>CM031237.1:447828152-448220620 GCA_018340775.1 Taxus wallichiana var. yunnanensis | reverse complement strand
AGACCAAACAAAGTGGGAGAAAGAGGGCAGCCTTGCTTGACACCAATGTCACTACCAAAACATTCCGACATGCCTTCTCTAGTTTTGATTTTAGCTCTGACCTGCTCATAAAGCCTATGCACTGCAGCTCTAAACTCATCTGGAATCCCAAGTTCTTCCATCCTGTTCCAAAGTTTGTCACGAGGGACCGTGTCAAACGCTTTTTTAAAGTCAACAAAACAACAAAAAGCTTCCTCACCTTGAGAATCCCAAACCTTTTCAATCAAATGCCTGAGAGTTATGCAATGATCAATGGTTGAATGTTTAGGTCGGAAGCCTGCTGTCCTTTTGCTCTTTTACCCTCTCTTTCTGCCCAATTGCTGATTCGGCGCTCTATCATGCCCCCAAACAACTTACCAAACAGAGGATTGATCATAATGGTGCGGTAGTTAGAAGGGTTATTGGCATCCCCACTTTTAAATAGAGGAATAACCACACTGGTCGTCCATTCTATTGGGAACCCTACTTGATTTACATTATTGAAGATTGTTTTGATATGTGGAGCAAGCACCTCGACCCCCCATTTTAAAAATTCAGCTTGTAACCCATCAACATCTTGTGCTTTTCCATTTGCTAGCTTTTGAATGTCGTATTTGATGTCGTCTTCTGAGAATAGCTTGACTGAAGTCTGGAGGATGGGAGGGCTATCCTGTTGAAGAGACCGCTCATATAAAAGCTTTGCATATTCCAACCAATGTGCTTCTGTGATATTGTTTTCTATGTGTGTTTTCTTTTGTTGCAACTCTCTCCAAAATCCTTTGGGATTGTGTTTTCCGAGAGCAATTAATTCCGACCTCCTTCTATTCACATAGGTTTCTTTTTTGTATTGAACCAGTCTCTTATAATTCTTTTTATTTATTTTATTCCCTCCACTTTCTCTTATAGTTCTCTTGGCAGCCTTACAATCCTCATCATGTCATGGATTAGTGGGGAAAGTATTTGCAGCTCCCTTTTTGGGCTTAGATCTTTTGCAAGCACCTAAAGCCTTGTGAATTAAAGGTATCATTAGATTACTACCAACACACCCCCTTGCCCCCTTGATCGTATTGCACTTTAAATCAATTTTTGCCGATTGAAATTGTTGCTCAAGGGCAGCCAAAAAGATTTCCTGATTTTCTTTATTCAAAATGATTTTGCCTTGTTTTGGATATGACTCTGGCAAGTGATGGCCTTGGTTTCCTTGTTGTTGATTTGTACTGGTGGCAAGTTTGATTAAGAGAGGTTTATGATCAGATTTGAGCTCAATAGGAGAATCCCCAATTTCGAACTCGAGTAGTCTACAAGTAGAACTTTGAGTGCAGATAACATAGTCCACAACACTTTGACCATTGTACGTTTTGCAAGTGATATTTCCGGATCTAGGCCAAGTCTTCATGCCATTACAAATAACCATGTCGTGTAGGCTACATAGACCTAGGAGCTCAACCCCGAAGAGCGTCACCCCTCCATTCCCATCTTGGGATAATCTTTCCCAAAACTTGTCATCTGCCTCATCAAGCCAAAGTGGATTTCCATCGTCACCTTTGGTGTTGTCCAGCTGAAGAGATTGATTATTTGCCGTTCTTGCATTAAAATCTCCCATCATAATAATTTCTCCGTCAGCACCAAACAAAGAAATGTCTTTTTTTATTGAAGCATAAGGGTCCTCACTATCTAAATTTCTTTTCTTATATGTCTTTGATCTTTGCGGAGCAAAGTAGCAAGCAGCCAATCTGATAGTTGTCTTGTTATCCGCTATTTTCAGCCATATATATTGCTTATTTGCATCTTCTTTTTCCACTTTAACGACCCCAAGCCATGTATCCTTGATTAGAATTGTGATTCCTCCATGCCCTTTCCCTGTCTCATTCCCTTCATTCCAAACTGAAATTTTCTTGTATCCTTCAAAATCTGGAACTCTGCAACCATCATGTTCATGTGTTTCCGTAAGGATTATAATATCTTTCCCCTCTGCTACGGGCCCCAAACCAGGTCCTCTTCTCCATGGGTACCCCCTGCAATTCCAGCTTACTATATGCATAGGATCCCGTGGGGCCCCGAATTCCTATTTCTTGTTTGTTGAATACTCGTTGATTTGAGCTTTACCATTCCTTAATTGTGCCCATTTTCCTGCCTCTCTTGCCTTTTTCACTTTCTCCCATTCCTTCTTACGGTCTTCTTGTTGAGAAAATGTCAAATCCTCGTCTAGATATATATGTGTGCCTCGAAGAAGTCCCCTACTTTTTAGGATAGCTTGCTTGTCTTCTATATTTCTCATGACAACTCGCACATGTCGATCTTTTCCTCCTTCTATTCCCTTGCCAATCCTATTAGCTTGTTGTATATACCCTGTCCATTTCAACTGATCTTTAAGAAAATCCCTTGTCAATATGTCAGTTCTCTCTCTTTCACCAAAATCTCTCAAACCTTTGATGATAAAATTTAACGCTTTGTCCTGTTGATCTTTTTCTTCTTTTATCCGAAATTTGACATGTTTCTCTAAGGCTTGCCTTTGTTCGCTTGTTGATCTACCACCAATTGTGACCATGTTTTGGCCTCTTCTATCTGATCTCTTAGTTGATTTTCTTTTATTTCCAAGTTTTTGATTGTTTCTTGAAATTCCTTTACTTGTGTTGTTTCCTTTCCTTTTGCCTTTTCAATGTTTTTTTCTCCCGCTGCTTTCAGCTGACCTATGTCGTGTTTTAAAGCAACTAACTCTTGTTGTCCTCTTTCCATGAGGTGTTGTAGAGTTAGAACCTGCTCTTTGAGATCTTTATTTTCCCCTTCTAGCTTGTGTCTATGTTCTGCACATTTTCTTCTTTCAATGTCTGCTTGTAACATCTGATTTTCTAAGAGTCCCAGTCTCTCTTTCATGCTCATGAGTTCAGTTACATACAGTGCGGAAGACCAAAGCAGAGGCGTAGATGAAGGACTATATAGTTGTTTGGGGTCTTGCATCACCTCCTCTCGTTCCTCGCTGGTTTTTGCAAATTTTTCTGATTTGTTCAGCTTTGTAGCCTCTCTCCCTTCCTTATGCACTATTTGCTTTCCTTGAATAAGTTGATCCTTGAAGACAAAAGTACCTTTGTTGTTTGTCGTTTTAGGTAGAATCAAAGTTAGATTTTTCTTACTTTTCACTTAACTTTTTGCTTTGATCCGGGCATAAATTCCCTTATATTGTTTATGTTCATCAAAAACTAGCTTGTTCCCTGTCCCCAGTGTATGCTTTTGAGAGTTTCCTGTATTTCGAAAATCATTTAACCTTTTCCTGCAAATGCTGTGACTGACCAATGTATACGCCCGTATCTCTTTGTTTGGGTTGTCGTTGGGAAACTCGTGTTTAACCATGGTTTGCTTGACTTGTTTAGACTGAGCGTGTTGGTTTGAGCCCTTGGAGAAGAATCCACTCGGTTGCCTTTCGACTCGGGCCCTGTCCATGTCGCCCTTATTGCCTTATGCTTTCCCACATTGCTGACCGTTCAATTTTACGCACTAAAATTGTTTGTGTTGTCTCCACGTGATAATCAACCTTGCTCGCTAACCCGCCGTATGTCACCTTTGACTCCGCCTTCTCTCGCAATATAATTGTCATCTTTAATCACCTTTATATGTAAGCGATTTTAGCCCACTACCCTCCCCGATAGCCAAATCAAACCTCTACTTTTTGATATTTTACAAGCGCAGTGCGGTTGTAATTAACATTTTTGTAGTGCGATTTGAAAGAGGCAACACACTTAAATATCACAGTGCGGAGTGCGGCAGCGCAGCGCGCGCAGCGCGCGGTTGATTTAATTGTTCTGAGCACAGCGCAGTGCGATTGCGGCGCGACGCAGCGCAAGCTCGGGGCAACCGCACTTACCTCGATCGGACGAAATGGTGAGCTTCCTCTGCCTAACCCTAAATGCGGTTGCGTGTTGGATGGACTATCCGAGGATTTAGAAAGCGCATCATCAATTCTTTCGAAACTATAAATTTTTCTTCTCCGTTATTACCTAGCGGGAATCGTACATTTTTTTCAACAACAAATCATAATGACATACGTCAAACATATAAACCATATTTTATTTTCTTCGATGGAAAATCTCTATTGAAACAATTTTTCTTGTAGGTGTTGTGTTGTTGTCTTATTAGTGACCGGAGTGTATAGACATAGATTCTTTTAATTTGGGATCTAACCAATTATGATTTGATGATAACTACAAAATTGTATAGTATAGAAATAAATATTAAAATGATATCTTTTATTAGCAATCATACGTGAAATGTATGATGAAAACGCCTCAAAAGCGATGCTTGAAAGAAGTGAAAATGGAGGGATTGGAATAATGGAAGAGGAAGAGGGATAAAGAAGTCTAGGGAAAGTCTGCGTTACGAGGGACCGATGACAAACTTTTTTGTCCTACAACCACATGTCATTCTTTGTCAATTGTTAGAAGGAGAAAAGGGTTGCAATGTTCAAGATATCAAGGCAACATATTTTAGAGATATCTTAGAAGGTAAGGAGTGGTCAATCAATGCTACTAATGTCAATAGTTGCTTGTAATTTCAGTCCTTGTGTTTTTAGGGTAGTTAGAAGACACGTAAGTGTAAAGGGAATTCACTTGCGCATATCACAAGACACTTTAGAGATATGGATGTGTGTAATAGAGTCAAATCCATTTAGCGATTTCATGCACATTTTGTGATTAAGGAATCTCTCTAGATGTATCGGGGTAATGGGTAGGGTTTTCCTCATGTAGATAATCAGCCTGATCTTGATAGAGTTTTCCATCAATAACCTCATATTTTGCATGATAATTAATTCTTGACCTAATGGTTGGCCTTAGATCCCTTGGACTTTTAACGATTCTCTCTCCATAGAATGATTTCTCATGATTGTCTATTGGTGTGATTGCCCAAACATTTTTGTATTGCTAGCTTTATTCTAAATTTTTTTATTTGAAGTGACAAAAGAACTTATTTTAAAAAGGGAAAACAATTGTGCATATATATAATGAGGGTGTGCTTCATGTCTTTGATATGTTAAAATATAAATCACCAATGTTTTCTCCTAGTTATAAACAACACCAAACATAAATATGAATGGTAACAAAGATAATGCACTTTCCATTCGGAATGTAGATTGACAAGGTTCAATTTAATCCTAAACTTGGTCATCGTGTCTAAACCCAAAAGTATAAAATCTCAACAATATGTAGGGTAAATATAACTAGGCATCATGGACTATAAAACCAGGATACTACTATTATTGTAGAAGTGTGAATTTTAATATTGATACCTTCTTTAAAGTAAGATTTTTAATATCACACCTCCTTTTCTTGTAATGTAATCATTTTGTATTGAAACAACTTTCAATTTCTATGTGAGAAAGAGAGAGAATGCATATGGCCATTTACTATAAAAATCAAGGACCGGTGCAATGGCCATGCCTCATGGGCTTTCATAGATATTGCTAGCAGCCAACTATATCTATTCTATCAAAAAACATAAATTTCCTTGAGCATTTCAATAAAAGTTTAGCAATAAGTAGGGCATATTTTGAGTGGAGTATAGGTAAACTTCCTCAATTTATAGGAGACATTTTGCATATAGTTATTGTGTTATGTAATTTTCTTTGAAAAGATCAATGTTATAGAAATGAAAGAAATAAACAACTGACATAAAACATCAATGCTCTATATTATTTGGCACATACATTCTGATCGATAAAAGTTTCACTTTATGCACAAATAAACAATTGACATAGAACATAAAACTCTATATTGTTTGACATATTCATTATGATCAGTCAAACATTTCAACTTTAAGCATTATTTTCAGCAATGTACAAAGACAAAACTTCAAAATGGCCTGGAGACCAAAGAAGTTCCAAGGCATTTTGAAAAAAAAATTTTAAATGAATGGCCTGGAAATTAGAACTGAGAATAAGCTCCAATCCAATTTGGGGCCAAAAATGTGTTCCCAATGTGAGGGATCAAGGTTGGTGCTTCAATAATGTAGAAAGTTCAAAGAATTGAATGATCATTATATATTGTTCGCAATGTTTTTCACAGAAGAATAAGTTCCCACAATAGTTGTTGTGATGCCTACAACTAAGATTATTTGAATAAGTATCATCTCAGACCTAGAAACCCTTCCCCAAAAATTTTCAAGTAGCATATGCATGGAAGAATAAAAGAAACTAAACAACTCAATGAAGAGCCAATCAATGCCATTAAGTAACCAAAAATGGTATTATGAGTGCTACAACAACTGTACTAACAAGGCAATAAGGTTATGATGCATGTGCTCCATAATAGAAGTGTTGTTTTTGATGAAGCATTTGATGGAGGCAGAACTCTTCCAAGGCTGTAGAATAATGGAGTAAGTGTTAATGCATATTTTGTAAATGGATTGATCAATGTTGTACAAATTGCTACTTTTGAGGCCACTTTTCCTCTTGGGAGGTTCAATGTTACTTGTGATAACAATTCATTGCCAAACATCAGGTATCCCATCAATGCAATGCTCGCATATATTAATGTGCAGACTATAAAGCATAAAAACTAGCACTTGTCATACACAGTGATCTATTAGGATTGCACTAGACTCCATGCTAACTCAACCAATATTCAATACATGTTATTAATTCCAACATGATACAAATGCATCTTCAATTAATACAAAGAAACCAAGCAATGGGAGGATTAAACTTCTCAAGTAAACCTGTTTGGTTACGGTCTTTCATTGAACAATAACATAATACATAATAGCAGATTGAAAACTTGCAGGGCGTGGCCCCGAGGGAGTTTCCACAAATGTGCCAACCTAAAAGGGAAGTTTGTTCAAAATATAATTAATCAAAACTACCAAAGAGTGGTCAATTTGTGTGCATAGGATGAAAATCGATAAACAACATCCTTTGTGTCAAATGTAAGTAGATTATCTCAAGTGTGCAATGCAATCAACATTCGAAAGACTCATGAGAATACAGAAAATAACCTTCCAGATCATCAAATAATCTTTAATCTCGAGATGAGAGTCCAACTATTTAAGTCTAAGAAAGTGTTGGGAGTGTATACGGTTTCAAAGTCGACTTAAATATATTTGTATATTACCAATGCCCATGTATATGCTTAGTGTATAAAATTTAAAAATAGAATATGTAATGATGCTTATTAAGCATATATAGAGAAATTTTCAAGAGCCTCTTTTGTCCAAAAGGTAGAAGAAGGCACTAGTAACTCAACAACTTTATCATATTATATAAAATTATGTATGTGCACTATGCAAATTGATATTAATTTGAAATTATCTCTTCAAGCCATAGCTTTTATCCCGAGAATGTATAATTCATATTTTTACATTCATCTTTGTCCTTATTTAAATTATTTCCATTATATATCTAGTCAAGTGTATTTTTGTTCTAATATTTTTTCACATTCGATTTAAGTCATAATTCAAGACCAGGGGTTCACTTAGTAAAAGTATGGTATAACACGTATGCGTTAAGGGTATTAAAGAATACCCTTAATTCTAGTTTCTACCTCTAATCATTCAATTGATAATACCCCCTCTGTTATATTATTATAATGAAAATACCCCCTATTCTTTCCATGTCCCTTACTAACTCATTTTTCAATTACAATTTTATTTATCCATTTTTATTTCTACCCTAATATATTAGACAAAAATATATTATATTTCTCACTCAATTTTTTTAATATGCATTTCCTCTCAAAAGATAGTTTGAAGCCATTGAAGACCTATTATAAATCACCTTATATATGTTAAGCTTTAATCATTTATCAATAATTATTCAAATAATTAATATGGTGAAATAATATCACTTGTGTTGAAAAACATACTCAATCCTAGTTTTCTACCATCTTATTATTTCTTGGTTAAGAATATAGATTTCTTTATTAAAAAGAGATTATAATTTAATTTATGACCACACTCCTTTTTCAATTTAAGGTATTTACTTTTAAAAACTAGGGTTCAAATGTTTTAGTTTTATATTAAAATTAAACCTCCCTTTCCTTTGGCCCACCTCTCTAACCTACCCCCAATACTTGATTCAAAACATTAATAAATTAAACCCTTTCACCCCCTCATGTCTACCGGTATATTGAATTTAATTTTATTAATTTTAATTACCTCAATATGAACCCACGTGCTAGGATATTGCCTAGCTAATGAACCCCCGTGATTCAAACTAGACTAAAACATGATACATTTACTAATGCCATGATCTAGGGAGATCTACTAACAATTTGTCCAGTTTGGCTAAAAAGGGAAAGCATATGCACTCAAGATGTGGATACCAACTATGTTAAAGTTACTCCCATGGTTTTGGCATGAGGATCATGATATATTGTAGTTTAAATTTATATTTTACATAAGACTAACCCAACCAACTAATGTGGGACTATTTTTTACTAAATGATGTATTTTAAAAGTCCAAGATGCATTTTAGGCAAGGCATGTATTTACAATTAGAAATGTGTTTGTGTCATAAACTTTTATGCTTTTAACATTTATAATTTTTCCATAATTGTTTGAAGATTTTAAATTCAAGTAAGATCAAAATTGTTTTTCTTGTGGACTTTGAAGATTGCTTTTAGTTCATTAACTATACTTCTATCTAGATAACCTGAAAAATCATGTTTATATGTTTATAAGTAAATGTATTCTTTTAAGGATTACATATTTATGTGGTCTTGGAGAGATAGTGGAGGAGGGATTTGAGCTTATGGAATATTTCAACTAGGTTGGCCACATCCCTTAGATTCACCTATTGAACTCCTTTAGACTCATTCATGTTGTATGCATCTTGTGCAACACATGAGAGGATTGTAAGAAATATACCGAAAGGTTCAAATTCTCAATACTTTCACCAACGAATTTGTTGTTTATTGTTGTCCAACACCTTGTTCGGTTACAACTTATTTCTTTTCTAGATTGAGAAAAAATATGCGAGGCCTCATATGAGTCCAACACCCTTTTATGTTTTGATGTTGTAAGAAAATAAATTAAATAGACATTCTTGTTATCAAAATTTTAGGTTGAGGATATTATTTTTCAAAATCCTACCTTATGAAGGCCCGCGCATTGAAATGACAAGTCCATATAACTTCAAGACCCATATATCAAAAAATATGATTTCAAGTTCCATATTTGAATGATAATTACTAAATCAAGAATATCCACAATATAATAATCTAATTCCATTTTTGTCATTTATTTTTGAAAGAAAGAAAAGTTCTTGATCGAATTTTCCTTATGCCCTTCAATATAAGTTCCTTAAAAAATCACTCCTAATCCTACACAAGATTTATCCTCTCCAATATATTGGAAAACTTGATGAAGACATCGAGATTGAAGTTCCTAGTGAACGAATTCATGGAAATATTATCCATCAAATAGGAAAAGGTTCCCACAATTTCCTAAAAGGAATTATAGTCTCGTTAGAGGCCATTGGAAGAGGATTGATGAGAAACTAGCATGATTTGGTGTGAATGGAAGCCAAGTTGAAGAGGACAACAACCTTGTCAAAAGGGAATGTTGTGCAAAAACACCTTCTTGTTTTTCTTAAATGCTTGAAAGTGTTGCACTAGGTGAAATAAATTGTGTGGGCGTGCTCCTTCTCCACTCTAAGGGGAAGCACCTTCAATAAGGATATGGTATGGAGGTGCTCCTCAATGTTGAGGGAAATATTATCCCTCAAAAGGAAAAGGTACTCACAACTTCTTATAAGGAATTATAGTCCTACTGGAGGCCATTATAAGAGGTTTGATCAACAACTAGCATTATTTGAATGTGAATGTCAGCAATATTAAAGAGGACAATGACCTTGTCAAAGTGGATGATGTGTTAGAATCCCTTCTTGTTCTACTTGAATGTCGTAAAGTATTACACTAGGTAAAGGAAATCGCGTGGACGTGATCCTTCTCCACTATGATAGGAAACACCATTAATAAGGAGATGGTATGGATGTGCTCCTTCTCAATCTTGAGGGAAATATTATCCCTCAAAAAGGAAAAGGTTGTCACAATCTCCTGAGAAGGAATTACTGGGTTCGCTTGAATGTAATTTAGAAGAATATCTATATTCCTATTACCATGACACTAATCTAATAAACCAACGAAGGGAAAAACATAACCAACCTACCTAGCAACCTCGAAACAAAAAAGTGAGGGATTTTGTAGAGTATATAACCTTCTCAACAAAGCACTCCTAAACTTGCTTAATCATAATCTTTTCCAATATATTGGCATGCACCGAATGGAGATATCGAGAGTGGAGTTCCCTAATGATTCCTTCATGGATATATTAACCCTAAAAAAGTTAAAGGCACCCAAAACCTACTAGAAGAAGGAATTACAGCCCACTAGAGGCCTTTGGAAGAGGTTCGACGTGTGATAAGAATAATTTGGTTTTGAATGGTAGCTCGGTTGAAGAGTACAAATGACCTTATCAAAGTGGATGTTGTGCTTTAGAAGGCTTTTTTGTTCCACTTAAAAGTGACATACTCGGTGAAGGAAATTGTGTGGATGTGTTGCTTCTCAACTCCAATAGAAAGTCAACTTTAAATTAGCTATTAGGATTATCTAGATTATGGAAGGGAAGTAGTTGAAGGATTCCAGGAACAATTTATATAATCACATTAATGAAAAAAATGAATGTAAATATTTACAAACTTTATTGATAAGATATGATTGTAAATTTGATGTAAACATAATTTTTGATAAATAAAATTCTACAACATTACAAATTGCAATCAAATCCCACTAACAAAAATAGCGAATTGCATACTAACTAATATTTGGTTAATTAACAATTGTATTTACATCAAATATATAATTAAATTTTACATTTTCGATAATCTACTGACTTATGTTATAATTTCTACATTTTGATTTTTTAATGTACACACACACACACACATTTGTATCGCACCACTCAAATGTGATTACTAATATGCAATTAAATTAACTAAACTAAAATCCAACGGTAGTGGTGTAACGGTTCTTGGGTCTCCTAGTAATTGGGAGGTTCAAGGTTCAAATCTCGGCTCTGTGTTAAGGCGGCCTACTACCGACGGTTTGGATACCCCAGTGATGGGGCACCACGATAATGTGGTTTAATTTGTGGGCTAGCCGAGAGCTTAAACTCCCATCCTTAGATGGTTCCATGACCGGTGTGGGTTGGTGATGCCACAAAGGGCTAGGGCCCTCTCCCTAGGTAACCTCAACAAAAAAAATAAATAAACTAAACTAAAAAAAGTTTTCGTTGAACTTCAATCAAAATTGTTACATTGTAGAAGAAATACCATTAAAAGATAAAATTGTTAAAATTACAAAATTAATTAAAAGCCAATGCAACACGTAAAAATCCTCTTAACAAATAAAATTTAGACTTTTTACCTAATCCAAATGTTTACATACTTCGTAAAAATATCGTAATATTTCTACTCCAAAATTGTTAGAAGTGATGAATATAATCGTGTCTTTCAAAATAAATCGACACTTTTGACGTTGTCCCTACCCGATACATGAAAAGTGGTGGTACGTTTGTAATCCTATTAACATGTCCAAATGGTATTATTTACATGACTCCTAAAATAAAAATATAATCGGACTTTTATTGAAATAAACTAGCAATCGCATGTGTACAATGCAATGTGAACGCCGAATGGTATATGTTATTTGATTTAGGTGAATAGTTATTACTTTTGTAGTTGATGTTGATAAGGGCTGTGATTATTTTTGTAAGTATAGGAATATAGATGAAACATTACATTTAAAAGTTTTATCTCTACATTTCAAATTTGTTACAAATTTGTACATATACATGTACAAATCTTATATCATGACTGGAAGCATTTTGCGGACTATTTTATTTGAACTAAATATGAATACATGAAGACTTTCGTACATTTGTTGTTTTTATATCATGAGTGGTAGCCTTTTGTGGCCAATTTTTTTGGGACTAAACATGAATACATTTGATATCACTTTGTATAGTTAATCACTTTTGTAGTTGATGTGTTTTGTAATTATTTGGGAGAAATTGTGTTAGTGTTGCAACATGTTTGAGACAGTGGTTGCATTGGTTGTTTGGTTGGTTTTTTGTTGAAAAAATATTTTTTTGTATTGTCGATAACATGTTGATAAGGGGTGTGATTGAGAGTGGAAGTGTAGGAATATACATGAAACTTTACATTGAAAGGTTTTATGTGTACATTTCAAATTTGTTACAAATTCGTACATAAACATTTGTAAATCACTTAAAGGGTATCTTTAGGTGTCCATAACTCTTGTATCTTTTACTCATTTCAGCTGAAGCTCTACTTGCATTTAAGAGTGCTATTGGAGATTCACTAACTTTGAATAGTTTTAAAATAAAATAAACAAATCATTTTTAAAAAAATGATAATCTCCTTGCATCTACAAATTTCCAATGTTCCACACTTCACTCAGACTCATATGACTACCCTTTATACACAAATTTAAAATTATGAGATATGCGTGCAGATTCAGAGACATTATTAATAAAAAATGATCTTCCAACTACAAAATAAAATCACAACCAAAACCAAGAAAAACAGCCTCTAGCATAACCTAAAACACATTAAAAAGAAAATCACAAATGCGATGAGTTGGAATTGTACTTGAAACCATCTCTTATAGTCTTTTTTAATCAAACTTGGAGTATATATCTTTTGAGTCTTTTTGAATCAAACTTGAAGTATATCCCTTTATAAGTCTCAACTTCAGTGCAAATGCGAGCCAAATGTGTGCCTATCTATTATCAGCTATAAAACCGCATTAGATCAATAACCATCGGAATTATTTCCTGTGTAAAAATCATACGGTAGAAGTAATGGTGATAAAAATAACAAGGATATTATTAGTTTCCATGACACATATACAATGGTTTTGACAAAATTTGGACATCTGAACAAAGGCAAATGAACATCAGCCTCTCAAGTAGAGTCTTTACATTCACCAAAACATGAGTACATATCAGAGAATCCTTCACAAAACTTGAATCAATGTTCAAAACATTCAATATACTTAATACTTTTTTTTTTTTAATTGATCATGTGCTACGGTGCAACTACAAATAAAACTGAGTGTTACGTGGCTATTGTTGAATAAAATCCCAAGCATTACAATGGAATATAGAAAATGCAAACAAAACTAAGAAAAACAACCATTCCTGTGAATTTTCTAAAGTGCAAACAAAGGTGAGTTCTCCCGTTAGAATAGGGCTCTGTATACAGACCATTCTTGGACTGCCGCTTCCTTGCAATTAACATGGAGATGTGGGATGTAAGGAAACAAAGTAAAATCACAAAATTTATGAATTTTAACTTATTTCCAGCATTAACTTAGACCCTCCACCATGTATTTTTACAGAGTGTCATTAAATGAAACAATCTTCACAGAAAGTGATTAAAAAACAGTTTCAAGGCTTTTCGAAAGAATTTCTCTCAAATATTGTTACGACCCATGAAAATCATGGTAGTAAAGGGTAGGGAGCGAAGGAGAACTTGAGATAGAGCTCGAATGAAAACACGAGTACGCGAGAGCTAACAACCACCAAAGCCGAGATTAATCCCTACCTTTCCCAAAGGTGTAAGAAACAATCTTAGCTCTACGTTCTAATCTATTCTAATATTGTTCAATAAAACAGAAATATTATTTAAGATAATTCTTAAGTTAATGCCTAAAATTTAGAAACAAACATCAATTATAAACATCTAAAGCCAAAATTGGTAAATTACGCTCTTCAATATAGGCATGTAATGCAGTGGAAAACACAGAAATCCAATAGACATTGTTTCTAATACTAGCAATCGCATGTGTACAATGCAATGTGAATGCCGAATGGTATATGTTTTTTATTTTAGAGGGATAGTTAAAAATAACAAATCTACAAAAATTAAAATTGTTAAAAATAGTAAATCAGAAAACTAACTACTTTGCAAAAAACACAAAATTGTTTAAAATAGCTAAACCATCATTTAAGCCACAAATTTGACATAGAATAAAATTGAAACAGGTATTCCTCATCTTTGTATACAATTATGCTTATGAATGAGGTAACTCTTATGATGGGTTGTAAATTATAGTTACAAATTGTTGAGGAACAATGTTTGGTCTTGTTTTGCTTCAAGGAAGTGTGGTGGTTGTATTGACACTAGATTTGTTTAGAATAAAAACAACTCTTTTCATAATCTTTGGAAATAGATATCCTTAATTGAGGATTGCGAAGTAGAATGATTTACGTACTACAAATAATGTGTTTCTAGCTCCTTCTCTCTCATATTGAATAAATAGAAACCAAAAAAGAAAAGAAAAGAAAACCACATCTAATATGGGACTTTACAAATCTTAAAGATGCTTTTTCGTGGGGTTGAATTACTATTTAATCCTAAGGCAAGAGGGCTAGATTTCGAGCTTAAAGAATTTTTACATCATGTAATGTTGGTTAGCTTTTGTGCAAGAATTATACGTCAGACTGGAGCAGGGTGTGCTTCAAGCTTACTTATAAACTATTTTAGAGGTAGTGGATAACCTCACCCAAAGGTCACACAGAAAGAAGAAATAGTAAAATTGCTCCCCATAAAATTCCCCTTTAACCTATTGAAAATAAATAGATTTTACATTTTATCACTAACCAACCAATCGTAGATTAAAAAATTTAAAATTTTCCTCCAAATCCCGACATAAAACATGATAAAATTAACAATTTAGCAACTAAACTCGGAAAAATATGGCTACTAATAAGTTCTAGAACTCTGGCAAACCATCGGCCCTAAAAAAATAGAGTGAGAGAAAAAAAGGATTTAAAGAAAGCAAAATAAAGGATACCCATTCCTTTCAACATGTATAATGATTTACGAAACTCTAACAAAAGCTCATCGAAAGTCAGTAGAAATTGTGAAGATTTGCTACAAAGAACAAGCTCATCAAAAGCCAAAAACAAATCAATTACATAGAATTGAAATAAATACAAACACAAGAAGTAATTCATCTCTAATAATGTTGCTTGATTAAATAGTTCCATGTTTATCAACCCCACAAAATCAAAAATAAATCAATATTGTGTATATATGCTCATTGAGCTTTTGCACTTATCAAAAAACCCCCTTGGCTAAGTGAATCTAACTTCCCCAAGTTAGATTAACATCTGGCAAAATAAACATATAGGTTGGGCAATAGACTTGCATGGTACCAGCTGTATTTTGTATTTTCCCTAATTGATGGCTATGCATTGATGCAACAATAGAAAATTAAAAATTCATGTTAGCTAAAGGAAAGAGAAGAAACATTGACCTTCGCAACTTGACATAAATTGTATTTAACCTACCTTCCTGTAGTTTACATGTGCAATTTCCATCGTGATATAAATTTGAGTTCAAAAAATGAAAAAGAGGAAATGATTAGTGCAAGCTCTTGAGGATCATTCTTTCAAATCCCCACATTGTGTTAAGCGAGTCTATAGCCCACCCAAAAGTAAAATTTGTGCATTTGCGTTAAGGCGGCCTATAGCCTTCCCAGAGGGAAAATCCCCACACCATGTTAAGCCAAACTACAACACAAAGGTTAAATACTTAAAATTCAATCCTTGGCCTATAGCCCAGATGACAAATCCCCATGTTGTGTTTAAATTTCAATCATTGGATGAATCCCCACAAAGCGTTAAGGTACCCTACAACCAAGTTAATGTCAACTGTGATTGTGAAAATAATAAACTTCTAAATTTCAATCCTTTTCATTGGTAATTTTATCATCTCATGAAAATATAATCGTAATTAGATTTTTGCAGATTAAGTATTTATTCTAGATGTCCTTTTTTCCTATCTCGATTGTCCGGAGAAAAAAATTAAGCATTTATTTCAATAAGGGGAACATTCTATTTATTTTTTAAGAAAAAGTAGGGATAGAAAACTAACTTACTCGGTCATAGCGCTCTCTGGGTCTAACTCCTCGAACTCGAATCCGTTTCATCACTATCTTGGTCCAGATGGAGTGTTCCCTCCACTACCTTTCATGTCCACCCTATCAAAAAAACTAAAAACAACTGCGCAACCGTTTTTAATAACCTTCTCTATCCACCTCCAATACCCGAGTTATAGCAAAGCCTTGCAATAACAGGTTGAAGTTATAAAACCCTCTAGTTCTATTTTTTCTATCCTAAAACAACTTCCACGCCCCAAATTTCACTCCAAAACACAAACTCCTCCTTAGAGCCATGTTCAATCCACCGCTTGTCGATCCAGATTCTCTGCATCAAATATTTATAAAACCCTTTCAATTCGTCATCTTCAAAACCAAAAAATAAAGTATCTCCAAACCCTAAGAACTTAAAAAATTGTGAATTTTGAATAGAATGTCATTGTCTTATACTCCACATAAAATAAACGTTATTGAATCTATATATTTTGCATGGAGCTTAGCCTGTACTAAAAACAACCAGAGAAAATGAATTCAAAACATCATAACTACCTGAATTCAAAATTAGGACTTTTACTTGTAATGAGAAGCGAGAAATCAAATTGAAACAAGTTCAAATAGGGAAATCAAGGTTACAATTTTAATACGAGAAATCAAGGTTACAATTTGATATAACTTATAAGATTTTGACTACAACCAGAGATAAAAATGAAGTATTGACTTACCTTCCCAATAAGGATGTCATCTCGTAGTACTTTTCAAAGACAAATGTATACATACGTCAGTATCTAAAATGCCTTAAAAGTACCAATATTTCAAGCTCTGTAATATGTTTCAAAAGTTGTTATATACCTGTCATATTTGAGCCTAAATCTCTAAAATAATCTCTTTCGACAGTAACCTAATGATGATATGAATAAGAGATATAGTAATTATTGTAATGATTCACCCCCAATGAAATCAAGAGATCCCTTGAGCATTTCAGATGGATGGGGGACTTTTGAGGTAAAGATTGTTTCCAGTTTAAAAGATTTCAATCTCCGATTCTTTATAAATATCGAAAACAGAGTTATCTCGTATAAAGAATTCTAATCTATTTCGAAAATAGAATTATCTATATAAAGAACTTTGTTTTCCATAGCCATACATAGATACCTTTATTGAGAACAAAGTTATATATATATATATATATATATATATATATATATATATATATATATATATATATATATATATATATATAACTCTAATCTACTTCCCGATACGTATCACTCACTTTGATGAGGAAACCTCTCGATTGATCAAAAAATTGTAAGAACCTCTTTTCCTTGTTCAAGATTGATGTATTTTAGGCCACAGGAACTTATTTATATTGAATGAGATCACTCAAAAATGTTAAATTTTCTGAAGTTCTTTGTCACGATTCAAGAACTTATTTTCAATATTGATGTATTTTAGGTTCTGAAAGAGAACGCTTACACTTAATTATTTTGTAACGGGTCATGGAAACCATGAAGAATGTACTCAAACTAAAGGCCCTTAAGATCCCGAAGACAATCATGTTACTACTTTCTACTTCTTTAGGAACATTTTTGTTGGCAGGAAGATAGTCTTTGGCTATAAATTTTTGTTTGTTCAGAAATTTGAGGATTTTCTGTTGAGAAACGAGAAAAGGTGCTTCTTGACTAGTCTATGAGTTCGTTGTCCTTATTCAGGACTAATTTTCAAATCTTTCAAGTGTAGCCCAATGTGGAACCATTTCAGCAGAGTAAGTTGAGAAATCCAATGAAAATAGAATTATAAAATGGTAAGAGTATTTTTAGGTATAGTAAAACTATTAAGACTAATAAAATGGAGGATAAATTTCACAACAATTTTTGTTCACCTCATCTTCATGAACTAAATGATATGAACTTTTACACCTCATCTTCATGAAGTAACATGTTTGGAATACCCTTAGCGACAGGAAATCGCCTCCTAGTCTCTGGATAAATGAGAGCACCTTCTTCTAAATGCAACTCTAGAAGAGCGTGGTGAAAACGCTGCAAGAAGACATCATTCTCTAGCATGGTTGCCTCTGCTTGTTCTGGGAGATCATTTACATTCATCTTCTTTGCTGCATCATGTAAAGCCCTCCACTCAATCTTTGGGAAAATGTGCTTCAAGAAATCGGGTTAAATGGAACCTCCTTCGTCACAAAGTCTCCAACCAATTAAAACCTCTAGGTATCGCATGACATAAAAAAAAATCTTTTAAAATACAAACAAATAAAATGGAATCAATACATTTTGGTAAATGGATATCCATAATCAGTGCAAAAAACTAATATTATTGTTTTGTCTTTTATAAATATATATGAAAATCTCTTTGCCAACGTCTGTTTTGTCAAATATTTTCGCAAATCAAGGCACAAGAAGTAGGAGGGTGAATTGTTTGCTTATGAATTTGCCACAAATCCTATTGATAACTAAACAACCAAGTTTTCGCCTCTGTCAAATAGTGCAACCGGTGGGGGAAAGGAATGCAAGTGTAGATTGGCAAATTGGTTTGGTCTAGAATCCTAAGGAAAAATAAAGCGGGAGCATGAGCATGGTCTTTGGAGTGAGCTTCTGAGATAAACATAGAGGCATAGCAGAATTATGGTAGGGCATCAGAAAATTGTGCCTTCATACTCGAATTTCAATATGCTGGTGCTGAGGGAAACCACAAACTATAACTGTGAATCTATAATGGCTAGAGAAGAAGGTTGATGAACTGAAAGAATGCTTTCTGAAGTAAATCCCACAATCATAATTCTCTAATTTCAAAAACACTTATAGACAAACACATATAGCAACAGTCTGATCCATTCCTACATGAAATGAGAAGGTCATTGGATTGATTTGTGGTGGCTTTGAAGGAAAGAAGAGCTTCAGATTCGTGTTGAGGACATGTGACACATAGGCTTAGATTGGCAAAGAGAATAACAGAAACTACAATAATATTTATCAGGGCACGAGCAGTAATGACACCCATATTATTGGGACACTGCAATAATAAACACACATTTTGCCAAAACCTACTTCAATTTAACTGAGAATCTACACAATTTGATTTGCTCAACTATTAACATGTGTTTTTCTTTGCTCTGAATGTGTATAAAACTCCTAAGCCCTAATCCGGCTGCATAGAATCAATTTCTACGGGTTGGCTTTGAAGAAAGGCAACCAGGGAGGACCATTAATGGATTTATTAAAATAAGAACCAGTCTTCGAGATCTCTGCCTAAAGGTAGCATAAACAAACCTGCAAGGTAACAAAGAATTAAATTGCTCAACATAATGGATAAGAAAATATGAAAACGCAAGTGCATTTATAGTCAAACCGTCAAATTTAGCTTACTTCTTAAACGCCTGCAAGGGCCTTTCCTATAGGGGATGCCTTCGCGTAATTAATATCCAGAGCGAATGATTGCGAGTTTGGTTCCAACGCTCCAATCCAAATGCCAAACAAAATTGACTACCATCTTTTAGCCCCATCGCTTCCAAAAGATTATGCATAGCTTGGAATGTCAATCTTTGCCGCAAAAATATGCGAGTGTCTTAACCAAGTTATTGAGTAAGAGGGAGGGAGGGAGTGGGTTATCCCCGATGCCACCATCCCTACCATTGTCATTATGGCTCTGTTACTAAGAAAACAAACGAAGATGTAAATGGAAATAAAAATTTTATTTAACGTGAAACAAACCTTTTGGATATGTAGGATTTTAGTTTGATTTGAATTTTGAATTTTAAATTTATTGTCGCTCATTTAGTTGAATTTGGAATGTTGTAATGACTGCTTCAAACCTCGCTACCTTTCATGTCATCTATCAAGTCCATGTCATCTTGGTGTTAGGAATTAGTAGTCTCTCATCGGAAAACTTAACAAAGTGCTTGGTTCTTATGGATGGTGCAAACCGCTTAGGGATAGATGGAAAGTTGGAGACAGAAGCTGTTAGAATCAACTTGCCACATTGGCATCCAAAATGAATGCACCGTAAAGATATAATCAAGTGAGGCCAAACAACCTATGGGACTCGAAAAACAAAAACAATCAAGCTAAACAAACCAAAGAAACCGCCTAAAACCGCTATACGCTTTTTCTTGATTTCTTTGTTAATCTTGAGCCTTCTATTATGGATTTTAGTCAAGTAATATGTTGTTTTTGCAATCTTATCCTCTTCAAATAGGGTTGTGAGAGCTTTCATTTTTAAAATGTCCTCATATGCTACACACTCCATTAGGAAATGTCATTCCATTTCCACATAACTCTGACCTACAAAACTCGACAAACTCTTTCAGACCATTCCTCTTTTGGTGTTGTCCATCTTCTTGTTTCACATTTGAGATGATGTGAACTAGTTTTCAACTAGGCAATTAACATTTTAGCTTTCCACTTTATTTCCACCTCCATATAGTGTTTTTTCTCATGATCACATGTGGGGTTAAAGTTCTTGACATAATATTCTCTTTTTCTTCCCAGTTGTTTTATCCACATGGCAGTTTTGACTCTCTCTCACATACTTTTTGATATCCCCATTAGTGTTAGGACAATCATGCATGTTAATTCCCCAATTCTTCATCCACTTTTCATTTTGCTTCATCCAAGTGCACTTCCTTCTATTCAACTTTTCTTCCATTGTTATCTTGGGCCACCAGAGACCGTCCATGCTTTCCACTTTCTTCAAGTACCCCAAAAGTTGAATCAACGTTGTCGCCTCCATCAAGAAGGCCCCAACTTCAACAAGAATGATCTCGTAAGGAACCGTGGATTTTATTTTGAAGCTACTTGTGATAAAATGTTTTTGTAACCTTTCTATTTGTCTCCATTTCACCACCGATGTGTTGCTGCCCCAAACTTCACAACCATATAAAACCATCGAAGAAACAAGCAACCCAAAAAGAGTCAACTTGGTTTTCCAATCCCACAATTCTGTTGATCTGCATTTGTTTTGGAGCATATATAAAGCTTTCCATCCCCTTGTATCCTCTTAGCTCTACAGGCCTCCCAATTGAGATTACTATGAAAGTCAAGACCCAAATACTTGTAATCATTTACCACTTGCAAGGGACCACCTTCGAACTCAAAATTTATTTTCCTTGGTTTTCTTCTTAAATTAAAAATCATTATTTTTGTTTTACTTGTGTTCACCTACATCCCCACCTCTTTACAAAATAATTCTAGAGCTCTCAAGTGTTCTTGCAATCCATGCATTGTTTTAGCCATTAGGATAAGGTCATCAACATAAAGCAACAATTTTACCACATAAGAAGCTAGGTGGACTCCACTCCCACCCATCATGTCAATCCACTCCTCTAACTTGTCTATGTATAGCCCAAACAAAGTGGGAGATAGAGGACATCCTTGCTTGACCCCAATGTCACTCCCAAAGCACTCGGATAAGCCATCCTTCATTCTTATTTTGGCTTGAACTTGATCATAAAGCCTATGAACCACTGCCCTATACTTTTCTGGTATACCCAATTCTTCCATTCTGGCCCAAAGTTTGCTTCTAGGCACCGTGTCAAATGCCTTTTTGAAGTCAACAAAACAGCAATAGACCTCTTCCCCGACTTGTCACAAACCTTTTTAATTAGGTGTCTAAGAGTGACATAGTGATCAATGGTATAATGTTTTAGTCTAAAACCAACCCGTCCTTTCGCCCTCTTACCTTCCTTTTCAACCCAAATACTAATTCTAAGTTCCATCATACTACAAAATATTTTTCCAAAAATAGGATTAATTGTAATCGTTTAGTAGTTTGATGGATTGTTGACATCACCACTTTTGTGATGAGGAATGACAATGTTCGTTGTCCAGTTTTTTGGAAAACCATACCGAATAACTCTATTGAAAATCTCTTTTATGTATGGCACAATGTCATCCATACTCCATTTTTAAAATTCTCGCTTGTAGCCCATCAATATCTTGTGCCTTGCCTACTACTAACGTTTGATTCCTTCCTTGATGTCCTTTGTAGAAAAGAGTTTGTCCTTATTTTCAATTACAGGAGGAGGAGGGAGAGGATCTTTGTTTTGATACAACATTTTTGCATATTCTAACCATTAGATATCTGTGATACTGTTCTCCACATTTGTTCTAGTCTGTTAAAGCTCTCTCCAAAAACCTCTTGGATTATTCTTCCCATAGAAATCAGCTCCTTCCTCCTTATCTTCATGAATTCTTCCTTTTTATCTCTCACTAGATTTTTGTACACTTTTATATATGTTTTATCCTTTCCCGAGATATTCACCATTTTCTTTGCGGCCTTGCAATCATCATCAAACCAAAGATTATCCGAGAAACTATTTTTGGTACTTCTTCTGCTCTAGAACGCTTGCACTCTAGGAGCACCCTATGAATTATAACCATCAAATCCTCATTGTTCATAAATCTCTTGTTCCCTTTGAAACTATCAAAATATTGAATTTCCTGAATCTATTTTGTAATCATAGCTTTAAAAGTGTCTTGATTCTCCTAGTCAAAAGAATTTTGCTTTGAGCATCTTCTTTTTATTTGGCTAAAGATTAGTCCTTTGTTGATCATAGTTTTTCATATTAATCTTCATAAGAACAAGGTTGTGATCTGATTTCATTTCAGTTGGGCAGCTTCCTATCTCTACCTCTGATACCCGTGACATAATGCTTTGTGAACAAATAACATAATCCACAACACTTTGTCCATTGTGAGTATGACATGTGATGCTTCCTGACTTCGGCCATGCTTTTACCCCATTACAAATGATCAAATTATGTAAATTGCATATCCCCAATAATTCAGCTCCAAAATGAGATACCACCTTTTTTGTCTTGTGAGATCCTTTCCCACTTCTACTGCTCATCTTCATCTAACCACAAAGGGTTGTTGTTCCACCCCTCCTTCATACCAAGGTAAAGAGCTTGATTATTTGTTGTTCTTGCATTAAATTCCCTAATAAAATGACCTTACTTATGGCATAAAATTCTACAATATCTTTTTTCAATGTTGCAAAAGGATCTTCTCTATCCAAGTTCCTTTTCTTGTATGTTTTAGAACCATAGGGAGTAAAGTAACAAGTTGTTAGATAAATTGTATCTTCCTTGTCTTTCAATTTCATCCATATGTATTGATTGTGGGATCCTTTTTTCCTCCTTTATGACTCCTTGCCATGTTTCCCTAACCAAGATCGTTACCCCTCCATGCCCTTTGCCATTATCCACCAACTCATTCCAAACCAAGACTTTTACATAACCTTCAA
Source organism: Taxus wallichiana var. yunnanensis (assembly GCA_018340775.1). NCBI lineage: Eukaryota > Viridiplantae > Streptophyta > Pinopsida > Cupressales > Taxaceae > Taxus > Taxus wallichiana. The sequence goes on along the minus strand of CM031237.1, from coordinate 448,197,395 downwards.
ATTCTGGCACTTTGCAGCCCTCATGCTCATGAGTTTCAACTAAGACAATAATATCCTTACCCTCTGCTATGGGCCCCAACCCAAGACCCTCCTCCAAGGGTAGCCTCTACAATTCCAACTAACCAAAGTAAGATTATCCTGGGGGACCCCAACTCCCTATTTATTATGTGTTCTCTTATCACTAAATTTGGCATTCCCTCAGTATATTCACACTTATCTTCCTTCCTTTCTCACTGCCATCACTTTTTCCCATTCTTTCTTCCAATCAGTACATGAGTTAGATCCTCATCTATATATAATTATGTGCCTTTGAGAGACCACTTGTTTCTTAATATTTTATTCTTATCTTCCATTTTTTAAAGGTTATCTTTATATTTATAGTTTTGTCTCCTTCACCCACGTTACCAATTCTATTCGCTTAGAGAATATGCCCTACCCATTGTAGTTTATCTAGTAAGAAGTCATTTACAATCTCGTTGGTAATTTCGCTTCTCACCATTTTTTTCAACCCTTGATTATTATGTTTGATGCTCTATCTTGACGATCTTTTTCTTCCCACATTTTAAGATTGATCTACTTATTTACCATCTCTTTTTATGTTTCTGTTGGTTCTCTTACTATTTGTGCCCATGACTTGAAGCCCAAACCACTCGAATCACTCTCTTATTAGCACATGTTTATAATTAGCAATCCTAAGTGAAATGTAGAATATAAATGTCAAAGTAGATGGATTAAAAGAAGTGAAATTTGATGGAATAGATTAGTAGGAGAGGAGATGGGTGATGAAGATGGGGTTTGAGGGAGGATAAGTGCAAGGGTGGGGAAAAATCAACGCAAAACAAATACGAAACTTTTCTCTCCTACAAGCACATGTCATGTTGTTAACCATTCAAGGAGATAAGGGGCGGTGGGCAACATGACAACACAACAAATTCACACAGTTGATCTCATTCACACCGTAGACATCTAAAATGTTGACATGATTAATTATGATTAATCATGTCCCCGCAAATATCTCAACATCATCCATATAATACTTAATCGCAAGATTAATTATTATTATTAACCCATTTTATCTAATTTACCCTTTATCATTTATCATTTGTCCTAACACTTCATTAATCCTTTTAATCCATCATTATATCCTATTTTCATCGTTAATCATTTTAATCCATTATTATATCATGTTATAATCATAAATCCCTATTAATATTTTCTAGGAATTTAATATTCATATTTCTCACCTACCACCTACCCTACACATCCGTACGCCTAGCCTCTTCGTGTAACCTCACCCCTAATCATCATTTATTAACCTAATCTAATCCTAATCCTAATCACATCCTCACACCTCTACATCTAGAGGCTTCTAAATCTATAAGCCTCTCTAACCTTCTCATTCAATGGAAGCTTCTTCCCTCCATGAATTTTGAATTCAAAATTATAGATTCTTCCACTCTAGAATCCTCCAATCCTAACATGCATCCTCCACCATTGATCCAAATCTAGTATGGCTTCATCTTAGCCATCGAATCCTCCACCCATAAACTATAAATTGGACTCTCATCCTCCATGAGAGCTAGCTTGAACATCTTGGAACATCTTAATAATCTATAACCAAACTTTTCCACTTTGGTCATCCAATCAATCTATCCACTCTATTAATACATCTTCAATCTACTCCAATCCAACCCATCTTCAACAATCAGTGCAATCCAAAACAAAATCATGTGGAGGTGTTGTCCAAGTGACTCCAAAATCTGAAGCAATCACATCCAATCCACCATCAAGAGCAAATACAACACATCAAAGGAAGATAGTTACATCTCATAGGTAAGTACAGGTATTATATTCTCCTTCCTTTCCATCTTGCTCTATTTGAGGTAGCAATTAGAAGTGTTAGTTTAGGGATTAGTTTGGTTAATTTCTTGGTTTGCATTTACATATTAACACCTCTTTTTTGTCTACATTTTGGTGCCCAACGTGGGGCTTACCCCCAATTTTTGATCTCTTTTGGTAGAATTTCATATTATAAAAAAACAATCCAAATTTGAAAAAACATTGTGAGATTTACCCCTTGAAATTTCAATTTTTTGTGACAGTCTTTAGTTTCAATGCTTTTGACCTGAAATAATGCTTTTGTAAACCCCGTGGCGCTTTTGTAAATACTTGAACTTTTGTTCAACCTTAAAATCCCCAAAATTGCTTTTGTTTTTACAAAATAACACTTTTGTTGGTAAAGTGGCGCTTTTGTCCGAATATCAACGCTTTTGTATAGACTTTAAACTTTAATTTCTACTAAACCCATCTATTTCAAGTGCTTTTGTTATTGTTTCAACACTTTTGTTATTGTTTTCAACGCTTTAGTTTTTAGATTGGCATCTTTGTTTTACTTTTTTGGCCTACCTTCTGAGAGCCATATCTTTTGATCCCAAACTCGAAACAACTCCATTTTTTTTCCGGAAAGGAATAAAAAATATCTATGCAATAAAAGTGTTAATTTAGTATTTTGGAAGATAATTTATTTATGGTTTTCATTTTTCTAAATCTTGTCATTTTAATTGCAAATTGAGTTATATTTTCTTGTTCCAAACTACTAACACTTTGTGTGCAACTTCCTATGCTTACTAAAGATAAAAATTCAACCTAAAACTACTAACCATTTGTTTTGTAGCACGATTGGTCCAATATATTTGGGGTTATAATCAAACTACTAATGTTTTTTTTGTAGGGTGATCCATAGGGATCCAGAAAAACACACCACTTCATCAGTTCCATCAACACCAATAAGGAGAAACAAGAAAAGTGAGGAAAATGAGGTAAACAGAGCTCTTGCGGAAGGAACCGCCACTGCTGCGCAGTGGGGTTTCAAAACCACTTCTCTCGTGCGAGCGGTGGTTTCGAACCACTACCCTGCAAGGTGGTGATCCCGTGACCATCGGTCTCGCTCAAGGTGACGCTTCGATACTTTCAAAAAGAAAAGAAGAATAAAACATGGATTGAAGCACCCAGCCATGTCTCTTCCCTTCCATGACATTTCACATTCTCTAGTGCACGGGAGGACATGTGAAGGCCTATAAATGCATGAAAGGAACAAGAGGATAGTCATTCGAGATCCAGAGAGATCTAGAAGCATTTTAATGAGAGCAGTGAGCAAGATCTTCAGTGTTAGAATGGAGTTGTAGGAGCAAGGTGTAGAAACAGAGCAAGCAAGTAATTGGAGAGAAGGTTTACATTGTTTCTTTTCATACTTATTGTAATCTGTAATTGTCTATATTAGACCAATAAAAGTGGGAAGAAAGAGTAGTTGCCCTTCCCGACTGGTTTTCCTCCTTGGAGGTTTCCAGGATAAAATTGTTGGTGTTGAAGTTTTGAATTATTTCCTTCTCTACAATTTCCTTTCTATAGCACTAGATAATCAGTCACAAAGCTCTAATTTTCAAGAAAATATGTCATTTTCCAAAGTTGAAAGTAGAACAACATAATTGTGTGATTCATAGAGTTCCAAAGTAGAAGTTTACGGATCATTTTGGTATCAGAGCTGATTATATATCCAGGACTATGGTATTCGAATATTTCTTGTGATTTTGTATGACAGTGACAAGGTCCAAAGGTGAAGAAGTTTTACCTTGTGAGCCATATATTTCTACGAAGAAGTGGAAATAGAGAATTCAAGCTCAAATGGAGGAAGAGAACTTGGTCCATGTAGAGTCGAGATGCTAGAGACCATGATGGATAGATTGCATAGAAAACAAGAAGAGCTTTCAAATCTACAAAAGATGGCTTTAGTTAAGCAAGATTCCATGGACTCGGTGGTTTGAGCACTAGCTGAAAAATTTGGTATCGGAAAGAGCCATGAAGAGGAAGAATGGGAAGAGCATGAAGAGATGCCAATTGTAAGCGAGAAGGTAAAATCTACACATACACCTTTTAAAGTTGAAACGAAAATGGAAATAAATAATTTTGAAGGACAAGTAGATGCAAAATTACTTGGATAAATGGCTAAAACAGTTAGAATTCTACTTTAGTGTGCATAATGTCACTGAGGCACAAAGGGTCACCTTTGCATGTCTCAAAATGGAAGGTCATGCTTTGGTTTGGTGGGAAACCCATCTAGCCACTTGTGAGAAGAAGAAACATCCTATTGTTAGTACTCGAAAAGGTTTTAAAGAGTTGATAAGAGCTAAATTCTATCCTTTTGGCCATAAGAATGACATGATGATTAAGTGGCAGTACTTTAGATAGGGCGGTGGGTCAAAGCGTGCAAGACTACACTATAGAATTTCGAGATAAGCCATGTTGCTTAGTATGGAATTAGAGGATGAGGACATTTTGAACAAGTATTTGGGAGGACTTCACACTCACCTTTGGGAAGGTAATCTCCACAAAGCCTAAGGATCTCAATGAAGCTTGTGTACAAGCATACTACATTGATGATGAGAAGAAGCAAGGAGAAATAGAGCCAAAGGGAGACCAATCAACAAAACAATAGGACAAAGAACAAGGGAAGACAAGTAGCAGAGGTAAATGGAAAGGTAAACATGCCACTACTGCTTTGCATACTTGTAAAGATCCTAAGAATTTCTATAATAATTATGATGTAAATGGACATACTGATGCCACATGTTGGAATTTGCATCCGGAATTGCACCCAAAGTACCGAACCAAGGATTCCATGAAATCCATGGCCACTGTGAAGACAGAGAGAGAGAGGTGGAGATTGAGGATGATTCGGATGTAGATGAGAGGTTGGGATGCATGGCCACTAACATGTACGGGGTAAGAAGAAGAAGAGATGAGTAAGCTATTTCAAATCAGAATCCAAATCAAGAAGACTAAGGTAAACACTTTAGTAGATTCTGGTTCTCGTAAAATTTGATTTCTGATGCGGTTATAGAACAACTTGGTCTAGAGACTTATGCGCATTCACATCCATACCCACTGGGATGGGTGAAGAAGGGTGTAGAAATACAAGTTACAAGGAAGTGTAAGTTTCAGTTTGGGATAAACACCTAATACATAGATGTATTAGAGGTTGATATTATTCCACTTGATGCATTTGACGTTGTCTTTAGAAGTCCTTACTTGTATACCAGGGATGTTGTGTTCACAAGGAGGGAGAACCGATACAGATGGGTCAAGGATGGAGTCAGTTTTAACATCCGAGCACACCAGAGCAAATTAAAGAAGGCTATGGTAAGTGTCAACCAAGCACCAAGACTTATTCAGGAAAATCATCAATTTTGTTTGTTTTCATTGGAAGAAAAGCAAAATGGATGTGAGAGCACGGATATTTCTGACCAAAGGATGGAGAATTTGGATAGCACTTGTTAGTTTTTGTAGAAGAAGCCACCACAGAACTGCTCATTCAAGGAGCAAAACAAAATTCTGCTATGCAGTCACCGTATCTACCTATAGATTCACTAGACTTGACCGTGGGGCAGTAAGAAGAAGAGGAGATATAAGGAATGGTGGTGACTATAGCAGCAACGTACTTGGAGAGGATTTGGCCAATCCATCTCAAGAGACAAAGATAAGAAAGGACTAAACCACTACAGTATGGGACCTTCGCCATACTTGAGCAAGTTGGAGAAGAAACCTTTAGGCCATACTTCATGCAGATGCACACGATAGTAAGTTGTAAGAGCTTGCATCCACTAACGCCATTTATGCATGACAAAGAAGGAAAAATACATGAGTTACCTTCCAAAGAGGATTATACTGAGGCAACTCGAGAGGAGGATGTAGCACTGGAACAACAAACTAGAGATCCACAGGAGTCTTGGCAAGTTAGGCGAGAGAAGACACCAAGTAGACCCAGGTGGTACTCGAATGAGCATGAGAGGGAGTTGATTCCTCTACCACTCCCCACTAAGCTTTTATGGGACCAAAAGACTCTTAAGTAGGGAGGTATGATCCATATGGATCCGAAAAACACACCACTTCATCAGTTCCATCAACACCAAGAAGGAGAAACAAGAAAAGTGAGGAAAATGAGGTAAACAACGTTACGGAAGGAACCGCCGCTGTTTAGAGCGGCGGTTTCAAACCACCACCTGCCTGCAGGCAGTGGTCCTAAAACCACTGCCTGGCCTAGGGTGGCGATCTGTGACCATCGGTTTACTCAAGGCGGCGGTTCTGATACTTTTGAAAAGAAAAGAATAATGGGCGCGGATTGGAAGCACCCAACCATGTCTTCCCTTCCATGCCCTTTCACATTCTCCAATGCACGAAGGACATGTGAAGGCCTATAAATGCATGAAAGGAACAAGAGAATAGTCATTCGAGATCTAGAGAGATTGAGAAGCAGAGTTTAATGAGAGTAGTGAGCAAGATCTTCAGTGTTGGAATGGAGTTGTAGGAGAAAGGTGTAGAAACAAAGCAAGCAAGTAATTGGAGAGAAGGTTTACATTGTTGCTTCTTTTCATACTTATTGTAATATGTAATTGTCTATATTAGACCAATAAAAGTGGGAAGAAAGAGTAGTTTCCCTTCCCGACTGGTTTTCCTCCTTGGAGGTTTCCAGGATAAAATTGTTGGTGTTGAAGTTTTGAATTATTTCCTTCTCTACAATTTCCTTTCTATAGCACTAGATAATCAGTCACGAAGCTCTAATTTTCAAGCAAATCTATCATTTTCCAAAGTTGAAAGTAGAACAACATAATTGTGTGATTTGTAGAGTTCCAAAGTAGAAGTTTATGGATCATAGGGCCTCCTCTTAAAGACCCAACCATCAAACTAGTAATCTTTGTCATTTCATTTTTATCATCTAGCATCTTTCATTTATCATCATTTTGTGTGTTTTTCCTTTGTTTCTTGTTCATCCTGAAGGAAAACTGTATGCTCTCCTCTCACATCCTAGGACAATCTTGGGGATCAAAAGTGGTCACCTTCCCTTTTTTTCTTTTGCGGGAAAATGTGATGTGGAAGTGATATCCATGTAATTGCCATAGTCATATGGGTCTCATGACCTCGAGCTTCATCTCCACGCACGTAGACACACCCCATGTTCTGGTCGGGTATACAAATTCTTAGACAACCATCGTTATTGGCTAAGCGCTTACTTGTTTTAAGAGTGACATGAAGTGAGGGGCTGTCACGTCCCAACACCTGTGCCTTAGATAACATCCTTATAACATGGACTTGGGCCCCACATATCACAAGGTATATCGGGGATGCCCTAGTTAGCTCATATATCCTAGTCTAGGTAGCCCTCTTGGCTGCATATTAAGTTATAGTGCAAGGAGGCTACACTCCCCAAGATTACTCGCTAGCCGACCCCACATCGACACATAGGTGGAGAGCCTATTATGACACCATCGTCGGTGTGTGTGGTATTAAAATCAGGCTATAGCTTGATTGTAATCCCACTTGACTAGTTAGGGTGTGTATTGCATGTTTGTTGCTTTCTTTTGAACACCCTTAACCATTCTATCACCTTAAAATTTTAATCAATCAAACATCATCATAATCAACCATCCTTAATCAAACAATCCCAATCCAAAATCCTATCACCATCCTTAATCAACCAACCTAATCCAAATCTAATCCCCCACACATCCTATCAAATCATGGCCTTTGATCCTCAATCCCCATCCTCTCCAAACCCCTATCTCTTTTCTAAATCCATCAACCAAGCTATTCCATCATCCCCCACCTATCAAATTCAACCATATCACTTTGAATAGAAAGGCCCACACACCATCCAACACATTAACAAAAAAAGATTAAACTTAACATCCTACCTCAACCAATCCCATCCTCGTCATCTAAATCAACCATCCCATATCAATCATAGCATTCTAAAAACCATTCAACTACTTAATCAATAAATATCCAATATTCAACCAATCTCTCAAACAAACCCATCCACAATCTTCCCTTCCTAAGATTCCTACCCCTCACCCCATTTACTTCCTCTTTAAGGAAACCAGATCATCCCAATCCACACCTTGACCTAATCAACAAAAACCATTGTCCCCATAAGCCAATTACATCGACTTTGACCACCTCACCAAATTTGACCTAGACCAATAGGACCTCCGGTGTGTCCTTGTTAAGCTAGCCACCAATCCTAAACTCACACAACCATCCCAAACCTTAACCTCCAAATACCATATCAATCATCATAACCAACACATTCTTACCATCAAAACTCGTCCAAATAATCCACCACCATCCAAAACTTCAAAAACTTCACATATCCACAACCATCCCAATCACTTACCCCAAAATTATCATCCCCACATCTCATCTTAGTCCTCCATCCTCGTCATCTTCATCATCCCAATCCAATCATATAGACTTTATCCTAGATAGTCCCACATCCCCTAATCCATCATCAAATTCAGCCTCTAAGCCTATTTCATCCCCTCCATCACCTAAGCCCAATCTTGTCAAAAATATCTCATCCACCGTGACTCCTAAGTCACCCTCATCCCCTTCTACCCCCAATCCTAAACCATATAATGTGGTTCATATGCCACCTCCACCTTCATCATCCATATTTAATCCTATATTAACCCCTTAATCACACTATCCTATCCTCTAATCCCTCTTCATCTCCCCCATCCTACCTATCCTAACACCTCTAAAGTGACTCATAAGTCACCAACTCCCAAACCTAAAAATATAATCACAATCCTCTCCCCACCCCATCTCCTACCCAATCTAATAAGGATCCTATGCCACCTTCATCTACTTCATCCTCTAAATCAACCAAATCTAATGTGGTTCCTACACCTCACCCATCTCCCAAATATCCTTCATCCTCAACATCACCCAACTCTAATGTGACCCCCATATCACACCCATCCCCTTTATCTACATATATCAATCCCAAATGATATAATTCTAAGACAAAACCATCTACCTCAAAACCACATACTCCAACCAATCCAAAATCAACCAAATCTACTTCGTCCTCCAAGCCCAAACCTTCCACTTTGTCCCCCATGCCTAATCCATCCCCTTCATCTTCTAAGCCACAAAAATATAATCCAACTAATAAATCTAAATCAACTAACACATCTCATTATCCACCCAATCTAGCACCTTTACTTTCTGCTCCCCCATACCCATTTACACTAAACCACTTCACTCCTTTAAGAGAATCCTTGACCACCATATTTCATTGTTTAAAAACTTCAACATTATCATTCATCCCTTGATAAAATCATGCAATCAAAACCTTCCAAAACCATCTTGGTATTGGGAACACTATTATTGTGACTTTCATCACACCCATGGACTTTCGACCAATTGTTGCATGCAATTTATGTCTTATGTCCAAAACCTCATTAACTAAGGAATTCTTATCCTTATACCTCTTTATCCACCACCTGTACATCCCAACCTTCTCCCTAATCATTTCCCACCATAAAAATCCCACTCGACATCCAAACATCGTTGGCCATCCATATCTCATCGTACATCCAACCATCCCCCACTGATAAAAAACCAAACCAAATCTCACCTCCCATCCTTGTTAAGTCTGACCTCTTAGCGGATGAGACAACTATAACCCCCAGTCTTATGATGACCACATAGCATCATCTTCCCCATACACTTAATATCCTATAGCCAAAAATATGTTTGCTAATATGAAACATCGAGGCAAAGGCTTATGCATCTATGAACAAGGCATTCGTGAACCCATCTTCCTTCATCAAAATCTAGGTTGTTTAGGCTTAGGATATAAACCTATCACTAACAACATCCCTCCCACTACTCCATCACAACCCATTTCTACCACTCCTATTGTTGATCCTACCATCCCAACCATTCAACCCAATCACAAATCATTTCACCCCCTACAAATAACAAATGCCTAAAAATGGGTTGATCACATAATTCGTTGCTTGTGCATGGATGTTCTTTCCTTCCCACCCATCCTCCTTCCATCCAAAATCCAAATACCTTTGTCTATAATCCTTTATTTTCATCACATCCATTCATATCCTCTTCCTATCCATTCATTTGAACACTTGATCAGCTTTCTCACACATGTTATAAGTCAGTAGTACCTACTATAATCGTGTGACCTTGGTCTATCAATACCTCCAACATTCAAGCACAATTGTCCTCCTAGAGATCCACACACTTTAACACACTTAATCAACTTGTGGTGAAGAACCTTAGATGCATATTTTGACACTCTAGCCAATGTCATCACCAAACTCATTTCCATCCCCCATAAAGCCACTAGTGATTCTTAACCCCTTGAGAGTTTTCAAGAGAGTGGAAGCTCTTTGTGCAAAAAAAATCCAATAATAAAAAAACAAAAGATCAAAAAAATCATCTCAAAATTAAAAATATCAAATAAAATCCACCTTAAGACTCTCTTTAGGGGTGTTTCCAACAACTCTACCAGGGGGCTATGGATGCATGGTGGCGATAGTAGAGAAATGTTGTGACAAGAATCAAATGTATCTCCATCGAGGCTATGGATGCATGACTGGCAGAGGAGTAATGTATGACTTAACCTTCCATTCACCTTCCATCAACCTACTTGACTTTCTCACTCCCTATACATTGGCTAGTTTTTCTTCACATAATACCCATTAATTCTTCACCTCAAGTAGTAATTAACCATCACAATCACACACACTTTGATCTCGTAGAGAAATAGGGCTTGCGTATGTTGTCGGTATTGTTTAGACCACTGGTCACATTTATGTTTTAGTCTAACTCTTGCCTTGCAACATGTGTCATTAGGCCCATCTTTTGTTCATCACCGATGGTCATTTTCCTTCCATCCACAACATCCACATCCTTTTTCCCTTGAATCAAACATTCATGGGCAGTAGATGACCCTTTCATTTTCATCCAATCCTCCTCATGTCCTTTTCACACTGTCATCATCATGACTAGGGAAGCCTTACGGCCATTTGTTAGGGAATAATCCATTTTAGATACCCCTCACTTCCCATCCTACCCTACACCTGGGGCCAAATCAAACCTATCCATCCATCCACACAGGCCACCCTACTTTACACTTGGGGGAACACCACATCTACCTTTCAACCCATCCTACCCTATACCCGAGGGCATATCATATCATCTTCCATATCCCCCATCTTATCATATACCACATCCTTTATCCTATATATCTCTCATCCCAAATCCCATATAATCCTAACCTATCAATCAATCCCTATCCTATCTAACCTATCCAATTTCCCTTAATCCTTCCCTTTCATCCTACCCTAACATGCTTTATGACTTATAAGGAGAAATTCACATCCCACCTTACATCCCTTCCCATCCCCCTTAAGCTATCCCATCTTGAATATTTTCATGCATTTTATCCTCAACCATTCCCCCCATCCCAAATCCAAAATCTCAAAATCCAAAATCTAAAAATATATATATCCAAAAATCAAAACCTTAAAAAATATAGACATCCAAAATCCAAAATATAAAAATCAAAACATTCAAACAATCCATAAAAATACAAAAATGCAATGTGTGTGCTTGTTTTCTTGTCTCGCATCTTTTCTTTTACACTCCCAATGATATGAGGACTATATTTTTTATATATGTACAATGATATGAGGCCAAAGGGAATTTGTTAATTACATCATCATGGTCTTTATACCTTGATGCATTTTTCTCTATGCCACATCAATCACAATTACTAATGATGATAACAGTGGGCACTTTATGGTAGCACACCCCTCTTCTATCATCATCTCTTAACCTTATCATCCTATTGTCTCCGAAAAACCGTTTTTTGTTTTCCAAGTTAAATTTGAGATTTCAATCTCTCACCCTCCTAAAGTATTTAAGTCAAGTGGAAAATATGAAGAGATAGAAAATTCCATGCCCTAGAGTTGTTTCAAATCCCCAGTCTGCTTGTTTCGATAAATTTCCCATTTTCTTGTCTGGACGTGTGAAAATTTTATTGTTGTCCTCATTTGAATGAAATTTTCAATATTTCTATGCCCCTAGATCATTGAACCTTGTATTGTTTTCAATTCCTCAGCGTGAAAGAAATTTTAAAATCGAGCGCAAAATGGTGGAGTCTTCTTCTTCTCTACATTTTTTTCACAATGGGAATGACAGACAAATATTCCCAAAATTTGGCCTCGGATCCACAGATAATACATGGGTCTCTCTGATTGGATGTGATTCGGTCATATTCCAAGGTCTAATAGAAGCCTCCATGCATCCAAATGACGCAACTCCAAAGGTAGGGCCCAAGGGGTAGTCTTCAATTAGGTGTAGGCCTTCCACATGTCCTAGGTACAAAATGAAGGTAAAACGGGCTAAAATTGTTTAAGTATGGAAGGCTCAAGATGGCTCCATGTGCCTCATCAACGCAGTCTCAAGATTCAAAGTCAGGGCAATCCTCAAACTTGTGCCAGTCCTCCACATGTCCCAGGTCCAAAAGGGACAGAGCCGATCACTAAAATTGGCTAAGTATGGGCGGGTCGGCGGAGGTCTCCACATGCCGCAATGACACCATTTCAAAAGTAAAACCCAAGAGTCAGTCTCCAGTAGCGTCGCTCCGCCATGTAGCTAAGGAGACAGAGTTGGCCGTTGAAAAGTCTAACCCCAAGGAGGAGACACACGTCAACTTGGCGTAATTTCAGAAGGTGCTTCCAAAGCGGAAACTCAAATCAACGTCAACTCTCCACGTGTCTAGGGGTCAACATGAGTCAAATAGAACAGACCTAGATCGGCTAAGTATGAAAGAACCCACGGAGCTCTCCACGTGTTAGCCTAACACAACTTCAAAGATAAAATCTAGAGGTAGGTTCCAAATGAGCGCTGGCCCGCCATGTGTCCAGGGTCAGATATACGGCCCCGCCAAACAAAAGGTAAACAATCAAAGCATCTACGGGCATGTTCTAATCAATTCCTTCCACGTGGGTGGCCTAGATTTAAAGTTGTAAAAGTAAATTGAACGACCCATGTTTTAACTGGCAAAATAATGTAACGGCCAAATATTTTAAAAATTGTTTCTTTCCACCATAAGCGTTTCTCTGTGAATCAAGAAATTGAAGGGGCGCGAATAGTTAGAATAGGTTGTAACTATTTCTTGCTCACCCGAGTAGATTGTAACCGTTTCTTACGGGCTATATGATGGACTCTAAAAGTCATTGTAAGGGTTGGCAATTGACTTGGTAAACTCACGAGTGCATTGTACTCGGAGAAAGCAAAGGAGTTAGCCATTTTTCTTCCATTTCCCCCTTCTTTCAATTTCCTCCATTTCTCCACTATGTACAACTTCTGATTAAGCATCAATACAAGAAGAGGGATTTCGTAGCCTCTTTGATGAGGATATTTTAGAAACTTTGAGTTCATGATCTTATCTCGTCTTATTGCCATTTGTAGGGTTGTTTCTTCCCATGAATGCATGTGATGAATTTTCTAATTAGTGTGTGCAGGAATTTGATTTCCTACCTGTAACATTAGTTCTCCTACCTCTTTTCTCACTCCCTTTCCCACTTTCAGACAAAGTTTCTCTCTTACAAGTATCTGCAAGATTTTCCATAAGGTCAGTGGAGTGCCCCTGCTAGATCCCTAACCGAAAGGCCACCACAGAAATCCACGTTTTCTCGTGCATGCATATATGGTAGCTGCACCGGTCAAGTAGAGGGACTTAGATTTCTAGAGCATTCACAAGGAGTCCACAAGTTTTCCCACCTAAAAATTTCATCACTAGCACATCCACACCTAATACTCATCATCATGTAACTAACTATCTAACCTCCTCATCCTCCCATCCAATCAATCCTTTATCAATCAATTAATATCCACATCCAAATCTTATCATCCAACATCCAAAATCCTCACCCCTTGGCCGGGCATCTTCTACAATCCTCTCATCAATCAAACTTCAAACATCCAAAATATTCAAATCTACCATCCTCAAATCAAAATCCAAAATCTTCAATCCTACCCCTTGATTGGGGCATCTCAAAATCTAACATCTTCAAATCCAACATCCTCAAATCTAAATCCAACATATTCAATCCTAACCCCTTGACTGAGGCAACCTTATATCCAAAATCCAAAATCTTCACCCTTGTCATACATCGTTGACTAGGGCATCCAATATCTCCAAAATCCTCTCTCCTCTCCTCTAATCTTATACTTCTTCTAATCCTCTCTCCTAATATTCTAATCTCCCTAATCCCCTCTCATATATTCTAATCCTCTAATCCTCTAATCTCCTCATCGTCTAAAATCCTCATTCTTCTAATCCTATAATCCTCTAATATTCATCCTCTAAATCCTCAAATCTTCACACCCTCTCATTCTCTCTCATCAAATATCTTGGGCCTCTCCTCTTTTTGATCGGTTACCAGCCTCATTCCTCCCCGCATAACCCCTCGAGGGGCATCATATCACCATCATAACATATTCTCTTCTTTTTCTTTGAATGGTCATTGTTATGCAATAACCATTCAAAGAGGGGCAAAATGTAGACATCTAAAATGTCAACATGATTAATTATGATTAATCTGTCCCGCAAATATCCCAACATCATCCATATAATAATTAATCACAAGATTAATTATTATTATTAACCCATTTTATCTTATTTACCCTTTATCATTTATCATTTATCCTATCATTTCATTAATCCTTTAAATTCATCATTTTATCCCATTTTATCATTAATCACTTTAATCCATTATTATATCATATTATCATCATAAATCCTTATTAATATTTTCTCGGGAGTTTAATATTCCTACATCTCACCTACCACCTAACCTACACATCCCTACACCTAGCCTCTCCACATAACCTCACCCCTAATCATAATTTATTAACCTAACCTAATCCTAATCACATTCTCATAGCTCTAAATCTAGAGGCTTCTAAATCTAGAAGCCTCTCTAAACTTCTCCTTCCATTGAATTTTTAATTTAATGGAAGATTCTTCCTCCGTAAATTTTGAATTCAAAATTCTAGAGGCTTCCACTCTAGAATCCTCAAATCCTCACATGAATCCTCCACCATTGATCCAAATCCAAGATGGATTCATCTTAGCCATTGAATCCTCCACCTACAAACTATAAATTGGACTCTCATCTTCCATGAGAGCTAGCTTGAATAGCTTGGAAGATCTTAAGAATCCATAACCAAATTTTTCCATTTTTATCATCTAATCAATCCACACACTCTATTAATCTATAAATCCAATCTAACATCCTTCATCCTTTATCCTTCATCAAGAAATCATCTATCAATCAAGGGGAGGTGCTGCCCAAGTGTCTCGAAAATCTAAAGCAAGCACATCCAATCAATCAACACTTCCATCCAAGAGAAAATCCAACACACCAAAGGAGGAGTTATGTAATCTTGTAGGTAAGTACAGGTATAAGTCTCTCCTTTATTTCCATCCATTGCTCTATCTGAGGTTTTGTTGGAGAATATTATATTAGGGAAGCAATTTAGTTGTTTTTTTCATTCAAATCATTAATCCTTTCTTGCATTACACATACTATTCAAGTGAGTGTAATTTGTAGTGTTGATCTCATTCACATTATTCACATGAGTGAAATTTACACTTAAATGGGCCAAAATAAAAAGGGGAAAAATAAAACATGTTCCAAGTTTGAGACGCAACTGTAATGCCCACTTCTTGTAGAACTTTGTCACCCCCCTTTTTAGTTGTAAGCTCAAGTAATTGTAGGAAATAGTTGATGTGTGAATAAGAATCGATAATTGAGTGCTTCCAACATGCGTCATATGAGTGAAATGTAGATAAATGATTTTGATTGGATGGCATCTACCTCGTCAAATAAGGAGAAGACCTAAATGGAAATGTGAAAATTGATTACTTCTTATAGCAATTTATAGGACCCCTTTTCAATTTAAAATCAGGTATATGGAGGGAAGCAGAAATGTAACCTCGCCCAAATTACTACAACTATATTAATATTTGTTTGAATAACATAAGTGTAGAACTAATACAAAAAGTATAACGAACATAGAAAATACCTCAAAACAAAAATAAACATGCTACATTAATAATGAATTTCACACAAATTCATTAAATTTAAGTACTATTAATAAAAAAGTCATATACATTGGAAGACAAGGGATGATAGGCTATGCATGAACAAACATCCATGATTGAACCCACCTAACAAATGGTCATATGAGAAAAATTATGTCGAGTTTATCTTTTTTATTATAATTTTTATGACATTGATGATTTAATCTAATTTGAATTAAATCTTATTTCAAAGTAACTTACTATGATAAATGATATTCAAGTGATTACATACAGTAATGTGCAATCACTAAGTATTCCACCATGTTAAACCCTAAGAAAATGAGAGAGTGATGATGACTTAGTTGATTCTATGCAACCTAGGAATGATCGAGACTGTGTATCTGTTAGAACAAGCTAAAAACAACATCGTACAAACTTGATGAGGGTTTAGAACCTCAAGAATGTACATGAAGTGACCGCAGGAGGACAAGAGTGCCCAGGTGCTTGTGACCGATTTAGGTGTATGTGTCTACTCGAGTGTTCAAAATCTAGTTTTTATGGGTCGAAGGTCTTTCTACTACTCGGTCTTTGTTGCTTTGGTTGCATTGTTAGGTCTTTAATAGCACATGTAACCATAAAAACAAATGACTACTTACACATGCCCACAAACCACATCAAATATAATAAAAAGATGCAGAATGTGGAGTCGATCGACCCCAATGGTCACCCAAAGAGTGAACTTACGATCAAGCACTACACTACATCTCATACTCCATGTAGTTCTTTGTGTGTGTGTGTGTGTGTGTGTGTGTGTGTGTGTGTGTGTGTGTGTGTGTGTGTGTGTGTGTGTGCCCTAGGTTTCCCTTGTGCAAGTTGCACAATGATAGCGGGCTAGATCTAGATTGTCCCAAATATGTAAAATGTGTGTAATGGAATATAATGAAATCCCCTCCTATGCAGTGTATACATATCATTAAAACCCTATTTCCTTATATGAATGTGCTAGATGTATGCTTTTATTACTCTTGTGCCTTTGTGCAAGCTTAGGTGGTCTTTGGATAATGCTTATTGTTCTTGAGCCTTGTTGGGTTTCAGATTAGCACTTAGGATGAAACCATAGTCAGGGGACAAACAAGTCCCTCCTCTTTAATGGGAGAGGTTCCCTTATTGAAAGCAAGGGCAAAACCTATGTACAAATGCACAATCTTTCATTCAGTGGTGGTTTCCCGATATCCTGAAATGTGTTTTAAGCCTGGAAAGTTATCAATACATGAGGATAAAAGACTTTGAAGAGAGGAGGGAGGCAAAAGAAGACAATACTTTCAGGGAAAAGAGATGGCAGAGAAAACCCTTATATGTATTGTGCAAATGAGATACATAATAGAACCATCCATGTTTATAACAGACACAATTCACAGACTCAAAGTTCTAGAAATTGTACAAACTAGAACACAAAGTTTCCAAGCATGCAAGGATTAGATGATTCATAGATCAGAACCAGAAAGAAAGAGAAAGTAGAAGAAAAAGGAAAAACCTTTGTATTGATTTCTTCCAATTCGAAATTACAATTCCAGAATAATCAAAATTCCAACCCATACAATGGCTTTGAAATCCCATGATATAGCTCACAAGAGATGGTTACAACTTCCTCAAACAAGAAAGAAACAATTACAACTTATTCTAATCATTCGTGCCCCTTCAAATTCTTGATTCACAAAGAAACATTAATGGCGAAAGAATAGGTTCAAAAATATATGACCGTTACATTAGTTTTCCAGTTAAAACATGGGCCGTTTGATTTGCTTTTACAACTTCAAATTTGGGCCACCCACGTGGGAGAAATTGACTGGAGCAGGCCTGCGAACACCTATTGCATTCTTTGCCTTTGAAGCAGCGCTAGGCTGACATGTGGAGAGCTCCGCGGTCCCTTTATACTTAGCCTATTTGGGCTTGTTCCACGCTTGACTTATGTTGACCCCAAGACACGTGGAGGGCTGGCACTCATTTGAGTTTCTATTTTGGAAGCGCCCCTTAAAATTGCGCCGAGCTGATGCGTGTCTCCTTCACCGGGGTTAGAATTTTCAACGACCAACTTTGTCTCTCTATTGACCCTAGACATGTGGCGATCTGGTGCTCATTTGAAACCGGCCTTTTGGTTTTACTTCTGAAATCATGCCATTGAGGCACGTGGAGGCCTCCACCGACCCGCCCATACTTAGTTAATTTTAACTATCGGCTCTGTCCCTTTTTGGACCTAGGACATGTGGAGGACCGGTGCAAGTTTGAGAACTACCCCCATCTTTGACTCTTGAAGTTGCGTCGATGAGGCATGTGGTGTCATCCACTGAACCTTCCATACTTAGCCAATTTTAGCTTGTTTTACCTTCATTTTGAACCCGGGACACGCGGCGAGCTACCGCTTACTTGAAGACTGTCCCTTGGACCCTGCCCCTAGAGTTGTACCATTTGGACACATGGAGGCTTTCGTTGAACCTCAAAATATGGCCAGACCACATCTAATCAAAGATATACACGTATTACCAATGGACTGGGGACAAAAATTAATGGGGAAAATATGCCTGCCATTCCCGACTACGAGAAGAAAAATAAAAAGAAGGGAAAAGACTCCACTGTTACACCTTGATTTTAAACTATTCTCCATGAACTGGAAAATTACAAACAATACCAGGCTCGATGCGATTCAATACTCCAAGGAACAAACTCATTTTTTTGAAAATTGACTCCAAAAGAGGGGAATTTTGGGGCCGACAACAAGCCCTCATTTAGAAGAAGTAACTAAATATATATATGATTCCCTTTTTTGAATTTTGTAATTGATAATTGAAAGGCCGACTCAAAGTGTTAAAAGGTGTCCAAGAAGCGAAAAAGGACCCAAAAGAGTAAGAATAAGAAATAGAGGGACAAGAGCACCCAGGAGGGATAGGAGTGTCAACACCTTGACACTTCTATCCTAACTCGGCACTAGTGTCAAACACCATTAGAAGGTAAATCGGTTAAGTTCGATAGAATCGTAAGATTTCTAAAGCCAAAAGGAGTTGTCAATCACTAGTTTTCTTGCTTTAGGAATCATGTATGCATTAGTATGCTTTAGGACTTTGAAATGTACCCAAGTGTATAGATTTGTGTCTACATTTGCCCCACTTTATGTTGATGAGTGAATAATCTATAACATAAAGTAGATAGAATATGCATGCCTTGTAAACTAGAGAGGAGTGTAGCTGATAGTGTCTCGAGTGGACAAGTAGCCATGTGAATCGTGAAGTAATCACGATGTGAAACGTGATAACTAGGAAATGGAGGTAGACCATACGGGTAAATCGTATGCATAGTAGTGTGTTGTTGGAGCTTGTGCTTGTTGATGTGATTTGCTTCTTGTTACTTGTAAGGATGGACCTACAAAAGAAGAGCAAGAGTCAAGTAGTTTAAAAGTTTCGTACGTGAAAAACCATAGTAACGTGTATATATAAGTAAAAGTGTGTAGAAAGTAATAGTCAAGTGTAGACACTAAATCACGCACTTTGGGTACATTTCTAGGTCTTGGTCACATACCACTATTCATATGATTCCTAAGTGAGAAAATTACTAATTGACCACTGTCTTTAGCCTCTTTGCTTTCTTTTTGGTTTGCTTCTTGATATTACACATGCTATTGCCCAGTCCTAACTTTTGATATTTCAACTTTTTGAGTCTAGACACCAACGCCTAGCCATGACGTTAGTGCCTGGTGCCCTTGTCCCCTCTAGGTGCCCCCACCTCTTTGTATCTTGCTCGCATCTTTTGGGTCTTTTAGCATTGGGCATCTTGTTTTCTTATGGGTCATCCTTTTAGTGGTTAATTACAAAATTCAAACAAGGTAATCATATAAATACAAAGCTATGTGACCATAATAAAGGACCAAACACTAAAAATCTACTACTATCACCTAAGGTTACATCCAAAGGCATTACAAGAGCATCAAAACATCCATCTAACATTCATTCAAGGGATAAGGGATTGCATTCTTTTGCATACACTTCATAGGAGGGGAAGTTCATTTTTCCATGCACACATCTACTTACATTTGCTACATCTAGCTATTGTTCGATGTCAATTGTATCTTGCATAAGAGCCACCTAGGCGGATTCTACGCACACACACCTAGAACTACATGGAGTCTAAAATGTAGTGCAATGCCCAGATCATATGTTCACTCAGTTAGGTGACCATCGGGGTCAGTCTGAATCCCCATTTGCATATTTTTCTTTTTAATATTTGATGTGTTTTGGGGTTTGTAGGTGCTCTTTCTATTACAGGTTATAGGTGAATCTTGTGAACTTAGTGCGACATACATGCGATAAACAAAAAGGCGCAATGATCTTGAAAAATCCTTTTCTAAGGTTACGAGCAATCACAAGAACCCAATAATGGTATATAATGCTCAAGTACCCCCGACCTAACCCAAACGCCCTAGTCTTATCATTTCGATAATTCTACATTTTTCTGGGCCCGATTGTAAAAATCAGCTTTCTTGTCCCATCAATTTTCTAGATCAAGCACATCTTTGGTATTATTGCGAAATTAACTCGAGTATCTTATCCCTTATCTTGTACTTAAGGTTTTAAACTCAATCACTTATTACTTAGTTCGGATCTGTACTTTATTGCATATTTATTGCATTATGACTTTGAAATCAAAATTTAGCATTTATTTTCAATATTTGTTAAATCATTTGGTGAACCCATCACTTGAACCCACCTTGCTTCTAGGTCTTTTATCATCTTCTCATTATGGCTCAATCTTATGGTGAATTTATTGAAGCCCACCTTCAAGAGCTTAATGATCATCTTGTTGAGCATCCTCAGGATCTAGACCTACTTTTATTCATTTCTCGTGAGGAGGCCACCAATCTTGTGGAGCTTAATGTTCCTACATCCATCCCTGCTTCCATGCCTATTGTTACTCAACCACCTACTTCCACTCTTCCACCTACTTCTACTATTCCCATTTTTGTTCCTACTCCCACCAACCACTTCACTCCACCTCTTGTTTCTCACATGCGATAAGTCTCTTCCACTGGCACTCAAGACTTAGCCTCTCTTTATCAAGATCTTCAAGTTCAAATTCAAAAATTGCAACAAGTTACTTCTCATGTGTGTCCATCTATGGATTCCACTTTATTACTTTACACTCCTTTCACACCCACCATTTATTCTTATGCTCTTTCTCTTAATTTCATCACTCCCAAGCTCCCCATTTTCATTGATCACGATAACCCCCAAGAGCATCTCTGAGCATTTCAGTGTGGCATGTCTAGATTTTGTGGAGTTCATACTCTATTAGCTAATATATTTCCTAGAAGTCTTCACGATTATGCAATATGTTGGTTCTATGATCTACTTGTCCACTCAATAAAATCTTTTACACATTTAGTTGATGCTTTTCTCGCTCATTTCTCTATTAATATCGACTCTAAGATATCCTATGCTCAACTCGCACAACTTAAACAAGGATTTAATGAACATCTAGTGGATTATGTCTTATGATATAAGAACAACTTAGCTAAGATGTCTAATGTGCTTGCGGACTCTGAACTTCAAGATTTATTTGTTCAAAGTCTATTATCGCCTCTTTAGGAGAGTGTTATCTTCGAGACATCTCCATCATTTCAATCATTTATGTCATACTCTTAAGTTATGCAAAACTAAATTATTATCTATAGGAAAACTTAATTATCATGAGCAGGTTCTATGCAATTTCAAAGAAATTAAACTTTCAAACAATCTACTAAAGCTACCGAAGCTAAAGCTACATTAATGTTGTATATGATCCTAAAAAAATTCAATGGAAACCACCTAAGCGTATATTTACTAAATTGCCTTGTGCTCCACATATTCTATTGCCACAACTCATCGAGAGAAATCTTATTACGCTTCCTCCTCCACTCAATTTGGACCCATCTCATCCAAAAGGTCACAATTAAAATGAAAATTTTAGATGCGATTATCATCAATGCATTAGGCATTCTATAGATCAATGTTTCAAACTTTGAAATCTTATTCAAGATCTTATCAATAATAATGCAATTGAGCTTCCTGAGCCTACAAAATCTATGTTGGTCAATGAAAATCACAAGCTCAAGATCTTCAACAATCCTTTTCTTAAGCCTGATAAGAAAGTGACTAACTCTTCAACCAATCATACATATTGCGCAGTTGCCTGCTCTGCCCGCATTGGGGGCTCTTGATTTTCTAGTTGCTCATGCTAAGGCATCTCCACCATTCATTGTATTTTCTAATCGTGACTTGTTAGGAAATAAGGGATAAAATATGTGGAACAATCCCACACAGAATCGTAATACTAGAAACTAGTATGCATAAAGTTATTATAGATATGAAATAAAAGTGCAAGAAAATAAAAGAACACAACATAGAGACATTATTTAACGCGGTTCACCCAATGTGGGCTACGTCCACCAAGAATAACTTGCTCATATTTTATTAGAATCCAACTCTTTCTCTCAATACAATACATAGATCTATTTGGAGCTATGCTCAACAAACTCTCCTGAATTCACACTTGAACTCACACACATCTACAATGATATGTCTACCCTATCAAAAGCCCAAAAGCACATTAATAGGCAACTACTTATGTAGTTTTACATTACAATGGGTACCAAAACTATGGGCCAAAACCACACCACAAAGCTATGGGTCAAAAATACCACCCATATGAGAAGAGTACGTTTCCCTAGATATTGGGCATGATTTTTGAGGACAATAAAATTCTTGGGGGTCAAATGTGCCGGAACCCTGATGAAAAACTGGATAATATATAGTAATTTTAGTATACAGTCTTCAACACTTCCACACATGAAAACAAGATCCATAACATAACATGAATATCATGCTTCATTCTCTTCTGAAACATTACATATCAATCCTTCTATTGGGAATTATGCTATCAATAATACAATGATTGATCCATCAATTTGTGTGTGTGTGTTCTCTATTGCAATTCTTGTTCTTTACTTAAATTATCCATTATTGCATATTTCATATCTAGTTCCTAAATCATATGGTTAAGTCAAGCTTCCATTCAAAATTGGTCCTCTTACCATGCTTCTACCTTTTCTTGTGGTATCTTTAGTTAAAGGGTGTGACATGTTCTTAGGTCTTCCATGGCTTTGTGCAACTCAAGCTATCATTTATATGAATCACTTGTGTCTAAAGTTCATTCAAAACAAACAATTCATTACTATCAATGGTGTTCCACCATGCACACCATGGCCACAACCTCCTATTGAGGTTGTCATTGTACTCACTAGAGCATCTAGGTCCCCGCGACCTCTCAAATTTAAAGCATAATTTGCTCATAGCTCACCTGTTTTTGCACGACCTACATGATCTCATCTTTCCATTAGTCCATCGCATCAGTCTAGGTCTTCCTCTTGGTAAAATCCTTCACATAGGTATACATCACCTCCTCATTTTCATTCACATAGGTGTTCATCACCTCCGTGCTCTACTTCACATAGGTGTTCATCACCTTTGTGCTCTACTTCATATAGGTGTTCACTCTCCTTCACATAGGTGTCCATCACCTCATAGGTCTCATTCACCAACACATCATTTGTTTCATACATGACCAATATTAGAGCATGATCACACGCCTTTATCTCTACAAGCATTGGGTGGAGGACCCTTGTCTTTCACTTTTATTGATAACATATTCATCAACACACACTAGGGGCATCATGTTTATTCTTCTCCTCACTTCTAGCATTGTTATATGTCTCGCACTTCTACCATTTTGCTTCTTTCTTTACATATAGTCTATCACACATGTATTTCACATCTTGATACATTTGTATCGTCATTACCCTATAACGCACTCTAGTAGTTCTGATTCAATAAAATCTGATTATTTTATTAAAATCTAAATGTATAGAGTTGTTGTAAATGAAGTACAATGAAATATGAATGCTAAAAAATTTATTTAATTTTACTAATGAAAGGAAATAAGAGGGATAAAGGACTTACCTCGATTTTACATACCTCGTAGTGATCTGAGACTGAGCAGTGTAATGAAATAGAATAACAGATCGTCACAACAAACCACAAAAATGTAATAGAGGTGGAAACAACTAGACTGGGATGTTTGGAGAGGGATGGAGGCACCCGGGTGCCGTGGTCCTGTTCTCAGGTACTGGTTTTGCGAAAATGGTCGAATCTAGTTCGATATAGTTGCTTTAGGGCTTCACACTTATTTTCCTTTTTGTCAAGTGTATGTCGTACTTGGATTGCCAAGGTACCTGTAAACCTACCATGAAGAAAATACATACAAAACCCTCAAATAGACATCAAACCTTAAAAAATAAAGATGCAAAATGAGGGTTTGGACTGTCCTCAACTACCACAATGGTGGACTTACAACTAAGTGTTGCACTACATCTTAAACCTAATGTAGTTTTGTGTGCTTGTGTGTGCAATAGTGCTCCTAGGTTGCCCTTGCACCAATGACACCAAGATAGCAGAAAATAGCTAGATAAAAATGCAAATGTGTGGATGGAATATAATGAAATCCCCTTCCTATGTAGTGTGTATGTAGAATAATGGCCCAAATGCAGTCCCTTTCTCTATGTAGATAGTTATCCCTTGATAAGAATAGTCCACCCATATAATGGTATGTATGTTGTGTTTATATAGGGATCTCTTGTTCGAATTTCAACACTAATGACCTGACATGCCGACTAGTACCTCAGGAGATGGGAGGGAAAATTGAAAATACCGACCTCAAATGTCAAAAATAAGATCAAACACAAAGAGGAAATGGGCACCCAGGATGGATAGGAGCACTTGGCATTGGTGTCAGTCCTAGTTACTAATGTCCGAAAACAAGTGACGAAAGATGAGTGAGAACCCATGATAGGGACCTTGGAGACCTAACCGAACTATGTGTATGAGTGACAAGTGTGTAATACAAACAATAATAAAGACCAACAAGACAAACATATGGAATATGGGTTGGGTCATCAATGAATACTTTGCTTACACAAGATTTATATATGAAACAACATACTTGGTGGTATAATAATAGTATTAAGTGTGTGATTTTGTGTCTATATTTTCCCCCACTTTATGTTGGTGAGTGAAAGCTTGGTAACATAAAGTAGATAGAGATGCATACCTGAGAAGTCTAGAGAAGTCCATGTCGTTGAAGTATGCGAAGAGTGTAGTAGAAGTGCGTGCTAAGTAAGAACATATAGTGTGGCGAACCATGGATCAATGTGTTGATCCATGTGGCGTAACGAGAGACGTGGGACCATTATGAGGAGTGCTAAACAAGATTGATGATTGTGATGTTGAATGATTGGAGATTTCATTTTTTTGTCGTTGATGGAGATGTGATGGGGAAGGGAGTGATCAGTTCCTAACCCGATTGTATGTGTATGAAAGACTAAGGATTTGGGTGTCTTGCCACCAAAGGAAGAGTGTAGGGAGAGAGGTCTAGTTTTACTCTCTAACTTTAACTACATCCTCAAAAGATCTAGTCGCTGCAGACAGACAAAGACAAATTTATTTGTTGATTTTGGATCAATTTTTTTGATCAAATGTGTTGACCCATATAGGAGCAGTATAGGAAAGGCAATGACGTCTCATTGCCCCCACTCTAAGGGTGTCACCACAATGTGTATGTGTTGGCTTCCATGTTAGGTCATTTGGAAGCAATCGTAAAATGTAGAATAACTTCCCATGTTAGGTCATCTGGGAAAGTGGTGATATAACTCCCAAGTTAGGTCATATGGGAGAATAAATGCGGTGTGTTCATGTTGATTGGTTAAATAGTGGAAGATTTGTGTGATTGTGATTGGCTGATTGATTGATTGGTTGGTTACTCATAGAGATATTTTACGCTTTTTTCCCCTAGGTTAGGTCATTAGGGGGAATCGATAGAAAATGATGTGACATGTCATATGGTGTATGAGTAAATGTTTGATAATGATAGATTATGAATGTACATTGATATCGTAATGATGTAAGGGGAGTTATAGGATGACCCCAATTATATGCCCCCTTTTGGTGAAAGGGGAGTGATAAGGAGAACAAACATTGAGCCAAAAGTAAGCACATAATGATGTAATAAAAATATATGAGAAATATCGCAAAAGTGCACGATATCGAGAAGAAAATGATGTCAAGGAGGAATATTGTGTGTAATGTGTATGATACAATAGTAGGTGGAATTCTGAAAATAATGTTGCAAATAGGATAGAAATCAGAGTAAGAATGCTCAAGATATGAGGGAAATCATGTGATGTGTATTAGTTGGGAAAATGAGTGCGAAAAATGACTATAATAAAGTGAATAATGAAAGTTACTATAAATAGTAATGTGATAAAGTGATTAGGAAACTCATTTTATTATTGCATGAGTGTGATTGTGAACTCGGGTGTGCGAAGATGCCACAAGTTAGAGCACCATGACCAGAGCCGATATAAGATGGTAGCAAAATTGTGGTATCACGACGGCACGAAGTTGGTAGTAAGCGTTATTTTTTTTGTAAAATGTGTTGACATTAGTCGTTTTGATGAATTTTTGTGAAATATTTATTTTTGAATTTCTCGGCATTTTGGACCTGGAAAAGAGTGGTGAAGGTGGTAATGACCTTTGGGATAGGAGTGCCCAAACATGGGTGCTTTAGTGTCTTGCTCCAGGGTGCTCTAGTCATGTGCCTGGGTGCTTGTGTCCAGAAAGCACTGGGTTGAATCTAGAGTGTTGTAGATGTAAAAAATGATGTGGGCTGATGTTGTAGGTGGGGAGTTTTGGATATGTATGAGGTTCAAATGAATTGTTTGTTGTTTTTTTGTGGTGTGCGAGAGGATATCTAATCGAGAGAGTTTAGAGGTGGCCGCTATTTGAGTACATTTTTAGGATTGGGGTTATCGATGATGAGTGAGATGTTCTGGACCACACCGACATGCCGTACATAGCGAGGATGGGGATGTGCCCAATAATATGCCTATGATCACAACTTTGTGTGAGAGGTGGTGTGTAAATACTTGCATGTTTTGGTTACCTACAGGGAGATGACAGTCACACTAGAGGATGTGTATCACATACTACGATTACCTATTGTTGGTGAGAGAGTATAGGTTATGGCAGTGGATGATATGTAGAGATAGATGAGGGATGCTAGGTGGTTTTTTTGGGGACTCGAGTTCCTACCGAGGCCCATATTAGCCTAGATGCTATTTTGAGATCAAAGGTTCCATGATTGTAGAAGTTTATTTCCGTAGTGATAGCGTCATCGATTGTAGTGGAGGGTGGTGGTATAGGCATATTATATAAGATGCATGATATCTTCCATTGGATAGAGGAGGAGAGTACTAGGTATGCTTTGGCATGATGTGTGTTGGCTCACCTGTATAAGGATCTATACAGATTTACACATGAGGAACATGGGGGTGGTATTGAAGCTATGACATTATTACATGCTATGAGCATATTGTAGTAATGAGGCCAGTGGTGGATATCTCGGGAGATTGCACGAGGTCGATATATTTTCCGGGAGATGGGTACGTGTACATGGCGGAGGGATGGATACAAATACCTACATAGCGATGATAGATCACATGGCGCCAAAGTTCATGATATGGAGGCCATGTTAAGACTATAGAGGATGGTTAGCGGATGTAGTAGAGCTACGATGGATGATGTGGTTAAAGGATCGGCTTTAGGGGTGTCCGAGTTATTTCAGGTTGAGTGGGTTTCACGATAGTTTGGTATATCCTAGACATGCCCCTAGAGCAATATGTATGGATTAGAGATATTAGGGCACTAATGAGGGTCGGAGCTAGACCAGGGTCGGCAAGAGAGAAAATAGTACCTCCCGTGCCGACGAGGTTGACGTGGTGATAGAGCCGATAGATGTGGATGACGTAAGGTGTATTGAGGCATATCATGGATGGTGGGAACTACATCGATGGGTATATTTATTTATAGTGTTTGTGGATGCAAAGTGGGATTACTTGATAGGAGGAGGAGAAGAGGGAAAAACACCTACCCCTAGTGGTGTAGTGGCAATAATAGCACAACGTGAGTATTTGTATAGTGATGTTGTGTGATTTTTTACTTGGTGGTGTAATGGTCATTGTTGTCTAATGTGTTGTTCTTATGGTTGTAGGTGATGTGTATTGGTCATTGATTGTGGAAACATTTATCCACACATTGACGTAGAATGTGCCCATGACATACTCGTGGGTGGAGGTATGCTAGAGCGTGTAGATGATATTGCGAGTGAGCATGCCCATTTTTTCAATCCACTGGCTATAACAACAACAATGTGTACCTTGCTGCTGAGCGAGAAAGATGAGGCAAAGGGAGAGATGGGTAGTGGTCCTCTAGCACAGGATGTATTTGCACATTTTTTTGAGTTATATAGTCACTTCATAGAGAAGTTGATGAAGGTGACACTACTATGTAGGCAAGTAGAGAGATATAGAGGTCATGATTAGTGGTACAGAGTTAGCGGTGAGGCTTCTAGTTCTAGAGCTCTTGCACTTACAGGGAGTGATAACGATGATGAGATATGATATGTAATGTTATATTGACATAGGGGAGTTACCCCCCAGTGATGAGATATTTTGTAACTATGATTGTGAATGATATATATATATATATATAGATGGATTATTTGGTGTAAGATCATTGTATTTGATGTTTATTGATGATAATGTGACGATGATGTATGATTTATTGATTATGGTTGCTATATGTGATGCATGATGTGTTGAATAATGTTTGTCTTTTTTTGAATTGATTTGCAATAGGTAAATGTTGATGTGGAATAATGTGATTATATATAGATAAATGAATATGTAACATATAAGATGATAGATGGTGTATGTAATAGATTGTAAAAAAGCGTATTACATGTAATTTTTTTGTGATGAAATATAAAGTAAAAATGAATAATGTGTAAAGTGTAAGATGGTCATAATATTGTAGTGGAGCATATGTTAGTATGATAAAGATGGTGGAAAATATGGGGGAAAGAAGAGTGATTCCCCTAGTGAACCATAGAGCAAGAGTGCGTCATCGGGAAATGATATGATTGGGTATGCTAGATAGATTAATTGAGAAGGCATGTAGCATAAGAGTGAAGAGAGGTTCTTATTGTAACAGATCCCTCAATAGTCATGTAAGAATCTTAAGAACAAAAGTGCATCATTATGGGGCAAGGTGATAGAAATCACCTACCAAAGACCAATCCGACGTGAAGTAATTGGAAGCATGTGGAATGAAAGAAATATGAGTGTATGAGATGAACTGAATTTCATGTAGATTAGTGCCAATGATGGGTGAAGTGGCAATGGGGAGTGAAAATGGTGAGTGATGTGGAAGTCAATTTGTAGTAGTATGACATGATGTGGTGGATGAGATGGTGCAACGATGGATGGATGCGATGGAGAAGACACATGAGTAACAACCTTTGTGGCGGTGGATGAACAATGACCTTATAATTAGATGAAGGAGATAACTCAATTAGAGTAACAACATGCCTATGAGGGAGTGGAGATATAGACCACTCATGTGAGTGAGAACCAAAGGAAACTATGCCCTTATATTCTAATTGTTGTAAGTGATCATGAAGGGTGTAACAATCATTCTCCCTATGGCCATTGATACAATGGTAGTTGTAATAAGGTATATCATATTGGCATTGTAAATGATGTGGTGGATGATGCTGATTAGAAGGTAAGTGAATTAAATTCTTGTCAAACAAGGCACACAACATATCATGAGGTCTATCATGATGAGAAACATATAACGATTTTCATGAAATAGGAGGAGTCTAAGGTGTAGCTCTACATGGAAGAGGAGACGAAGGAAACTTGTGTAATGAAGAAGGTTGGAATTTCTTGCAAGGAGGATATGGAGACCGTGTAGGACACTCAACAGATGGGAGTGGAGAAGAACTAGATGATGTATCAATAGTAGTAATAGGAGGAGGATCTATAACATGTGTAGCAATGAGATCTTGTTCTAGATCAATGACCCTATAACATAAAAGCATGAATGATTCACATGTGTCATATTGCAATCATTGTTTTAAGGAAAGAATCAAACTATGATAGAAGATAAATTACTTCTCTAAGTCAATAGTTGAAAGACTAGCTAGTGCATGCAAACATTGAATCGTAAAATGTAATCAATGATAGGTTCTATTTTTCCCTGATGTAAGCTAGGTAGATGATCATATGTGACTCTAGGGCCATTGTTGACTATGAATCGATGAAGAAAAGCTTCTTCCATCTCACAATAGGTCTTGTAGATCCAAAGGGTAGATGGGTGTACCATTGGAGAGTGTCATTTGTGAGACTATGGTGAAAGGATTTAAGTAATAATCGATCATTAGAATATGAAGCCATAGCCATACGATAATGCTTGAGATGTAAGTATGGATTTCCAGTACCATCAAAACATGTAAATGTAGGCATAACAAAATCCTTAGGAAATGCTGAGTTGTGAATCTTTTTGGGAATATGATTGCCATGCAATGAATTATTATCAATGGAAGCATAATAGGCCTTGCTTTCTAATGTGAGAGATTGGACTTGAGACTATAAATGACCAAAAACATGCATGAGGGACAAGATATCATATGAAGGAATAATAGAGGATGGCAATAATGTGTTAAGTGGTTATAATTTTCCATTATGAGTAATCATAGGAATATCAAGAGGAGACACAAGAGATTTTGATGCTAAGGGCACACTAGATGTTGGTGCCAAAGAAGTAATAGGTGGCGAAGGACATGGAACATCCATAGAAATAGTAGGACTAGCATCGAAACATCCCTAGGAGATGAAGTGATAGGAGGAGATGAAATAATAGAAGGAGATGAATCATGCATGTTATTAGATACAATATTAGAAGAAGATGACAATGGAGCGGGGGATTCACACTCAACAATATGCAAAGAAGTAGAATCATGACTATCAAGTGTTTCATCGAAATCAAACAAATATTCAGATAAAAGGATATCATTAAGCATATCATCGACATAGAATGAAGGAGTAGGAGAACTAGTATGCGATGCATTATGAGAAGCATTTTCAGAATAGAAGAAGTATGAGATGCAACTAAAGTATCATCCTGACTAGTATGAGAATCATCATGCACATGTTTATTATCATCAAGACCAAACATGAAACTAATAATAACATCATCTAAATTTTCATTAGAAATTTCAGGAGGAGTGTGGCTAACTCGTATAACAAGGTGTACAATGAGTAAAACTCATCTTATCATAAATAATGCCAATAGTAGAATTATCAAATCTAGTAGGCACATTGCATTCATTAGCTAAGAGTTGTTGTTGAGTATCATCCGGAAGAGTAACATCATGATATAGGGAAGAAATCTCAGCTATGGTTGCCTCATCATAGATAGGATTGATACTCACATGAGGCATGACTAGACAAGAAGGAGAAGAGCTATCCTTAGCCATTAGGGTTTTAGTGGATCCTAGGGAAAATAGTTCTAAGCTATGGGTTCACCAAAATGATTCAATAAAATCTGATTATTTTATTAAAATCTAAATGTATAGAGCTACCTGTAAATGAAGTACAATGAAATATGAATGCTAAACAATTTATTTAATTTTACTAATGAAAGGAAATAAGAGGGATAAAGGACTTACCTCAAATTCGCTTACCTCACAGTGACTTGGGACCGATCAAAGTGTGATGAAATAAAATAATAGAACGTCCGCAATTAACCATAAAAATTCAACAAAGTGGAAACAACTAGATTGGGGCACTGAGAGGGGTCAGGGGCACCACGTCACGATTTTGGGCACCCGGGTCTACATAAATGGTCAAAATCTGGTTTCAATATGGTCGTTAAGGATTCACACTTATTTTCCTTTTGTCACGTGTATATCACACATGAATCGTTGAGGTACCTATAACATATAATGAAGAAAGCACCTGCAAAATCCTTAAATAAACATCAAATCCTAAAAAAGAAAGATGCGAAATGAGGGGTCAAATTGTCCTCATCCCCACAATGGTGGACTTGCAACTAAGCATTGCACTACACTCTGCACCCAATGTAGTTTTGTGTACTTGTGTGTGTAATAGTGCTCCTAGTTAGACCTCATGCCAATGACGCCAAGATAATAGGAAATAACTAGATAAAAATGCAAATGTGTGGATGAAATAGAATGAACTCCCCTTCCTATGCAGTTTATATGTAGAATAATGGCCCAAATGTAGTCCCTTGCTCTATGTAGATAGCTAGTCCCTTGATAAGAATAGTCCACCCATATAATGGTATGTATATTGTGTTTATATAAGGATCTCTTGTTTGAATTTCAACACTAATGACCCGAAATACCGAATAGTACCTCGGGAGATGGGAGGGAAAATTGAAAATACCGACCTCAAATGTCAAAAATAAAATCAAACACAAAGAGGACACATGCACCTAGGATGGAAAGGAGCGCCTAGCGCTAATGTCCAGTCTGGGGCTAATGTCCGAGACAAGTGATGACATATGAGTGGAACTGACAGATAGGGACCCCTAACTTAATCGTGTATGAGTGACAAGTGTGTAAAATAAACAAAAATAAAGAACACCAAGACAAACATATGGACTATGGGATGGGTCATCAGTGAATAATTTTCTTATGCAAGATCCATATATGAAACTACATACTTGGCATCATAATAATAGTAGTAAGTGCATGATTTTGTGTCCACTGCTCATACTTGACTATTGAGTGTCTCTCAAATGAACCTTAGCACACCCGCTCACTCTCTACATTATATGCTTCATCAACCATATCTATCTATTTAAACCTTTACCCAATGACACACTCTTGTGCTACGACTCACACTTGACTATTGAGGGCTCCCTATATTAGTGAAACTCACAACATACACATGACACATTTCACACTTAGTACATTCATGACACATCTTTCTAGTACACATTCACCACAACACATTACCCTATGAAACACTCTAGTTCCATGGTTCATACTCGACTGTTGAGGGTCTCAATCTGAAATGAACCTCACCACAATCACTCACTCTTTACTCTCTATACTTTATCAATCATATCTATCTAGCACACAATTTAAACCATTTCCCGATGCGCACTATTTTTCTATGGTTCATTCTTGACTGCTGAGGGGTCATTTATAAATTAACCTCATTTCATGCATACTCATTCACATTTTCTCGGGGGGGACATGGATCCTATTACACTCACATTGTATTCTATTCCATTTCACTCTCACATCATGCTACATATCTTGGTTGCACATATTCTTACTTTGCTTATTCTAGTTACATGTACACTTTGTTTCCATGTTAGAAAGATATTTCATATGTCATTATCTTTTCTATATACACATGCACGTTCACTTGCCTTCTAGTTGTGAATGCAACCTTTACATGATCATTACATGTACCATTGATGCTTGGCACTGTACCTCTTACTAGTCCCACAATGGCTCCTAGGGGCATTTACTTTCGTCATTTACTACATGTGCTATTGTTTCGATTTATAGTACTTCCTATTCTTACTAAGCACACTACTATATTTTAGATCATACGTACGCTTTGACATACTTTTTATTTTTCTAACATGTTAAAAGATGCTTTATGTGTAGCATTTGCTTTGCAAGTCTATTTTCCACCATGGTTTTCTAATTCTTTTTGCTTTTGTTTACCATTGTATGCTATTGTTTCAAGCTATTCCCTTTATCTTGTGTGCACATTGTATGTTTTTGGCTGCTTCGGCCTCGATTTTCTTGCAACATTGTGAGCGATGTCCCATGTTTGCGACCCACTTTTTGGGGTCTACATTGTCTTCTTGTTTGCTAGCTTAAACATCGAATTCTATATGCGTATTGTCTTATTTTCACTAACACTTATTTCCATCCACTTTGTTTGCACGTGCCTTGGTTTCTACCAAGTACATTCCCCCCTGTAGGGCATCAATTTTAGATCAACGTTCAACCTTCTTTGGGCCACATATTTCTAAAGAACGCTTTCATGCACCCCAAATGAGGGGGAATACATTGGGTGAATCAATCACCCCATTCAATAGTTTACACTCATAATTCAACATATTTCAAGATAGAATTAGAACAACTTTAATTCACAACAATGGTCTAGAATTTGACTTAGGTCTTAAGCACAACACAAATGCCAACACCCGAGAGATATACATGAGTGCATGGGAGCTCCTAACCCTTCATGAGAACCTATGACCAGGGGGTAGTTACAATAATATTCATAAATCAACACCATTCTCGGTAGTCTACGCAAAAGTTTTCTCAAAGACAGACACAATCCTCCAACAATTAAGCATGTATGATTTCACCTTTTTTCTATTCGCGTTGGATCAAAATAGATTAGATTTGAACAAAATAGGATCAGACCATCTACAGTGGTGTATAAAGCATCGGGACTTAGTCAAAGGATGGAGAATAACACTAGACCTTTCTCCCTACACTCTTTTCCGTGCCATGAGATCTCCCAAAAACTCACACTTGGCATCGATCACCCGAAAAAATAGTTCTTGGTGCGAGATTTCCCAAAAACCTACTCTTATACAACATCTTCAGGACACTTTCTATACTTCTTACTCATCACATATCAGGTGCACATGTTCCTTTTTGCATTTTTACATACTTTTTACACACTTTTTACACGTTTGGATTGAATTTTTCATATACACATATTTGACTACTCTTTTTCTCTTCTCTTTTGTAGGTCCGTCCTTATGGGAAGCAACAATCACATCATCAAGCATCAAGCAACATTGAAAAAAGGTACAACGTGACATATACACATACACTTTTCACCCTTAGGGTTACTTCCTCTTCTCGAGCTTCCACACTTCATATTATTTACATGACACTTTTTATTGTCTCCTCGACATGCTTTTCACCATCGATCTATATGGTTATCAGGTATGCATCTTTTATCTACTTTATGTTATTGAGTATTCACTCAACAACATAATGTGGGGAAAATATAGACACTAAATCATGCACTTTGGGTACATTTATAGGTCCTAGTCACATACCACTATTCATATGATTCCTAAGTGAGAAAAGTACTAATTGACCACTGTCTTTGGCCTTTTTCTTTCTTTCTAGTTTCCTTCTTGATCTTACACACCCTATTACCTAGTATGAATTTTGATACTTCAGCTTTTCTCGAGTCCGGACACTAGTGCCCAACTAGGGCACCAACGCCTGTGCACCCCGTCCCTCGGGTGCCGCAACCTCTTTATATCTTGCTCACATATTTTGGGTCTTTTCTAGTTGTTGGGCATCTTATTTTCTTATGGGTCAGCCTTTTAGTGGTTAATTACAAAATTCAAACAATGGAATCATATAAATACAAAGATATGTGACCATAATAAGGGACCAAACAATAAACATCTACTATTATCACCTAAGGTTGCATCCAAAGGCATTACAAGAGCATCAAAGCATCCATCTAACACTCATTCAAGGGAAAAGGGACTACATTCTTCTGCATACACTTCATATGAGGGGAAGTTCATTTTTCCATGCACACATCTACTTACATTTGCTACATCTAACTATTGCTCGCTATCAAGTGCATCTTGCATAAGATCCACCTAGGGCACGATTCTACACACACACACATGAACTACATGGAGTCTGAAATGTAGTGCAACACCCAGATCATAAGTTCACTCGACTGGGGGACTGCCACAGGTCAAGACGAATCCCCATTTACATATTTTTCTTTTTAGGATTTGATGTGTTTTGGGGTTTTGCAGTGCTCTTTCTATTTTGAAGGCTACATGTGAATCTTGCAAAATTACTCGGACATACAAAGCTAACAACAACGAAAGGCAACAACATAGAATCAACACTTTAAAATAATTTTATGAGGTTTCGAGCAATCACGAGCACCCAACAAAGGGTCTCTAGTGCCCAAGCACCCTAACCTAACCTAGGCACCCTAGTCCTAACATTTTTTATAGTTCTACATTTTTTTGGGCTCAATTGTGGCACTCTCGCTTTCTTGTTCCATCAATTTTCTAGCTCGACACAACTTTAGGATTATTACAAAATTAGCTAAGTATCTTATCCCTTATCTTGCACTTAGGGTTTTAATTTCAATTTCTTATTACTTAGGTCAATCTATACTTTATTGCATATCTATTGTGTTGTGACTTTGAAATTAGAATTTAACATTTATTTTCAATATTTGTTAAATCACTAAGGAAAGAGTGCACTTGATGTATGAGAGAGTATAGGATAGAAAGTTGTCCTGTTTGCTTTGGAGATGTTTCCGGATGGGGTTGGGAGTGATCAATTCCCAACCAAGAAAGCATCGAGCCACAAATTTGAGCATCCTTCTGCCAAGGATGAGGTTTTTGGGTGATCTCACACCAAGGGTAAGGTTTTGGGTGATCTCATGCCAAGGATGATTTTTTTGGGCAAGTTCGCTCCAAGAAAAGAGTGTTAACTAGAGATGTCTATTTTATCTCCTTCTATGATGCTTCTTAAATGATAAGTGCCATTATAGATTGAAACATCTCGATTTGTAACCAAATTGTAACTAAATTATAACTATATTATAGCCAAATTATAACTAAATTATAGGTGAAGATAAGTGTTTGATACTATGGATCCATACTGAACTTCATCAGAATCAAGCTAAACTAAAAAAATTGTCTATTTTTCCCCTAGGACAAAAGCACCCAAGTGGGACACAAGCACCCACCATTCTTATCTGATATTGGGTGCTAGTGTCTGCTCTATGTTTTTGATCCAATTCTAATTCTAGACCACTCTGTAACTATGTTCCTTTGCCAATTTTGTATTGTGTTGTTTTGTTATAGATTTTTGTGCTACTGGAAGGGTGATTTGTTCACCCAATAGTTTCCCCACATTTTTTGGGGTACGTGTGATGAAATTATGAGGGTGTGGCCCAAATGAGAGGACCAAAGAGTGATATGCATATTGTAGATTGGATACTTGCAGGGGGTAGGGATGTTCATGGTAGAAACCAAGGCATGTGCAAACAATATAGGCTAGAAACAAGTGTTAGTGTAAAATAGCTAGCATGTAATAGAATACAATGTATCAAATAACTTATGAAAATAAGAGGTACCACCAAAAAGTGGGTTACATACGTGGGACATCACTCATAATGTCACAATAAAATCAAGGCCAAGTAACCATAAGTAAATAATGATCAAGCAATATATATGGCATATCCCGCAAATAGTGGCAAACAATAACAAAGAACAAGTAATAAATAATGATGGTTGTACATAATCATACAAGGTAAATGCTACACATGAAGCACCTGTTAAGCATGTTAGAAAGATGAAGAATATGTCAAAACATGTATAGATCAGTGAAAAGTAAGTGATAGTGATAAGTAGTAGTAAATACCGTAACAATAGAACCTGTGATGTGTAGTAGGAGAGTAACAAAGGTAGATGCCCCTAGGATCCTCGGTGGGGTTGGTAAAGAGTAGTGTGGAGCATCATACATCATGTAGGAATATATAAAATTCCCGCATTCAGCTCAAGATACTATGTGAACACGTATACATGTATAGAAAAATATAATGACATACTAAGTATCTAGCTAACATAGGAAATAAAGGGCAACATGTAAGTATTTTAAGCTAACAAGAGTAAATACAACCAAGATGGGTAGATGTTGTGTGAATGTGATGGTGTGCTATGATATGAAATATGTGCGAGATGAGAGGGACCACGTTTCCCCTAGCGGATGCGTGTGACGTGAGGTTCATTTAGGAATTGTGCCCTCAACAGTCAAGTATGAACTGTAGAACAAGAGTGCGTCATCGGGTAACAAATGTATTGTATGTGATTGGTGTTAGATGCTAGTTATTGTGAAACACAGAGCATGGTGTATTAGATAAGCTATGAGTAGATGATAAAGACAACAAATAGTGATGGAGGGGGAGAAAGTGTGATGCCCCTTGAGTGTGTGAGTGATGGAAAGCTATCCGACGATAGTGAAGAACAAGGGCCCTTTATATGGTATCTAAGAAGGAGAAGGCATGTGACCATGGTCTAGGACCAATGGTGTAGGAGAGTAAATATGTGTATGTGAGGGAGACCATTGTGGTAAAGGAGGTGGAGAACACCTATAAGAATGGGTTTCTTGGGTAGGGGACTTATGTTGAAGGGTGGAATAATGGACCGGTGAGGATGACGAGGTTGTGTATGGATGGAAGAGCTAGGTATAGAGATAGATTTAGACTTGAGAGGTAGTGAAGGTCAAGATGCCATGACTAGGGTTGAAGCAGAGAGGGAGAAAGGGCCGAGATAATTGTGTGTGTGGTGGAATACCTTGAATGGTCATAACTTGCTTGTTATGAATGAACTTAAGGCATAATTGGAGCATGGAAGGGATATCTTGGGCAACCTGAAGCTAAGGGAGACCTAATACCATGTCACAATGCTTGATTTTATATGTAATGAGGAATGATATTGGTATGGTAAGGGACCCAACAAGAATGTGAAGGACGACATGACTGTAAGAATTGGGGACTAGAAATGTGATTTGAGAGATTAGAAATTTGATAGCTAGCAAGAGTGTCGAGAGCATGCATTTGAAAGGAACAAGGAATGGAGCATAGTATTATTGACTTGATGATCACCAATGGAAGCATCAATATGTAGTGAATCAAAAGAGAATGTAACATGGTAGTCACAATTTGAAAATGTAATAATTGGTAGGGCCTATCAGTAGTAGCAATAAAGAAAATCAAGTGGCGCTGATGAGGGAGGAGGTACCACATGATATGTGTGATTGGGCAGAGGAATCAAAAGCTAACTTATCTTGATTTGGTGATGGGTCATCAATATTTTAATCTTTTGATTATCATTAAATGGTTTAGAAGTAGAGCTTAGGAAGCTCAATCATATTTCTATCAATAAGATGTTGAATGACATGTTTGAGCTTAAAGTAATGATCCGTAGAATTCCCATTGCATTGGCGATAGTCATAATGTGTGTTTTCATTGTAATTACGTCCACATGGTCAAGAAGGATCTAGATTGAGTGGTGGAAGAATAGTAATCATATTTCTTTCAATGAGTCATGCGGTAAGAGGAGACGAAGTACGTAAGGTAGCCTCATAAAAGTGTGCCTCGTGGATATCAATTGAAGCTTAGCTGGTAGAAACAACATTGAAAGTAGTTTTAGAGTCAGTAGGTTTAATGGATGGTTTGAATGTAGATTTGGCTTGAAACTTGTTAGAAGATGAAGTGGAAGAAGTATCATAATACTTTAATTTTCCCATAGATAACAATTTGCTTTTGCATAATTTGAGCGTGTGACACAATTGATCAAAAGAAGGAGAAGTCTAAAAAATGACACTCTCTTGGAGTGGAGGCAAAAGAATTTGAATGAATAGGTCTTGTAATTCTGAATCAGCTAGAACATTGGTCATTTTGGAAAGGTTGTTCTTATACCACAAGACATATCCCACAAGATATTCATTAGATATTTGTTTGATTTTACCTAGTTTTGCATAGGATATTTTAGTGTCGATATTCATAGAAAAATGAGCAAGGAATGTATCACCTAAAAATTTAAAAGATGTTATCAATGGAGTTTCCTCATCGTAAATTAGTCAAGTGCCGACATAATCGTAAGATGTGTAAAGCGAAAAGGAGTTTTAAACCGGTTGTTTTCTTACTTTAGGAATCATGTATACATTAGTATGCTTTAGGACCTAGAAATGTACCCAAGTGCATAGATTTTGTGTCTATAATTGTCAATTGGATGACATTTTATCTAGCATATAAGATGAAGAAATGTATGGAAAGTTGGAAAGTGGATGATGGAAATTAAACACCAACATGCTCTAGACCTATTCCATAGCTCGATTGCTCCAACCCCAATAATATATTTCATCTACATTCCACTTTATCTCATGAACGTGGAAGTGATGTTACTTTGAGGGCCTCCTCTCTAATCAACTAATATCTACTAAACACTAAAAATATTTTATTTAATTGAAGGGATATATTTTATGTAATCTAAATTGAATTAAATCTAATTGTAGAGTAAGTACTATAATTAATGATATACAAGTGATAAACTACAATTTGAAATAAGCAATGAGCATGCAATAATATGAAACCCTAAGCAAATATGAATGAAACGTGACTTAACCGATTCTATGTGAGCCGGGAGTTTTCTAGACCGAGTATCAAATGGAATCGATTGGAAAAAATGTTGAAAGGATTGATAAAGATTTGAAAGTACGTAAATGTGTAGGACAAAAAAATCCACAGGAGGATAGTAATGACATGTGCTAGTGTCCGATCTGGGCGCTAGTGTCCGCTTAGATGCTCAGGTCCTAAATTTTTCTGGGTCAGAAGGTCTTCACTCAAATATTCATTTTGTCTCTCCAACTTTTCTATTAGGCTTCCGATCACACATGTAACCCAGTAAAACAAATGTCTACATGCACATGTTTATAAACCACATCAAATCTAATAAAAAGATGTAGAATGTGGAGTCAGAATGACCCTGATAGTCACATGAAGACTAAACTTATGACCAAGTGTTGCATCACATCTCAAACTCCATGTAGTTATGTGTGTATGTGTGTGTAATGATTCCCTAGGTTTCCCTTGTGCAAGTTGCACTATGATAGTGGACTAAATCTAGATTGCTCCAAGTATACGATGTGTGTGATGGAATATAATAAACCAATCCTATATTATGTATGCAGATGGATGTAGCCCTTGTCCCTTGTATGGATGTACTTGATGTATTCCTTGTAATGCTTTTGTGGCTTTGGATGTAAGCTTAGGTGATAATAGATTATGCTTAGTGCTCGACCCCTTATTTGAGAGAAATAACTAAGTATATATATGATCTCCTTGTTTGAATTTTGTAATTGACAACTGAAAGGCCAACCCAAAGTGATAAAAGATGACCAAGAAGTAAAAGAGACCCAAAAGGATAATAAAAGGGGAAAGAAGGTCGGAGCACCCAAAAGGGACATGAGTGCTTGGTGCTTCGTCCTAGATGGGTGCTCGTATGAGTCCATAAAAGATAAATCAATAAAGTTCCGATAGAGTTGTAAAGTATGTAAGGCCAATAAAAGATCAAAAGATAAAACAAAAGGCCAAAAATGAGTTATCAACCGCTAGTTTTCTCACTTAGGAATCATGTATACATTAGTAAGATTTAG
This sequence comes from Taxus wallichiana var. yunnanensis, assembly GCA_018340775.1. Classification (NCBI taxonomy): domain Eukaryota; kingdom Viridiplantae; phylum Streptophyta; class Pinopsida; order Cupressales; family Taxaceae; genus Taxus; species Taxus wallichiana. Next base: position 448,156,168 of record CM031237.1, on the reverse strand, counting down.
GACCTAGAAATGTACCCAAGTGCATAGATTTTGTGTCTACATTTCCCCCTACTTTATGTTGTTGAGTGAATACTTGATAATATAAAGTAGATAGAAGATGTGTACCTTATAATCTTGTAGAGAAGAGTGTAGTTGATGGCATGCTGAGTGGATAAGTGAAGTGTGAAGTGAATGAAATGTGGAGCGTGGAGACTAGGAAGGGTAGGTATTTCTCTAGGGGAAAAGTGTATGCATAGTAGCATGCTATTAGAGCTTGTGCTTGCTGATGTGAGATGCTTCTTGTTACATATTAAGGATGAACCTGAAAAAGAAGAGAAAAAGAGTAGTCAAAGTTCCATACATTTGAAAAATCGAATAATGTGTATAAGTAAAAAAAAGTGTGTAAAGGAAAGTGTGCACCTAATGTATAAGATAGTATGAGATATAATTTGTCCTTTTTGTCTTGAATATGCTCCTAAATTTGGATGCCTTGTTGCTGATGGTGAGGTTTTGGGCAATCTCATGCCAAAAGTGAGTTTTTGGGTGATCTCATGCCAAGAGTGAGCTTTTGGGTGATCTCATGCCAAGAGTGATTTTTTTGGGAAATCTCATGCCAAGAGTGAGTTTTTGGGTGATCTCACACCAAGAGAAAGTTTTTTTGGGTGATCTCATGCCAAGAGAAGAGTGTTGGGGAGAGAGGTATGGTTTTTCTCTCCTTCCATGATGCTTCCCAATAAGCACCACTGTAGATGGTACATCCCTGATTTATTCTTATTAATCCTATCAGAATCGATTGTAATTATTGTAATGATAGAATTCATTTAACTAGAGGAAAGTGTCTCCGCCACTATAGAATTATGCTCTAAATTGCTGGAGATTGTGTTGAAATGAGAAATTGACTATTTTTCCCTAGGACACTAGAGCCCAGGGGGACACTAACACCTACCGCTACTCTTGTCGATGATGGGTGTTAGTGTTCAATATGTGTTTTGGAGCCAAGTCTAATTCTGACTATTACAGTAACTATGTTTATGTGCCAATTTTTATTGTTGTGTGTTGTATTATAGCTCGAGATGATGTAAGGGTGATTTGTTCACCCAATAGATTCCCCCTCGTTTGGAGTGCATGTGATGATTGTAGGAGAATGCGGCCCAAAGGAGAGGACCTGAAGCTAATCTGCGCATATCCGAATGTTGATACCTACATGGGGTAAGGGATGTGTATGGTAGAAACCAAGGCACATGCAAACAAGATAGACTAGTAACAAGTGTTAGTGTAAAAAAGCTAACATGTAATAGAAGACAATGTAACAAGAAAGTATGAAAGACAAGATGGACAATGAAAAATGGGTTTCATATATGGGACATTTCTCACAATGTCATAAGACAATCAAGGCTGAAGTGGTCAAAAGCATATAATGATCACACAAGACATAGGGCATAACCCACAAATAATAGCAAGTAATAGTAAGCAAAAAGTGATAGATAACCATGGTTGTATAGATCCTGTAAGGAAAATAATACACATGAAGCACCCATTATCATGTTAGAAAGATAAATAGTATGTCAAAGCATGTATAGATCAGTGAAAAGTGTGTTGTAGTAGCGAAGTAGTAAATATTGCAATGATATGACTTGTGATGTGTAAAGTATGTGAATAGCAAAGGTAGATGCCCCAGGAGCCTCGGCAGGACTGGTAAAGAGCAATGTCGAGCATCATGCATCATGTGAGAATCTGTAAAATTCTTGCATTCACTTCAAGATACCAAGTGAGCGTGTATGTGTGTATATAAAAAGATAATGACATTTTAAGAATTCAACTATTATATGAAACAAAAAACGCAACATGTAAATAGTATAAGCTAACAAGAGTAAATGCAACCAAGATATGAAAATGTTGTGTGAGTGTGATGGTGTGATGTGATATGTAAGATGTGTAGATGGAAGGAGTAGCATTTCCCCCAATGGGTGTGCATGGGATGAGGTTAATTTAGAAGTGCTCCCTTAATATCAAGTATGAACCATAGAACAAGAGTGTGTCATCAGGTAATAAAGGTGTTGTGTGTTTGAGACTAGATGCTAGAAAATATATTTCATGAAGCACCAAACGTGAAGTGTAGAGGATGTGATGTTCATTTAAAAATTGGACCTCAATAATCGAGTATGAAATGTGTAACTAGAGCTCTTCACTAGGTAATGTGGGGGAATTAGGATGCCCCCAAATGTGGATGCCAAGATGATCTATGCAATGAGAGTAGTAGGTAAGGGCTCATGATATGCTAAAGAAGATGAACATATGTCATTTGAAAGTTCATGTATCATAACACGCGGAGTAGGATTGTGCCATGCATGTGATGAAACTAGAATAGGTAGAACATTGGTAAACACAAGAGCTACCAAAGAATAATGTCAACATGGTGAGGGAAAACCCTATAGAGTCCAAGATCCCAACTGGATGAATAAGAAGTGTATAAATAATAAGAATGTACCCATTAGGAGAAAATATAATAGGTGTAACATTATGTGTGTTGGAAATAATGGAAAAATTAAGTGCAAACATAAGGATCAATATGTGAGTCAAAATATGTGTAACATATGTAATTCTAGGAGGCTCATCAATATGAATGTCAAGCAATGGAGGTAGAGAAACAAGACTCATCAGAAGCAATAGGTGCAATTTGGGAAGATCATAAGCAATAAAGTAGTATGAATTAGCCCATATGACCATAGACAAAGGGCGGAAAGAGGGGAATTGATTTCCCCATGGATGTAACAAGATAATGTGAAACCATAGTAAATGAATTATGCATAGGATCTTGGAAAGTGTAAGGATTAGGAATCATTGTAAAACCAACATACAATGCTCTAACTTGTGATGAGGAAGGTGCAGAGAGAGATGTAACATTGGAAGCACTAAGCATATGATCAATAGAAGTGTATCGAGAGTGAGACATAATGGGAGGAGTATCATGGGTACCAATAGAGAATTGATCATGTAAATCAGTAGCACTAGGGTGCACCCCAAGAGGAGAAGGATGTGTAATGTAGGTAATTTCATTAGCATCATGTATGAGGGGAATATCATCAGGAGTAGTGATATGAGGTGTGGAATCTACTATAGTAGTATCATGGAAGATAGTGTAGAAAGACATTGTGTGCTATGACAGGGGTAGAAAGAAGCTATGCATAATATGTAACCAAAGATGGCATAGAAGGATAATATAAGGAACATCATGAGGCATAACATGACATAAAACATTAAGAGTGCAAGATCCCATAGTAAGGGGAAGAGAGATTGTGCCCAATACTTGTTTAGGTGTAGCATCAAAGCCACAAATACAAAGAGTAGATGGATTGAGATGAGTAGCAGAAAATTCATATTTGATGGAGAAAGGACAAAGTGCATATGTTAAGACTAGATCTAAGATCAACTATGACACACTTAACAAGGATATTATGAAGTTGAACCTGGATATACAATGGGAAGCATTAGAATCAAAGGGATGGGAAGCCATGAAAGATATGATAATGGGCATGTAAGGAATGGGTTCACCAAATGATTTAATTTAAATTTAATTAAATCTAATTGCAGAGTAACTACTGTAACTAATGATATACATGTGATAAAATACAAAGTAAGACACAAGCAATAATACGAAACCCTAAGAAAATGAGAAGGAAAAGTGACTTAGTTGATTATGTGTGATCCGAGAGTGATCTGGATTGAGTATCTATTAGAATGGGCTAGAAATAACATTATAAAGGCATGAAAAAGATTTAGATTTATAGAAGTGTGAAGGAAAAAAATGTCCACAAGAGGACAAAGATTTGGCGGTGCTAGTGTCCGATCTCTGGTGCTAGTGTCCACTTAGATGATCGAGTCCCGATTTTTTTGGGTCAGAAGGTCTTTGCTCCAATATTTTTTTTGTCACTCTGGCTTTCTTATTAGGGTTCCGATCACACCTGTAACCTATAAAAAAATTTCTACCTAGACATGTTTATAAACCACATCAAATATAATAAAAAAGATGTAAAATGTGGAGTTAGACTCACCACGACGGACCCGAATAATGAACTTACGACCGAGCACTGCAATACATCTCAAACTCCATGTAGTTCTATGTGTATGTGTGTGTAATGATGCCCTAGGTTTCCCTTGTGCAAGTTTCACTATGATAGTGGGCTAGATCTAGATTGCTCTAAATATGCGATGTGTGTGATGGAATAGACTAAACCCCTCCTATGATGTGTATACAAATTGATGCAACCCTTGTCCCTTGTATGGATATGTTAGATGTATGCCTTTTAATGCTCTTGTGCCTTTGGATGCAAGCTTAGGTGATAGTATATTATGCTTAGTGTTTGGACCCTTATTTTAGAGCAATAACTAAGTATATGTATGATTCCCTTGTTTAAAATTTGTAATTGAGAACCGAAATGCCAACCCAAAGTGATAAAAGATGACAAAAAGTAAAAGATACCCAAAAGAATAAGAAAATGGGAAAGAAGGTTAGGAGTGCCCAAAAGGGACATGAACACTTAGCGCTTATGTCCCAAATAGGTGCTAGTGTCCAAGCCCATAAAATATAAATCAATAACATTCTGAAAAATTTGTAAAGTAAGGCCAATAAAAGTGTAAAAGATAAAACAAAAGGCCAAAAAGGAGTTATTAACCACTAGTTTTCTCGCTTAGGAATCATTTATACATTAGTATGATTTAGGACCTAGAAATGCACCCAAGTACATACAATTTTTGTCTACAATATTCCATGATATGGAATAAAGGAATCTTCCACTTAATACGAATAAGTATGAAGTAAAAATAACCAAATATGTTGAGTTAAGCAATATTGATTGTTATAGTATGGACTTATAAATAAATTTTAAAAAATTGTAGCTCTTCTAAGTTATAAGTATGGAAGGATGGATGAGGCATGTATGGATACATATTTCCATATATCTCTATAACATAGATGTTTCATAGGTGCATTTAACCACAAGATTAGCTACTTCCTAATCAAGGCTAGAAATTGACGACCTATAATTTGGTTTTTGTGATTCTAATTAGATATGATTGGTAAAAAAATGAAATAGAAAATTGAATAATTTTTAAAATATTCCCTTATAAATATATATGATATTTGTGAAACAATAAAACTTATTTCTATGTGAAAGAACCATGAAATATTGTATATAAAAATTTGGAATTTATAGCCACTTAAAATGGCTAAATCATTGACAAATTTTGATTTGATGGGAAACAAAAGTTTGAAATTCTAGCCCTATTCCCCATGGTTAAATAAAACATTGTAAGTCATAAAAACTCCCTATATTAGCTTTAATTATATGTATGATAAAACTTGCACCACATTCACAAAAGGTCAATCAAACCTAAACAATACAATCAAGTATACTATGTTAACAAATTGGTTTATAAAGTGTAATCACTAACAAAAAAACCCATGTGGACTATTTTCATATGTTATGTACATACCATGGTCGTCGATGCATAAATTCATCACCAACAAATGTTATCAAAGACAACAGGATTCACAAGGAACCATATATATACACAACCTACTCACTATTATTAGGGGTTGCAAAAATTCGGGCCATTACTTCCTATCTTCTACTTGGGCAAAAGAGAAACATTCAAGCATTGCATTTGAGTTGTAGCATTCACTACATAGGAGGGGTTATTTCTAGATTCCATCTCACACATTCATCTAGGGGCAAAAGTATTTGTAGCCCATTATCTTGGTGCGAATGACACAAGTGTCATGCCCGCTCAAAACAAACCAAAAAGAACATCGCAAGAGGAATAAATGTTTGGGATAAAATTATTTTTGAGTCATTTAAAGAAGTCTCGTATTACAAAATAGAATTAAATTTGACAATACAAAATTTTATCCCAAGGCCACAAAGCTCAAGCACTTTGTAAAATTTATTTACATCGGGAGAGAATATGTAATGTTCTCATATATTATCACAAGTCTAAAAAGTGGAAATAATTTTTTTATAAGACATTATTTTGATTAACTTAGAATAATTTTCCACGAACATAAATAAATTGTACAATGATTTTACTAATTAACCCCAAGATCAAATTAAAACTTTATACATTGTTTTCACAATATTCCGTACAAAATGTATTACCAACAATTAGTTCATAAATCAATGATAATTATCAGAGTTACATCATATTTTGTATCCAAGTATGAGACACCATTCATGTCTCAAGTACAACATTATATAATAACAAACTTAGTACAAGTATTTAAAAGCAACGATAACTCATTCTTTCCAAAATTTCCTTTTCGAAGTTCTTGTGTACATGTCCATCTCAAATGTGCAACTGTAATAGAGGGAGAGCATCATCGAAACACTAGTCATGTTTCTATAGAACCTTTTAGTTCCGCCACACACCTTTCATAAGTGAGGTGGGCCCGATCCTTCACGAGGAAGGCAAATTGAGATAATTAACTATCAATAAGGAATAATAAATTGAGAACCATGTGTAATATACCCAAATTCTAAAAATATAGCCCATCATTAGATCATGGTAACCAATACCATCAAATGATTCTTGACTAGTACAAAATAAGGATAAGTGAATTGACAATGCATACAACTAGATACATTACTTTGGCCAAAGTTTTCCAGCTATGCTAATGCAAGCTAATCATATAGTTTGCACAAACAAATACAATTTGTCATCCTTTCACAACACAACTATCTCATACACCACTTCGTAAATAACATTTCTCATCCTAAACATTTCATTAAATAATTTATAATATGTTCTCGATTTCATATATATAAAGGAAAATTAGCATCTATGCATGTTTCAAATTCTTCTAAACATAGGCAAACTACCCTCTGTAAGCATATGTATGTATTTCAAAAACCTTCATTTGTTGGTTTATCTTTTATATTTTTACATGTTTATGTACTAACATGATTTCTCTTTATGACATAAACTTTGACTTTTTATCATTACATTTGATTTCCTTTAACATTTAAGAACATTCCTTTGCATGTTTATTAATGCAAAAAACAACGAGCTTAAATAATATTATGTTATTTTTCCAAAAACTTTCATTTGCTAGTTTATCCTTTTTACTATCATTCACATTTCTATAATGTGTTTTAATAAGCTAAGGAATTATGTTATCATGGTCATATATTTTCCATGAACAAATATTTTGGTAACATAAGTCTCTCTCTATGAATGATAACATATAACATCATATTTTAACCTCATGCTCAAATCATCAAAACAACGATAATAATCAAGCATTATAATTTATTTACCACAGGTAAAGCTTAGTAATAACTCAAGAAGTAATGTTTTAATAACAATCATTTGGCGTAACCACCTATTTCAACTAGTCACTTATCTTCATTTTTTTTGTTTTAACAATTAACCATTTCTCAACCCACAAATGATTTATTTCCATTCTCTAAATATTTCAGTCATTGTTTTCTCTCCATTTGTAAGTTTAGAATGAGTTTGAATTTCCACTAAAACAACTAGTTTTAAGTCATTTCCCAAAATAGGTATGCAACTAAACTAATATAAAATATTTATTTAATTAAAACATGAAAATGTCCTTTTCCATATCGGGATTACATCCTACCTAAAAATAGTCGTTAATGTCATCACATGATGCTCAAAAAATGCGCAGACCAGACAATGTTGATTTAATAATAACACAAAAACATTCGACATATAAGTTATACACATTTTAAATCCATAAAGAGTGTCATATTGACCTATAATAAACAACTCATATATTTATACATATTTTACCGTTTTAGCACATATTTAAAACTCTTGTAAACAAAAACTTGTTTGCAACATAACACAACCAATATATCAAAATGAGAAGACCCAAATGTGGGTATTTTACACATTTTAAAATCCCCAAAAATGTGGAGGCCCACAAGGGTATTTTACACACTAAAAACACCAAAAAAATGCATGCCCAGATTTGGGTATTCACACATTTAAAATTCACAAAATCATGCTGACCCAAAAGAGTATTTTACACATTTAAATAACACCAAAAACATGCAACCCAGATTTGGGTGTTTTACACATTTTAAAACCGCAAAAATGTGTAGACCTAACTTGGTATTCTTCACATATAATAAACCAAAAAACATGTAGTTCATTATTTTAAGCATAATAAGATAACTAGAAAACCCTTGCCTATGAATGCTTTCCAATCAGATTTTCCAAAATACTCAAGCTCCAATACTTCTAGTTCTAGCCAAAATCCATATGTGCATACCAAGAGAAAGCCATGTGAAATAGTTGTTTTTGCCCCAACTATTTCCTCCATTTTCTCCTCATAAGTCGACTTAAATCCCATATTAATTTCCTTCTCCTCCACTTTTCCCATGTATCCACATGTTTAATAAAATATCCCCCTCTAATTTCTTTACATGATTTTTAATAAACTTCTTTAAACTAATCATTATTTTTTCCTCTTCCACTCATGTTTTATTTAAATATCCATCTTTTAATTCATTTTCATGAATTTACCTTTTTCCACTAACTTATACTTATCTCCATCTACTTAGCATTAAAGCTAAGTTTCATTTTAATGAAAAACTTTAACTAATGCTTATCCTCTACTTATCCATAACATTATGGCTAAGTTTTACTTAATGCAAGGTGATTAGTAATGAATTTAAATCATAATCTCTATAGGATTAAATTAAAATTTGAACTCATAACTTATCTCACATGCCCCTTGGTAAATCAAACAAAACTCAATTCTAGATTATGCCTCTTTCCTTTATACAACAAGGTCAATGAGATCAAAGACGAAATTTAATTCCCAATCATTCGTTATTCAATCAAAAACAACATGTTCTAGTCATTTTGTTACTTTTTAAAAATCACATTTAATTATTATATCTGCTTATAAAAATAAATAGACCAATTTTCTCCTAACATCGTTAAATAACGTATGATGGTTGGGTTTTGCTAGTGGCGTTTAGTTGCATCGGTGTAATCCGCTCATCGTCTATCGATATCAATGGATAGATGAAATAAAAGATAACATAACGAAGTCATGCACTACATAAATAATTAAATATAACTCCCTTCTCATGGTGTGTGCTGGTTCTCAATTACCTTCGAGTTTCAAGTTTGTTATCACGATCTGCCATCCTCTCCCCGATGATGCCCTCCCTCACCTTTTAATGAGGGTGTACCTGATCCTGCATTCACCTCACGTCAACAAAAAGGTAGTTAGTCCAAATCATCAAAATTCCACATAATGATAATAAACATGCCAATTTCATCATTTAAAAATGATCATAACAATAATTTTTCTAGATTAAGCATGTCATTTTAATCATCCAGATTAAATAAGTATCATATTTCTAAATCCAAAAATGAGGGATGTGACATCCTTCCCTTCCTAAAAAAATCATCGTCCCGATGAATACATCAAAATACAATATCAAATATAATAAATTGTGAAAACTTGCATTCTTTTCCTATTTTTTAGATTTTCCATATTCAAAATTCTTCAATGTAAAATGAAATTTGTAGGAAACTAATTATTTATAAACATTTTTAAAATACATCGCAATAAATTTGCTTTCTAAACAATTTTTAGCTGAAATAGAACTCAAATTCCCTTCATATTTATCATAACTACCATATATAGTTCAATTTAAAAAAATGAGGGACTACAACACCGCAAACACCAAAACCCAAAATCAGCCAAAAACAACAGACTTTAAAAGGCTCCAATTCAGTTTTGTTTCAATTTAAAAATTTAATAGAATCAAATTGTCTTTATTTTAATATATCTCTATAATGTTATGTAACCAACACGATAAAATTAGTATTATCATAAAAAAATAGTAAGTATTATATGAATTTCAAAAGGCCATTTATTACATCATCAAAAAATCAAAAATTCAAGCTTTTAACAATTTATCAATCAAACAAATGTGAAAACAATTCTAATTTCCTTAAAGTATTTCCAAGTGGCACTTTCTTCATTGTATTGGTCCCATTGACCTTACATTATGCTACTTCATGCTTACACAAACTAAGCATTCACGTGTCTAATATTATGATTGGCTCTACAATCACCACCCCTGGGTCTTGAACCTGCAGATATTTCCAATCTAACACATGAGTTAAATATCCTACATATTTCTTAAGCAATGATATATGGAATACATTATGTAACTGAGACAATGCTGGAGGTAAGGCCATCCTGTAAGCCACTAGATTTATTTCTTCCAGGACTTCAAAAGGTCCAACATATCTAGGTGCTAACTTCGCTGATTTCCCAAATTTAGCAAAACTTTCCTTTGGTTTAACTCGAAGAAAAACCTTGTCCCTAATGAAGAATTTCCTTTTGTTCACTTCTTAAAATCATAACTCTTATGTCTATCAATGGGTTTCTTGAGTCTTTACCTAATTAGCTTAACCTTCTCTTCTATTTATATTAACATGTTAGCTCCTACCACCTCTCTATCTTCTACATTATCCCATTGATCGGTGTCCTACACCTTCTACCCATACAAAGCCTCAAATGGGGCCATTTTTAAGAGTAGAATGATATGTATTATTATACCCAAATTTTACTAAAGGAATATAATATTCACACTTGTATTTTTAATCCATGTAACACATCCTAAGCATGTCTTCAAGGACTGATTCACCTCGGTATATCCATCGGTCTCCGGGTGGTAAGTGGAACTAAAGTTTAACTTCATTCCTAAGGTTGCATAAAGTGTCTACCAAAATCTAGATGTCATGTGGGGATCTCTATCCAAGATTATCCACTCTGGTATACCATGTAATATGAATATTTCATCAAAAATCTCTTTATAAGAGTAGGTGATTCATCCTTCAAATTTCTAGGTATAAAGTGGGCTACCTTGGTCAACTTATCCACCACAACCATAATCATATCATGTTTATTCCTGACACAGGCAATCCCTACACAAAGTTCATACTAATCATTTACCACTTCCACCGGATTTATCATGTGGATATAACAATCTTGTCGATGCACATGTTCGGCCTTGACTCGTTGACATTCAAACATTTTGATATGAAATCTTTCACATCCCTTTTCTGACCATTCTAGAAGTAATGAGTTTTCAAATCAACATGCATCTTAGTCACTCCTAGATGTAAAAATATGGAACATTATGAAAATCCTTGAGAACCGTCTCTCTCAAATTCCCTTCCTTTGGTACATACATTTTCCCATAATAGTGAAGCAATCCATCCTCCTCAAAAGTGTAACCATCATATCTATGATCTAGAGGATTTGTTGTTAGTGCCTCCTTAACTTGCAGATAAAATTGATCTAGGAAACTATTTGAGAACTTCTTCCTTGAAATTTGATCTAAGAGAGATCAATGTGGCTAAATACCTACGATGGCTAAGAGCATCAACCACCCTATTCTCTTTCCCTTTGATATAATCAACATCAAATTCGTATTCCGTAAGGAATTCCAGCCACCTTCACTACCTAGCATTTAGGTTTGATTGAGTAAAGATATACTTTAACCCCAAATGATTAGTCTTTAGATCAAAGGGTTTACCCAAGAGGAAATGCCTCCATACTTGCAATGCATGGACTATAACAACTAATTCTAAATCATGCAGAGCATAATTTTGTTCATGTGGCTTGAGTTTGTGGGATTCATAGGTGATTAAGTGAAATATGGATAATATATGCCTAATCTGATTGTTATTGTAGTAGTAAAAAAATGCAACAATTAAGTATAGAAATTAACTCAAACACAATAAGCAATAAAATGTGAAACCCTAATAGGAAATATGGTAAGAAGATCCTTAGTTGATTCGCAGTGAAATGCTGGCCGAGTCTTTGAAGTGTTGACTTTGATGAATGGAGAGGTAGAAACATTAGATAGGAACCGTGGAAAATGCGTATATGGAGGAACAAGTTGGACAAGGGTGCCCAAAAAGGGGTAGGGGCGCCCATGGGTGCTAGAGATTGGAAATAGGTGCGTGTGACTCCAAAAATTATTAGAAACTCATATGTTTTAGGTCCCAAGTTGTTTTTTTCCTTCTCCTTTAGTCACTATGAGGTCGCACAATGATCGCCGAGCTTGCTGGAAACCTGCAATGAAGTATTGACCTTCAAAACCCTCAAAGAGACATCAAATCCTAAAAATAAAAATGCAAAATGAGGGGTCAAAATGTCCTCAACTATCACAATGGTGATCTTACGATTGAGCATTGCACTACATATCAGACCCAATGTAGTTCTATATGTATGTGTGTGTGGGGGAATCGTGCCTAGGTGGCTCTTATGCTCGTTGCACTTGATAATGAGAAAAGTAGCTAGATGTACAAAAATGTAATAGATCTGTGCATGGAATATAATAGAATCCCATCTTATGAAGTGTATGTAGAATAATATAGTCCTTTACGATTGAGTGGATGCTTGAATGTTCTTGAATAGCCTTTGGATGTAGCCTTAGATGGAGATAGCTAATGCTTAGTGCTCGGTCCTTTATTATGATCACATAGCTTTATATTTATATGATTCCCTTTCTTTAATTTTGTAATTAACCCCAAAAAGGCATTCCACCAAAAAGATAAGATGCTCAAATGACTAGAAATGACCCAAAATATGTGAGAAAAGTATAAAGAGGTCGGAAGCGCCTAGAGGGGACGGGGACGCTTGGCATTAGATTCTCTAAGAGCAGCAACAGATTAACAAAAGAAATATAAATTGATATTGTATTCAGCATTTCTGAATTACATACACAGGCTATTAAATAGCCATATACATAGGAAAACTGACTTCCTATAAAATAGGAAAGTCAACAAACCACTTACCCGTTTATAACTTTACGGGTACAACAAAACTCTATAATAATATATTGTTAAAACAATATATTATAACAATTGTAATATCAACTCAACATAATTATAATCTAACTTTTATAATAATGTGAGCACTAATAATAATTCCTAACATTCCCCCCCTTAGTGCGAACATGGTAGAAAAACATCCACACACTCCTCTGCAGTATGCTCACCCCTGTGGCATGTCCAACTCTGTGACTCATGACCTTGATCCAAAAGAAAGGCTCTCTCCTTCCATGGTTTTAAACAGGCTTACCACAAACCTTGACGCGACAGGAACCTCATCAACTGTCCACCTCGTGTGGTTTTCTGGTTCATCCCACAAACCCTTTCAAGATCCATGAACTGACTTACTCTGGTGCTACTGTTCACCACTATGCTTATACATCAGGGAATTATGTAGGAAACACAACATGCATATCACAAAACTGCACAATAGAAGATATACTGAAAAAATCTCACATTACTTCCTATAAGAATCGTAATGTTCTTAATTGTAGTCTCTGTCATTGATCGTTGCCACTCGATCTCGAACAACATAGAAAACTGCCACTGCCACTGGAAGCTTTCCTTGACTAAGTCGTTTTGGGTGCAGAATGGGAATGGAACATTGGTATGTATTCCCCCCCACAATGTGAAATTCCAAATAAGAAATTAGAAAGGGAAAAATGTATTGTGTTGTATCATACTAACTAGATCTTGCTGTCTTGATCTTGCTGCACATGATCACCATTGCTAATGAACGTATTCACTGACCGATCATCTTCCAACGAAGTATGGCAGTCAGAGGATCTCTGCAGTCAGAGGATCTCCGTAGTTTTCTGCTCTCTTATACAATGCTTTTCCAGTATTAACAATAAAACACACCACTCAAATCAACAGAACACTGCAAACTGAAGCACACTGAGAAAATGGAAACCACACTAAAAATCATATACTCACACCATACATATGCCACCACAGCTTCTGCGCGGCCCCGTCATTGGTGACTGACGAGAGGTCGCTGTTCGACCTCCTTCCTCCGATGCCTCCTTCCTCCATCAGTTTGCTACTTAGTTAGCAAATTTATCTTTGAGGCTCATATTACAATTCTCTTGGGTGTCGGTTTCAACCGATAATGCACCCCCTCACTATGGACGTCGCGTACAAGCGAAAGTGCGTCCAGACAAAAGTGACACAATTTTTTTTTTTTTAAATACATATATATATATAATTTTTTTGAAATATTTTCCAAAAATAAAAAATTGGTCTAGCAGCAAAAAGCATATAATCAATGCAAAGATCTTTAAAAAACATACATTTTCAAAAAAAACATCACCTCAATCTGAGTTACGAGGTGAAAGATATAACACTTTTAAGTTCTAAGTCCAACTTCTTTCCGGACCCTTTCCAAAAATGGCAATTTTTTTCTTTCCCTTGTGATTTTTTTCGGTATGTCCAAAAACGGCAAAAAAATGAAAATGCCCAAAACAGCGATAAAGCTGATCACAATTACCAAAATGGCGACGCAACGCAATACGCAGGTCGGTCGATACAATGCGCCTGCAACAGGACGATGAAATACGCACAAGCAACTATGCACGCAAAATGATTCAAATCGCAGACATAATGCTTCAATACGCAGGATCAGAATATCAAACCACTTCGAACCCACTTCCAGCAGAATAGATACACTGGATCAGGCCGCATACACACTTCTCTCGTCCACTTTTATCTATGCAGGATGACACGTCCAGGTCTGCAATAAACTACCTATAAACTATTACTGCAAAAACTAATAAAATGAATCTCTCATAATACGGCTGACCATAAACAAGAAACAATCAGCCCCTCACAAACTCAGGGAGCCATCGCTCTGATACCAAATCTAAGAGCAGCAACAGATTAACAAAAGAAATATAAATTGATATTGTATTCAGCCTTTCTGAATTACATACACAGGCTATTAAATAGCCATATACATAGGAAAACTGACTTCCTATAAAATAGGAAAGTCAACAAACCACTTACCCGTTTATAACTTTACGGGTACAACAAAACTCTATAATAATATATTGTTAAAACAATATATTATAACAATTGTAATATCAACTCAACATAATTATAATCTAACTTTTATAATAATGTGAGCACTAATAATAATTCCTAACGATTCTTAGTTGGGCGTTGGTGTCTAGATTGAGAAATGTCGAGGTACGAAAAATATAGATTGAGATATAAAGAGTGTAAGACCAAAAGAAACAATAGAAAGAAAGTAAAGATGGCCAAATACATGGGTTGATTAATACTTTTATTACTTAGGAATCATATGAATAGTAGTATGTAATCAAAACTAGATAATTACCCAAAGTGCGTGATTTTGTGTCTACAACAGAAACTAATTTCCCATTCTGCATGAGTACTCCACCATAACCATCCTAGATACATCTGTCACTACCGTGAAACTACCATTGAGATCAGAATACAAAGAATTGGTGCCATTTTTAACTTATCCTTGAGCACTTGGAAAGCTGTTCACATTTCTCGGTCCACTCAAACTTCTTACTCTTATTTTGCAGTGAGGTAATAGGGTTAGTAATCTTGGATAATCCAAGTACATATTTCTTGTAGTACCCTACCAATCCCATGAAGCTCCTTACTTCATGGACATTCTTTAGTGTGGCCATTCCATAATGGCTTTAATATTTACTTAATCAACTATCATTCCATTAGTGAGATGATATGACCCAGATATTATACTTATTTTATAAAGAAAGTACACTTTGACAACTTCACATAAAGCTTGTGTTGTCGTAACCTTCTCAAAACTAAGTTCAAATGATGATGATGTTCCTCCTCATTCCAAGAATATATCAAGATATCATCGAGGAAAACAAGAAAAAACTTGTCAAGATAATCATGGAACACATTGTTCATTAAATTCATGAAGGCAACAGGTGCATTGGTCAATCCAAACGGTAAGACCATGAAATCATAATGTCCATACTAGATTCTAAATGTAGTTTTATGAATATCTTCCTCCTTGATTCTAAGCTTATGATAACCTACCTGAAGATATATCTTGGAGAATATAGTGGCCCCTCTTATTTGGTCAAAAAGGTCATCAATATGGGGCAACGAGTACTTGTTCTTGATTGTAGCCTTATTTAGTAACCTATAATCCACACACAATATTAAAGTACCATCCTTCTTCTTCATGAATATTATAGGTGCTCCCCAAGGAGAAACACTAGGATGTATTAATCCCTTTTCCATTAATTCATGCAACTGAGCCTTGAGCTCCATTAGCTCAATAGTAGTCATCCTATAAGGTGCTTTAGAAACAGGTTTCTGTGCCGGTACTACGTCAATAGAGAAATCAAATTCTCTTTTAGGTGGTAGTCTAGGTAATTCTTCAGGAAAGACATCTTGATAATCCCACAAAAATGGATATTCCTCCACCATGGGATCCTTTTCTTCTACCATATCTGACATCTTTATAACATAAATAATGCATCCCTTTCTTTTGGACTTCTTGAGTTATAAAGTGATATCTGTCTTAGACTAATTTCTCTCTTTATGCTTTGAATCACTGTAGAATATTCATTATCATCCAAGCATTCCACTATCTTTGAGAAACAATATACATTAGAATTATTTTGATCTAACCAAATTACACCTAGGATACCATCATATGATCGTAAAGGTGCTACGTACAAGTTTACTTCAGTAGTAAATTCTGGTAGCTTCATCTCTTGCCTTAAAGAGACATTATTTAACCATAAACTCGACCTTATTTCCATATTATACAGTCCATGAGTTTTCTCTATATCTTGCTCTCCTAGGTATTTTAGATAACAAGCTTTGTGAAACAAAATATTTTGTAGCACTAGTATCTATCAAAATAGTTACGGGTAAAGAAAACAACATACACCGAAGCTTCCACTGGCATAGTTTGATGTTCTACCCGGTGGTTATTCACCGCTACATGTATCCTTTATTGAAATTCCTTTCTCGATCGGAAGAGTTATTCACTAATAAAAATTTCCATGAGTTTTCTTTGGGAAATTGTTGGCATAGTGGTCACCTCCATAATTAAAACATCTACCAATTGGACCTTTTATTTCTATTTTCTTTTCTTTTGAATCAAAAATTTCATTTCTTTTATTGAAATTGTTTCTTAGTTTGTTTGTCGGAACCTTTTTGTAACCGATTTCCCTTTCTTGTTGTCCTTTTTCCACCAAATATTCTTGGTGCTTATAGGGAGTGCGGATGCAAACTATTTTTCTTATTTTCTTCTATGAAAGGTGCTACGCCTTCATTTTTCCATTCTCGTTTGATTATTTTTTTCAAATCTGCGTCCATTGTGGCGGGTCTATGAACATCCACCTCTCCACTAATGGTGGGATTTAGTCCTGAAATAAATTTTTGAATTCTAAACTTTTCATATTTATGGTACTAAGGTAAATACTTGAGAAGTCGGTGAAATTCTCCCGAAAGATTCGATTCTTAACATTTCTCCCTAACGTAACCCTTGGAACTTTGTCATCTTTTGATCATAATATAGTTGTGGTAACCATCGTTGGTGAAAAATCCCTTTAAAATATTATGAGGATATGATAGAAATATCTATGTCGAGATCCATCTTTTTATCATCCCACCATGACAAAGCTTCGCCACAAATATGATAAGCTCCCCACAATGATTTCATTTCTGCGCAGAGAAAGCCCTTATTTTGAAGTACTTCTCCATCTCACAGAGTCGATACTTTGCACCGTCTCTAAGTGTGGTTCCATCAAACTTAGGAAGACTAATCCTCTTTACATCTCTTGACAATTCTTCTACCATCCATGCTTTATTGGATTCTAGCATTTCTTCTTCTTCTTCTTCATTCTCATAATTCTCTTGGTACTTATCATCTTGCCTTTCCTCCTCAGGTTCTTCCTAAACCTTTTGCTCTAAGGTATTGAGGAGGTCTCGTGTCTCATGGAGGGCAACTAATATTTGGTATAGTTTATATTAATGGTCTTTAGAAGCATTAATGGATCTTGGATCAACATTTGTTCTTGTGCAAACCATTATACATGTTGGCATTTGTCAAGGTATTAACGTAGTGAAGTTACTAGGTCTGAGTGTAGAGAACCTAGTTAAAAGGTCGTTTTGATACCAAAATGTAACGCTCTCATACGTTATCAAAATTCTAAAAATGTAAATACTTTTTTACAAGACATTCTTTTAATTAACTTAGAATAATTTTCCACGCACATAATTAAATTTTACAATGATACTACTAATTAACCCCAAGATCAAATTAAAAAAATTATACATTGTTTTCATAATATTATGTATAAAAGTCTTACCAACAATTAGTTCATAAATCAATGATAATTATTAGAGTTACATCATATTTTTGTCCAAGTATGAGAAAACATGCATGTCTCAAGTACAACATTATATAATAACAAACTTAGTACAAGTATTTAAAAGCAACGATAACTCGTTCTTTCCGAAAGTTCCTTCAAAAGTTCCTATGTACATGTCCATCTCAAATGTGTAACTATATTAGAGGAAGAGCATCATCGAGCACTACTCCTCCCACCGTAGAGCCTTTCGGTTTCCCGCACACCTCTCACAAGAAAGAGGGGCCCGACCCTTCACGAGGAAGGCAAATTGAGATAATTAACTATCAACAAGGAATAGTAAATTGAGAACCATGTGTAATATACCAAAATTATAAAAATATAACCCATCATTATATCACGGTAACCAATATCATCAAAGTTATTCTGACTAGTAAAAATAAATATAAGTGAACTCACAATGCATACAACTAGATACATTACTTTGGCCAAATTTTTCTAGCTATACTAATGCAAGCTAATAATATAGTTTTCTCAAAAAATACGATTTGTCATCCTTTTGCAATCTCATACACCACTTTGTAAAAAAATTTCTCATCCAAAAAATTTCAATAAAGAATTTATAATATGTTTTGATTTCATAAATACAAAGGAAAATAAGCCATCTATTCATGTTTCAAATTCTTTTAAACATAGGCAAACTGCTCTCCATAAGCGTATGTATGTATGCTTGTACGGTTTTCACAACGTACTAGCATGCTTACATAAGCTCAAGGATTTCATTTTTGGTTTAATTTTTAACAACATTCCTTCACACGTTTGTTAATGCATAAAACAACAGCTTAAATAACATTTTTTTCTCAAAAACCTTCATTTCTTTGGTTTATCCTTTTTACTATCTGTTTGCATTTGAATAAATCAAACTAAGTTAATGAAATGAAAATAACACCAAGTAGAATCCTAACCTAGTTAATCTACCAAAAACACCATGATAAAACTATGCATGGACAAAAGCTAATTAATGCATCCAAATTAAACTTGAAAACACTAAGCCATTCCTTGCTAATTTAGATATGCTTTCTAAAGAATAGTTTCTCCTATGATTATAATGAGATCAAAGGATGGCTATCTCTAAGAAGAGGAAAGGATCTCACCAATATGGCTTAATGGCCATGTATGGATCTTACTTTACTACTCTTTACAAAGAGAGGATAAATGGGTGCAAGATCAATAAACTTCTTCAATGGTGGAGAATCTTTGTTATCATGTGTATATAATAAAACTAATAAAAGTGTGGTTTAAGTTTGAGAGGGGGATACTAGGTTCTATATATAGCTTTCCAATTTGGGAGAAGATACAATCCTAGTGAATGTGGGATAAAAGATAAAGTAGAATTAGAAGGGATAAACATGATTAGAAATAATAATTAGAATTAACAACTCATGGGAGTTGGATATGATTTAATTAATCAACTATGATTAATTAATAGGCCAAAATAAGCTTAGAAAGCTATTTGGAGGTGATTTAGGAGGAATTTGATAGAATTTTGAGGATTTGTAAGAGGGATTTAACCAATAAAAGGGTTTATTGATTAAATAAAGGATTACAAAGGCTTAAGTAACTAATGATTGTTAAATAAAGATGATTATAACTAAGTGTCATTAATTGGCATCCAAAATTAACTTGAAATTGGTTAATTAGCGAAGTGTCATTAATTGACCGAGATGAAGGGGAATGTTAGCTAATTAGTGGGAAATCACTAATTATAATGAAATTGATGGGAAAGACGATAATTAGTGTAATTTTAGTAGTAAAATTGTGTAGTCGGATTTAGGTGTCTACATTTTCCCCTCTTTGGTGTGGTGTAATGCGAAAGTGACACCAATTCAAAGATAGTAGATAATTACAGACAATTAAATTTTTGAAGGAAAATGAGTAGAATGAAGGATGCCCCCTCGAGTGTTGATGGGGTGATAGAAGAGGTTGATCGATGATCGAAAAGAAGGATGAAAAGTTAGCACAACAGAATCATATTATAGCGAATGGGTAGTTGAATGAGGCTCAATTATCCATTGTTGAAATTGATTGTTTGGGAAAGAATTCTTGGGTTTCAATAGATGAAATATATAAGGGGTGGAGGGGGAAATAAATACAATCCCTACCGCCTTAGGTGGTCTTGAAGAAAATGGAGATGAAGAAAATGGAGATAGCTTTCAACCTAGTTGGCTCAAGAGCCACTTGTTATCATCATTTCTCAACGTAATCAATGAACCATCTGGCTCGGAGAACATTTTTATTTGATACAGGCATGCAATAAAAGTGTAAAATGACATAAAAATCCATAATACTAATTTTTGTTCATTACCAAAAGAATGACTCAAAGCAAAATGCATGAAGCAATGCAGTATGAGAAAGTAAACAAGTAGACCAACAAGGAAACAAGCACAAACAAATGTACTCAAATAAACAACGTTCAAGAGAGTTACACCAATGTTTTTGTTATCTAGTTGTAGTTCCCACATGTTTGAGTTATACGACAAGGGTTAAAAATGATACCCTAAGCAAGGATATATGCAAGGTGAATAAATGAAGGACACAAGAGTCCTATGGAAAAGAAATTGTGCACCATGATAGTTCCCCAAACAATTGGATATAAAAGGGAATATAAACATATCAAGTAATCCAAATTTTGTTAATGGAGGGTAGATAAAAATGATCTGCAAGCCATGCGCGAGAATAAGCAAGGACCAAAGAAAGATGTTTTATTTGAAAAATTTTTATGTTTGAGGACATTGTGTCTTGTGAATGATTTAGATGTTTGAATGATTTTTACCAATTTTTGGGATATTTTACTAATGTTTTGGATTTTTTGAATTTTACTATTTTTTTTTGGATTTTTGATATTTTTACCATTTTTTTGGATTTTTTGAAGTTTTACCAATGTTTTGGATTTTTGAATGTTTTACCCATGTTTTTGGATTTTGTGAATTTTTGGGAAGAGCACGATATAGAAGAATGATGATGTGTGTGGTACACAACAAAAATCACCGAGAAGGAAAAATATGCCCTGGGGAGAAGAAAAGGTCACCGGGAAGCAAAAATATGCCCTAGTGAGGCGAAAATGACGATTTATGGAAATAAATCATCGCGACAGAGTGCCAACATGCGGCGAGAGGAAAATAGAGGAACAATTCAATAATCCGCCCCGAGAGGCAAGAAAAATGAAGAAATAGGGATGGGAGGGTATAAATAGCATATTGAGAGGGGTAAATTCCATTGCAACCAATTTTTGCTATCCTACTCTATTGTGTTATTGAGATATTTTTCTCTAACTTCTGAGAGAGATGGCGTGAATCCGGACCGCACACATCGCACCGATCGAGTTTGAGAGTTCGGAGGCTTCTTACAGACGGTACTATACGCACCCAAATTTACACTGCTTTACATTGTCGGAACAGGTAAAATCCCCAATAATAATAAACTATCAATTCCAATTATGTTCAAGTCCAAATCCTTGTTTTAACATGTTCTCTTACCTTTCTTATCTTTTCCTAGATTTTCCCCTCTTTTCCTTAGTTAATTGCAAATTTTCCTTAGCTTTCTATCCTTTAGTTATGGAACTACGCCGACGGTTACGTAACTTCCCTAATGGTTGCGTAATCACCGATCCACGTAGATTGGTGGTTCCGTTCAAGCGCATTTAAATGAGATTTTCTCTGTGTTTTAAATGTGTGTCACCTTCTTCAAACTCATCTTTTGCACACATTTCTTGACCAAATTGGTTGTTCTTGAGCTTGTTAGATGCATAAAAACTTATCCTTTCCTACTTACTATTATTAGTAAGTTAACTGCCCCTTCTTTGAGTGATATGGCACTTTCTTGGCTGCCAAGTGTGTCGGACCACTTCCCAACCAAATTTCTATAAAATCCAAGAATCTTTTGAAAGCATTGGTTGTAGTTTTTGATTTGGATTGCATTGTTATGCTGCCATAATCCCGCCAAGAAGTACGTAAGTAAACCCATTCTTTTACCTTGTTTCTCTCTTGCTCGCATTATTACAAGACTACTTACAAAACCAGCCAACTCCAACACTCTCCCATTCTTTCTACACACTTTCTAGCACAACTCCTAGACATGTTGGAAACTCATTGGAAAATAAGCTGAGGGGATATCAAAAAGCACTTCCATTGGATTTGTCTTTGTACAACATTTCTAGGTTGGAGGTGTCATTAAATTCCTACAAGTTTCTTTTGTTTATTTTAAATAGATTAAGATATTTTGTTTATTTTAAATAGATTCAGATCTTCAGTTTGTTAGTTACATTTGTTTAGAAAGATTCAATTGCACAGTAGTAGTTATAATAGATTTTGTTTGCAAATATTCCATTGAGGATTTCCTTCCAACTTATCCATGTGAATTTATTTGGGAAGATTTCAAATGAGGTTCTTGCCATAGTGCTTTGTTATCATTTCTTCATTATTAAATTGTTTAGGAAATTTCACTGCATTCAAAATTCAATATTAGTTGCACACGAGCAAAGCTTATGTGAAAATATGCTTCTCTACCTATCCTGTGGATGTTGAGCGAGATAGAGTATGATACTAAGGAGAGGGCACATAGAATATTCACGCATAGGAATAAGGTGCATTTGAAGGCGTGGAAGGATAGAAAAGGAAACACGCGCCAGGATAAGCTAATTTGGGTACTTAGCCGTTTTCATGGTTTTAGGATATTTTTGGAGATAGTGTGTAGAGCACACATCGGGATGGAGACTTACACGAAACACAACTACTATTTTGGGATGAGTGTTTGATGAGCACCATGCACAAGTTAAAGATAATAATAGGATTACTACTGCCAGTTAACTGTAAGAGATCTATTATTAGCGCACTTGCATGTGTGCCTATTATTGTAAAGGCGCATGGCTATTTTCAACATGTGACCTATTTTGGGAGGTGTGTAAGTGGTGAAGGGAAAGTCCCCACCCCTATAAGTATGTGTAGTTAGAGAGAGACAATATATATATGAGCTATTGTGGAGTTATGTTGCCAGATCTGATGCGCGCATAAACTTATGATACTATTTATTGTAAGAAGCTTCTGTATTTACTGTGTTTAATATAATGGAGTGTATTGGCTGGATAATGGTGTTAAACATAACTATAACTAGTTCTTGTATGGTTAATCCTATCATTGCTATTATTTAATTCATGATTCTTTAAGATCTAGATCTAGTTATGCTCTGTGGAATGTTTATGCTATTTATGGATTTAAATGCATTATATCTTCATCACGTTAACATCCTGCACAAACAACTCTAAGGAGGGGCCTGGTACCTTTGCACACTTTGGGTGAGTTCTCAGCTTAAGCTGGGTGATGTGCTATCATGCCTGGGTTATTCGTGGTAAATCCTAGGCTGCATCATGGTTCCATTGTCGGGACCTCTTTTTGATTTTTTTAGGATGGTTCATGATGAAGACATATTGGTTGACCCTAGTAAGTGTTGAGGAATGGAAAATATATCTAGAAGAAGAATAAACATAGAGGTTCAACACTAGATCTAAGTTTGACGCACACACGTGGATGGAAAATAATCTATATGATTATTTGTATGATATATTCTTTCTATTTTCCCAGTAGAACTGTACGAGTGAATGGTTGCTTATGTGTCTAAACGGAATTGGAGGTATCACATACTTGTCTAGATGCAGGAAGAATTTCAGGCCCTATATGATGTTGATCTGATTTGGACACGTATTGTGGATACTTGGTTCCGTGGTGTTTTGAACAACTATATTTTGGAGTACTCAATTTCCACTTATTCTTTCCTGGAGGTAGCTAAGTTCCAATTTTTATGGTATCCTAGGGGAACTTACTTGCAAGGCATTCCACTGGTGATCAAGATCTTGATGGTGACCCTAAACTTGGAAGAAAAACTGATGGCTAGCTAAACCCCACCACGCGCGGGGGTAGGAACAAGTTTGGTGAAAGATGGCAGACCTAGCGGTAGAAAGGAAGAGAGAAGAAAGGTGGCTTAAGTACAATGAGGCATGTGAAAGGGAGATGGAAAAGCAACATGATATTACAAAGTGGATGGTGTTGAGGAGAGAGATGGCTCATGAAGGATTTAGAGCTCACGCGGGATCTAGAGCATCTGAAACTCCCCATTTGGGAAAGCATGATAGGGAAACCTCCTCGGCCTCACATAGGAGTGTGCCAATAGAGATGACATGGGCCACAAGCGTGCATCTGAATCTACCTTGTAACATAGCCCTTGCACTTGGTTTTCCAGTATCTATTACATCCATTAGGCATCAAGCTAATTTGGGTAGTAGGGAAGTAGGGGTAAGTCACATAGCAAGTACATCTATGGTAGGGAAGACATATTTTTGTTGTTTAGAGGTACCTTTTCAGGTGCATCATCAACACAAAATTCAAGCATGTAGAATTTTGGACTCACTTCTGGGAGTAGTACCACCATGCAGGCTATAGGAGTTTAGTTCAGTACTACTATTGGGACACATGGAATTACATCTTCTAGTCCGCTTCCGGCTACAGGTGGAGGGAGGATCAGGGGGTACACGTGGCTCTAGTTCTAGTGGATCTGGTGGTTTTGGAGGCATAAGTAACACAGGAGGTTCTAGATCAGTTGGGTAAGGTCCACACCAACCCTAGAATATTTACATGGAGATGTCTCTCTGTGTTCTAGAGTATAGGGGCATAAAGGATGCTTTGCTTGAACACATACACATGTGTGAGATACGTAGTGTGCGCAAAAGGGATCACAACTTCTGAGTGTAAGGTATGTCAATTTGTAACTACATTACAGGGATGCATACACACAGTTGGTATAGGAAGTTTGACCCAAATCAAACTTGCATAGATTATGAAACATTAAAAGATGCATTCCTTAAAGAGTTCTATATCCCTGAATTTGAGCAGAAGAGTATAAATGCACTCAAGGATATTAAGCAAGGCACTACTGAGAGTGTCGGGAGTATGATGCCTATTTCAAAACACTTTTATCTAAGCTTTCTTATGATATTCATGCAAGCCAACATGCACAATGGTTTGTTGGAGGACTGATCACACCTTTTAGAAGGGCACTGTCACATAAGACATACACTAATCCGCATGAAGCACTTGAAGCAAATTTACGCGCTGAGGTAGTTGGAAGTATAGACACTGGAGTCAGCTAATTCTTGGAAGCACATATTACAGCTATGGAAAAGAAGTTGGAGAAACTATTGGTGAATTCAGCACATGAGATGTGCACTGGGATTTGGTGTAAAAATGTGAAGTGGAAGGGCACACCAAGGATAGTTGTCCCCGCAGGTCAGTGCATTCATTATTGCTAGACTGTGAGATATGTCATCTGAACCATGATGCCAACTGCTATGCATTATTACAATGTGTGATAAGGAAGAATGTATCTTGCTATTGTAAAATTTTCTAGTCCATGACTCACGATACAAAATACTGCAGGTTGATTGGTCAGATACATGATGCTATATATATTAGTGTGTGACAAACAAGAGTATCGAAAAACTCCAAGGGTAAGGGTGAGCACCAGGATTGGGATCAAAATCAAGCGTGCTATGATTAGAATGAAGGGTGCTATGAAGGAGGATGTGGCAGAGGTTGAGGATACCATGGTGGATTTGGGGGTCGAGGCTGTGGTGGTGGACAAGGTGAGTTTCATCGCGAACGTGCTTTACATGTGGATCTTCTGACCAATACAAGTGCAAATGTCCTCAAAATATTACTTGTTCTTTTTGTGGGAAGAGTCATAGCTATGAGGAATGTCCGGATATATATGAGCATCTTAGTAAGAAACATAAAAAGGAAAACAAGGGCATAGGAATGGTTAAGATACAACGCACTATGGAAAATCAGTGGATGCCAAATTTGGCACCGAAACTTGAGGTATTACCTATGAAGATTACTACATGCGCTAAAGTTGTGCATGCCAGAGAAGTATTACCACAGAAGCATACCATCACTAAGGAGGACATTTTTCATGCAAGGTATCTAGATCCTACGCACTAGAAGGAGGTTTATCAAGAGACCATGGAGGTACTTAGAGACCTTCAAGGGGAAATACAATGTTTAAAGGAGGACTCACGAAAGATGGAACAGAGAAGAAGCAACACGGATGGTCTAGTCAGATAATGATGAATTGAAGGAGGTATGCAAAATGTTGCGCTAGGAAAATATCATTCCATTACTAGGGAGTTGGCTAAAGGAAACACTCTGCGTGTGAATATTGAGAATGGACATCAGATCCTGCATGCAAATCTTCCCCCTCATAGCTTAGATTACGACAAGGAGATTTCTTTGAATGCTGTTGTGATGGATGGATCTTGAGTAATATATTGATTGACACAGGCGTGGAGGTAAATGTGCTTACTTTAGATGCATGGGTATAGATGGGGAGATATCCATTACAACCATCTTCTAATGTATTGTTTATGGCTAATCGAACTAAGTCCACTCCTATCGAGTTTTAAAAGATGCATCCATTACTATAAAAGGGGCCAAGTTCATTGGGGATTTTGAGGTTTTAGCACTTGTAGAAGTAGATAGTTCCTAGCTCTGCTTGGGCTCCCTTGGTGTTACACAAATAATGCTGATATCCGGTTCAACAAATGATATATAAGTTTTGAGAACAAGGAGGAAAGAGTTATTATACCTTTAATGGATGGAAAATTTGTGCCTTATGTTGAGCCTTTGAGTGAGGAAGATCTTAACAAGATTTATGTGTGCGCCATTCGAGACCCAAAAGTGCTTGAGCCATCTAAGGAAGGAATCCTTCAATGGGAAGATGTGTAGTCTATTAGTGATACTACAAGTATTTCTTGTGATAATTGGTCTCATGGTACTTATGAGATGGTTGGGCATGAGGTAAATAGTGCATTTGCGTGGAGAAGCAAACCTCATTGTATTAGGAGAATAGGTAACAACTCTATACCTTGGTACACTGGAGAGGAGACCCCTACAATATTCTTGCACGCCATGGAGGAATAATAGATAGACCAATTTGAAAGAAGAAATATGTTAGCATATACCCTACATGGGACAACAATGCGTTGGTGGGTGGTTCACAGGGATAATATTGTAGAATGGAATGAAGTTAGGATTTCTCTAACAACTCGGTTTTCCAGGAGCAATGCACCTACTCAAATTTGCACATATCATGGTAATCAACATGTTCAACACCATGTTCAACAGTGTGAGAGGCTCTGGACAAAGGGGTAGGAATCTTACCACCTTCTCTATGGGTGTACAAACTTTATTCCACTTTACAAGGTTGCACACACACTTGGTATGTATATGCAGAGCTACATAGAGAAACTAGAAATTGGTAGGATTTGATTGTAGGAATGGTCTCGGAGACTTTTGAATAATTTTTTGCTAACCCTCTAATGGAAAAGGCATTAAGGGTTATAAAGTGCTTAACTATGGGAGATAGTGCAAAGGCAAAAGAGCTCATTCAGGAGTTATTTGGTGAGACAGACTCAGGGGCGCGCTTTGATAAAGAAGAAGAAGTAGATACCGCACTACTTAAACATGCTTGCTTAGAGAAAGAAAAAGGAAAGATGGTCTACATAGTGGATGATGAGGAAGTAGAAGACCTGAATATAGATCATTCAGTAGGTACGCGTAAGGTTTTAGACAGTGTGGATAACAACGCGTGCACCTATCATGAACCCATGAAGACAAAAAAGTGAATATTGGTACGGATGCTAAACCTAAAGAGGTAATAATTGGGGATTATTGGTCTGACTCTAAAGTGGAAAAAATCATTGAGTTACTACGTGATTTTCAGGACTTATTTCCTAGGGGCTACCATGAATTAAAAGGAGTGCATGAGTCATTAGGAGAGATGAAGATCAAGCTTAAGGAAGGTGCATGCCCAATTCAGAAAATACCTTACAAAATGAACCCTAACCTATGCGTAAAGGTTAAGGAAGAAATTGACAAGATGTTGGAGTCTGACATCATCAAGCCCCTAGATGAATCGAGTGGATTAGCCCTATGGTCATCAATATAACGAAAGATGGTCGAATTAGGATTTGTGTTGATTATAGAGAATTGAATGCTGCATGTGTGATTGATCCCTTTCCTACACCTTTCACAGAGGAGATATTAGAATGCATTGCAATGCATGAAATATATTCTTTTATAGATGGATTCTCTAGGTATCATCAGGTCATGATTGCATAGGAGGATCGAGAGAAAACAACTTTCACTACTGGATGAGGAAGTTTTGCATATAATGTGATGCCCTTTGGTATGAAAAACGTGCCTGCTATATTTTTACGCATAGTTGTTCAAGCATTCAAGGATTTTATTCACATTTTCTTACAAGTTTACTTGGATGATTGGACGGTGTATGGACTTGTCAAGGATCACTCTGATAATTTGCGCTTAATATTTGAAAGATGTAGATAATTAAGCATCTCTTTAAACATCAAGAAGTGCATGTTTGCTACACCTTTTGGCACTTTGTTAGGGCACATCATTTACAAGGAAGGTTTGTTAGTGGATCTAGCTAAGGTTGTAATTATTGTAGGCTTGGAAGAGCCTACCAGTTAGAGTGAGGTGCACGATTCTTGGGTCACACTGGGTATTATAGAAAATTTATCAAAGGATATGCTAAGATTGTTGCACCCTTGGAAGAGTTACTAAAGGGAAAAGGGACATTTTATTGGGGAGAACTGCAACGTGTATTTGAGGCATTGAAGGAAAGAATTAGTACAACGCCTATTCTGCAGAGTTTTCCTCATGGAACAAACCATTTCATGTACATGTGGATGCCTCTAGCACGGCCATTGGCATGGTGTTAGCTCAACATGGAGAAGGTATTATAGATCATCCTATTTGTTTTGCTAGTAGAAAGTTGACTCCTGTAGAGTAGAATTATACAACTACTGCGCGAAGCCTTGTCAATGATCTATGCACTGCATAAATTGAGAAAATACATGCCAAGAATAACACCATTTGTATTTTACACCGATCACATGGAATTGAAATACTTGGTGCATATGTCGATGGGTGCTCTTATTCCAAGAATTTGATTTCACAGTTGTGGTAAAACTAGGTAAAATTAATTCTGGCCCAGACCATTTATCAAGAATTCAATCAGGGGAGGATGCGCAGACAATTGAAGATACAATGCCAGATGCACAATTATATAGGTTATAACGTGCACCTTTAGAATTAGAGGATATTGCTATATTTTTACATATAGGTATGACATTAGAAGGAATGAAATCCTTAGAGAAGAAACAAATTGCAATTCGTGTGACACCTTTTATGTTGATCAGTGGTGACCTATACAAGTTAGGTGAGATGAAGTATTGCACCAATGTGTACTAGAGCACAAGTACACAGATATCATGGAAGAGGCTCATGGTGGTATTGCAGGTGGGCACTATGTAGGTGATGCCACTGCGTGCAAGATTATACTCACTGGATTATGGTGGGAGACCTTCTACAAAGATTGTAAAGCATATTTTAAGGTGTGTGATCACTTTGTCATGCATTGGTAAACTTGGGAAAATATATGAAACTCCCTTAAGACTTGTCCCTAGTGTAAATCTATTTGAGAAATGGGATATAGACTTTGTGGGTCCTATTTTGCCAGCCGCACGTAGAACTGGATCACGCTACATCATCACTTGTAAAAATTATCTTACAAGGTGGGCAGAAACAACACCTACCAAGGATTGTACAACAACTACAACAACCAGGTTCTTATGGGAAAATGTTCTTACAAGGTATGGATTCCCGCTAAGCTTGACTAGTGATAAGGGTACACATTTTTTGAATGAGGCAATCATGATACTATTTGATGAATTTATGATTACACACGATAAGACTACACCAGATCATCCTCAGGAAAATGGGATCACTGCTGAGGCATTCAACAAGATTTTGAGCCAGATATTGACAAAAATTTGTGATGTTGGAAGGAAATATTGCGATTATAAAGTTTCTTCAGTGCTTTGGACGTATAGAACAACATACATGAGGTTGAATAAGGTCACACCCTTTCAGTTGGTGTTTGGCATAGAAGCAATTCTTCTTATGGAATTCATGTTACCTTATTTGCATATTATGCGCATTAGAGGTATAGCCGATGAGAAAGCCTTGGAAGAAAGAATTGATAAATTAATATAGTTGGATGAGAGGCATGTCATAACATGTTGGAGTCATATGCGAAAAAGGCCGGGCATAAGGCATGGTATGATAGGTACATCGGGGAAAAAAATCTTGAGATATGATAGATGGTGCTTCTCTATGATTATAAGTTTCTATGCCATCTAGGTAAGCTTAAAGTGCATTGGTTAAGGCCGTATATTATCACTCATATACTTGAATCATGCGCTTGTCGAGTTAGAGATGCTTGATGGAATACACTTACCCAGCTATTACTTCAACAGAGTAGGCTAATGCCCTACTTTAAATAAGTCTTCTTGGTGTTTGTAATAAGGTAGTGTTGCCATCTAGAATAGGATTTTATTTCTATATTTCCTTCATGTATTTACTTTTTCATTGTTATGCTTTATCGATTTAGTTTTCTGTTTTGTGTAAAAGTGCATTTGCGTGTTGGAAGCTAATTACCATTTAACATATTTTTATGCGCAGAGGCCTACACATACCATTGGTGTGGGGTTTTACTCACAACTAGGTGTACACGAGAACAAAATTGTTACAGGTGCTAGTTAAGTGTGGAAAGGAGATGTTAGAAAGGAGATTGCTCTAAAAAGATGACCATAGATGGAGATAAATGAGGGAAAAATATAATGCGAGGTAAGCAGCGACTGTGGAGATTACTAGGGAAGGTGCAATGATGAGGTACTCAAGTGCATGGAATCACACTGAAGAGAAGTCTATATCCAAAAGGTAGGAAGGTGTGCTAAAAGGTTATAGCTGGGGCACGAAGATGTACTTACGGATATTGTGAAAATGGTCAATTAATGAGAGGATTGTTGGTAGGTGAAGGAGTAATAAATGCACTAACTTTTTGAAAATCTATATAAGGACGTGATGCGGGTTCATTTTTACCTTTGCGATCACAAGTATTTGAGCGAGATAAGTGTGACCGAGCTTGAGAGAATCATGTTGAGGTACACAATGTTGTGAAACTAGATGTGGAGAGCGACTATTACATGAAAGAGGCTTGCATCCCCATTAGTGAAGGGTTTGAGTGAAGAAGAAGCATTGAGAAGGAGCTAGGGCACATGGTTTCAAGCTAGGGCACACAGATTCAAGATAGGGTTTGAGTTTTCTCATTACAAATAGTAAAAAAGTGGTATTTTTTTGATGGCACCAAAGAAAGCACCTGCAGCAGACATGAAAGGAAAGAAGAAGGTAGAAGATGAAGTTGAAATTTCTCCCGAGAGTAATTTTTCAGAGATGTAATACCCGAGAAGGAGTAATAGTAAAAAAGTGGGATTCCCACATCCGCAAATACAAGATAAGTGACTACAACCACTATACCTATGATAACAAGGGAGAGTTGGACGTGTTGTTGAATAAGAAGACCAACAAGCACACAATGGAGGATATGCTAGTGTATGATGATGCTTTGGGAGAAATTATTGAAGTAG
Organism: Taxus wallichiana var. yunnanensis; assembly: GCA_018340775.1. Taxonomy (NCBI): domain Eukaryota; kingdom Viridiplantae; phylum Streptophyta; class Pinopsida; order Cupressales; family Taxaceae; genus Taxus; species Taxus wallichiana. Next base: position 448,124,341 of record CM031237.1, on the reverse strand, counting down.
GTGGGAGTTTACCAGTTGTATGAGCTCCGTATTTTGGTAAATATGAACCCTTATACCAATGGCTAATGAGAAGAGTCCATGAGGACTTCTTTTATTTCACCGGATGAAGGGTTAGGATCACAACAACCTTGGTTTCAACACTAACATGATTGAAGGGCATAGGGGTTAGACCTTGTTAGTGATCTGACTGATAAAGCAACGGTCATAGAAACAAGAAAGGAGTTGGGGTATACCAAGGGTCCATGTGGAATGAACATTGATAAATTGAAGAAGTTTCCTATGGTGCAGGCAGCACACATTTGCTAACCAAGTTGAATGACCAAGAGAGATGGTCGCAGGTAAACACCATGTGGATTCACATTGCAAAGAAAATGTCTCAGGGAGTAGTATACAACCTAGCAGGCTATATTGCAGACACCATTGTTGAGGAAGCATGCATAAAAGAAAATATAATTTTGGAACTATACGCCTTTCCCTTGTGTTTTTAGAAATTGGAGTACTTGATGGGCCAAAGAAAAAAATCTGGGAGTACCAGTTGGAACAAAAGTCCCTCACGGAGAGGTTTGAAAAATATTTATGTGAGTTATCTTTCCTCTTTTGCATTGCAAGCATTGACATGTGATTTTTCTTGATAAGGTGTGTTCCTTTGATTGTTGGAAATCATGCTTGCCATGGATAAGTCATTTCTGCTCTTGGATTCATTAGGCTGAAATGTTGTTGCTTGCAAAGAATCCATTTTTGTTTTGGATAGATAAGTTGTAATCTGGTAATGATGGTTGCAAACTTATCTCTATTTATTATCACATCCTTGGATCAATTCCATTGATCCAAGGTATGTTTTAAATCTTCTTACCTGATCTGAATGGTAAACTGACATTCAGAGGTTTAAAGACATAATGGACTGAACTCTTGTATGTTTACAAATTCTTTTATCTTCTTGAAAGATCATGCCTGCATTTTGTTGTATGTTATGTGCTCAGATATTTTTGATTGATCTCTTCAGGATGCTTAACGATGTTAAGTGGAATGAGGCCTGCTTTAGGACTATTGAGGAAAAATCTAAGTCCTAGACCTATGAGATCTATCCTAACGGGATTCTAAACTAAGGTAAATGTACCTATTTTCTATCTATGTCTACTTTATTTGGGATAACATCCTATCCTAAGTTGCATGTTCTAAGTTGGGATGTGGGGAATAACCTAAGGTGATGCTAGGTCTATTTCTAACCTAATACCTAATACTAAATTGTTGTGAAGTATGACCTATCCTAGGATGGCAATTTACCTATTGTAATGTTTGTAAACCTATGGTAAATACTTCTAAACTATCCTATGGTCATATTCTAAGCTAATGGTATCTATCCTAAACTAATGAAGTGTTGGAAGGGGACCTAAGGGTCGTATGGCAAGTTGGAAGCTTGGTGACGGTTCCTAAGTTATTAATTTGATTTGATTTTTGAAATAAATGGACAATGTACTGCCAGTTTAGGCAAGAGCATGTAAATTTAGTGGGAGTCTACGTGGAGTCATCACAAAGATTTAGTGATGCATGTAGAAGTTGAATTGGGTCTCACCAATTTTGGATGGCGGTGGCGTGGAGAGATAGGTAGGAGTTTGGGAATTAATGGCATTTATGAACCTCGTTTTTGGTGAGCAAACCACCTTGGAAACCATGCGGGTGGATTTTGGAGGTTGTTTGGTCATTCATGCTTTCTGATTTTTTCTCTGCATGGAGCTATCTGGTTCTTCAACCAGCAGTTCTATTTTCAATTTGTGGCTATTTTTGATTCCCTTGGTCTATTTTTGATTCAAGGGAAGTATATGAGACATTTGAGAAAGAAGTTTTTGGTTGTTGATCTTGCTTGGAGAAGAAGAAGTTTTGGAGGCTCAGCTAGAAGTCTTCTTCAAATCGATAGAAGCACTATCAGGCATGATAGGCTCTATCCATTAAGATTTCTTGCTTTTCTCAAAATGTTCCATTAAAGCAACTCTGCTCTCATGAGATAAATGGGTTTCTGTTTTTATTCTAGTTATTTGTTTTTCTTCTTGCTGAAGGAACCTCTATTTTCTTGGTTTATGGAACCTTTGCATGATAATTTTATCATTGGGTGCTTTCTCTGAATGAGTTGATGGTGAAATACACTTGGGGTTGTTTGAGACTTGAGTGTTTTTGATTGAATCTGTATTCTAGTTTGTTTGCTCGAAAAAGGGTTTAAGTAAGTTGTTTTTTCCTTGAGCTTTGAACTAGAAGTCTCTTTTGAAATTAGAAGGTAAATGAATACTCTTCTCTAATGCATCCTTGAGTTATTAAAGTTGTATTACTCCTTTTGGTCTGTATGGGTATATATTTCAAATCATTGCTTGAACACGAACTTGTATGAAGGTAAGGAATGGATATCTTGTTTCATCTATTTTGGGTAAACCTGCATTGTTCAAACTGAATGCCTTTGATTGTTTTTGGAAGGTAGAAGAATACTCTCCTATGTCATATCTTGTTTTGTAGAAGTTTAAATACTCCTTTTTGGGATTGTATTTGTATACTTTGATCTGCAGTATGAACTCAAACTCGTGTTAAAAAAAAGGTTAATGGGTGAATGAGGTTTATGGAATTGTTCTATATTTTGTACTCTAAACTTGTATAAAAACCATGAAGGAATAACTTGCTCTATTTCTATACTGATCTCCACTACTTCAAACCTTAAAATTGATGGGAGTTGAGTAAGTTATGGTATTTTGATTAACGGTTTTAGTTTGAGCTCGTGAGGGAAATAGAAGGAAAGTTTGACTTAAAACTTTGTCATTTGGTTTTAGTATTCTCTTTTGAAACTCTTGAAAGGACTTCTGGGTTTTAAATGGTCTTGGAATTTAACTGTGGAAATAGTAGTGATGAAGTCTTCTGTGTAGTTCATTTCTGTTTGAGTCTTCCTTTAAAATTTTGGAAGTTGAGTTGTTGGTAGATAGTTGAAGTTATGTTGTTTGAAAATACATTGGTAGATGGTCTTCTCCAAGTCGATACCATTATTATCATTCTTAGCTCTGTTTGAATTTCTTAAGTTTGATCTTTCCATCCTTAACACTTTTAGGACTTGGATGTGGTTGGTAAACTTACTCGTCCAGAGCTGGGAAACTACCTAGTAATTTGTTAATGTATCATGTAAGATATGACTATTGTAACTTCATGGGATTCGTTGAATGGATAATTCAACTCTTTGATTGTTTGTTTTGTGTGTTGAATGAAACCAAATCATTTCTGTTGTAAGCTTTCTTGATCTCTGTTCACTCAAAGGATGGTTCCTTCCTTCTCTGAATGGTTACGAATATGAGATGATATTTTCATAGACTTACTTTTCTTGAAGGAACGAATGGTTGTGGATCACTGACTGGAATCTTCAATGATGTAGAACAATTCACTAAGGTTGTAGTGAGTTGATAACTATTTTTGTTTCTCACATCCTTCTTGGAATGAAATAAGTATCTGATTAACGGTTGTTGTTTCTTTAAATGGTGAATCTCTTTGAAGGTTTATTTGAAGATACAATTATGTATGTAATCGGTTATGTATCTTCTATACCTGATTTCTATCTCTTAAAAGAATTGGGGGTATGGTGAATGGTCTCTACTAGTTCTTTTACTACCTTATTTCTTTTGAATGAACAATAGAAACCTCTTCTATGCATAACTCCTTCCTCTTCCACTCTTAGTGATAAGCTCTCCATTGTCATTTTTGGAAACTATAGGGTAGGATGTTGATTCTTCTTTTCTGAAGATGCATATGGGAATTCGGTTTAACCGAATGATGAGGAAGTTGTAAACTATTTACTCTTCAGTTCGATCTTCCTTTCTTTATATAAACCTTGTTATAGGTTTAATTGAATCAATTGCATTACTTTTATTAAAGTAATTGAGTAGTAATTGTTACTACTTACTTCTCCACTTAAATTGTATTGAAGGAAATTAATAATTGTTTTAGTTAATTGAAGTAAAACATTGTGGTGGGAAATACTTTTCTAATGTTAATAAGAGGCCTAATCTAAGAACCTAGGCTATATATATTTTTGACCTAGAATTAGGCTGCCACATCTGAATTGTGAATCTCTTATTTATTTAAGTTGTTGGATGATTCATCCTATAAACGTTACGATGATGTTGGAATGAACTTGACCGTACATGTTTTCTTGAAACTTTGTAAAGATGAACAAGAAGGTCTTTGTTTCTGAAAGTAACTCTTTTGTTTATATAGTGAAGTTGATTATGTATTTCAAATTCAGAAAGAATTATGAAATAATTAATTGATAGGAACTGTTATTTGATATAAATAAGTAATTGTTTGGGACAATACTTATATGATATAATGCAATAGTTTGCTGATTATATTATGATCTCTTCCTATAAAGTGAATTCAGATTTATTATTGTGCTTCTTTTATGGTTGTTATTACTTATGATTTATTTGTATGATTTCACCTATTGTTTTGTAAAAGCAAGAGTTGCTTTAATGAAACAATTAGTTGAAGGCACTTCATTTTAATGCTTAGTGCTTATCATGCTCAGTTCAATGAACTGACCCATGCTAGCAATTTTTGTAGATGGACTTCGTAAGTGATAAAGGAAGGCAATAACTTGTATGATGTATTGGTTGATTTAAAGTCTGGCTCTTTTATAGAAGAACTCCGATTCATTCTTGAGTTGTATTGAAAAAGAAAAGTTGTATTCTTTAATGATCTTTATGCTTATTTGACATGCAGTATGTCTAAAATGCATAGTCTTGTAAATTGTGTATTTCTATCATGATGAATTGAAAAGTTTGGAGATTTACTACAAATTGTTGTGTAATTTCTCTTGTACATTTTATGAAGGAAATTGGAATACTATCTTGTTGATATTTTTCATATCTATTTGTATCCTTATTTCTGTTGTCATTTAATAAGTTGGATGAAGGGAAATAGTTCAATCTCCCTTACTTGGATGCAACTTGCTAAGTTGCATAAGATGATGTTCTTTATCTAAACAAATATAATATAGTAATGGGATGTAAAATGAACATACAATTAAATTATAGAAGGTGTGAAAGATAAAAGGGTATAAAACCTAAACACTTAACCATAAAGAGGAAGATTCTTCTCTCTCAAAGGAATGTAAAGCAAAAGAATGGTGTTTATGATCGTTAATCATTTAGACTTCATTTTCTATGAAGTCTACTCTAGTAGAACCTGTGTGGTTGATACACCTTCTTGGAACAACTAAGTTACATTAAATTAACCTTATGATGTATGTTGTTCTATTTTTGGATAACTGCTTGCCAAGCCAAAGTTAATAAACATAAAAGCAATTATGAGTTAATGAAGTTCTTTAATATTAATTAAACCAAATATGGATGAAGAACTTAAGGAGTGTTGGATTTAGGGTTTTGCAAGGTTGCTTGTAATTTGAATCTTAAACCTAAACTAATTATGTTTTAATGACCTCCTAGAGGTATGTACATCGTGATGAAGCAGTTCGGTTGGATGTTGGCACATGCCAACTACATAGAAATGTACCTTCATGAAGACTAGGGTCTTCCGAGGATACAATGTTGTAGTTGACATGTTGCAACACCCTTCCGTATTAGTTCATCTAGATCTACACACATCTAGACTTGAACTTAGTTTCTCTCTAGGACAAGTTAGCAGTATGAATTGAATAGGAAGTAGCTCTCTATGACTTAGGGTAACTAGGCACATTCGATCAACTTAGGTCGGTTGAGCATGCCCATATGCCCTAAGTCATCATGAGTGGTTCCCTATACCAAATTATATCACTAACCTGGGTTAGGGTCAAACCTAGGACAAGTGGACTGACAGAAGTCAGTAAAGACCATTCTAGATAACAAAAGAGTGAGGTGAAGGATGTATTCCATTTTGACGAATATGCCATCTAGGAATAGTAACATGAACAATATGTTGGAAATATTTGGCCAAAGTATCACAAGTTGTTGGTTGTGTTGTCCTATGTCACCTAGTTTAAGGAACGTGATTTCAGATGAATATTGGTAACAAATATTCAGATAGGTTCTTTAAACAGATCACTCAGTACCCAGAATAGGGTAAGAAAACCAAGTATATGTAGTATACATAAAAGTATTCAATACTTAAAGACAAACATGAGAGATCGGTTAGAGACGAGTCATGAAATGAGAGATCGGTAATTCACCGAGTCATTTACAATTGTATATGGTTATCTGTTATGAGATTGATTGGCATGGAATGTGTGTTCTAAATTATGTTTTATTTAGAATGACTATGACCCACACTCGAGGAAGACATATGTGTATCTAGGATGGACTGCCTACATTGAGAGGCTCATCTTAGATGTCATAAGTATGAAGCTAGTAAGCTTGGCTATTAGGGACAGTGGAGCCATGCTCGTATACCTTCAGCTTAAGCCTAAGATGGAGAATAAAAAGTATGTGGAGAATGAGTTCGTGCTCTAGGGCCGCCTAAGGGAAAACATACAGTGGAGAACGTGCCAACTCCAAATCCTGCAGCTAACTATAGAGGTAGATGAGGAGGAAGAAGAACACGAAGATAGTGGTGGCTTAGATCATAGAGGCCAAAGGCAGCCCACAAATAGAGTGGAGACAGAGTGTGTGGATACTCCACCTCGGGCATAAGAAGGAGATGAGGACTTAGATATGAAAGCTATTCATGAAGAGTGTCATTTTAAGAGGGTATTTAGAAGAACAAGAACCCAAGGCACGGGAACTCCACATCTTGTAAGAATATCACCATGACTCTCCCCTTAGAAAGAGGCAATTGAGAAGAAGAGGAGAAAGCTAAAGCTGAATGAGGAGGTAGAGGAGTCTATAGAGTGCACTGGAACCCTTGTGTAACCGTGTTATGGAGGATCCCAAAGATGAGGACATGAAGGATGAAGAGGAAGGTGCGAAGGAGGTAGAAGAATCAGAGCATGAGCAACCTCATGTGCATGACACTACTCAGGACGTCGAAGGGCCAACTCCAAACCTTGGCGCTTAGGTTCCTAAGGACCAAGAACAAGGAGAACAAGTGAAGAATATGTTGTGCCAAGTATGGGCTATGTTGAGGACACAAGAAAAATTATCTCGCACCCGTTTTCAAAGCACAATGGACCTAAAGGAGTTATATGGGTGGGAGTTGATGGACCTAGACATGGCCACTACGCGTGCAAGGAAACAACTGTCTTGGTCCATGCAGACTCACATGGATGAGCCATATTTTGATGTATGCGAGGAGTCTTATGTGTCAAGAAGAGTGAAGAAGGCACCTCAGAGTAGGCACATGACTATAAAGCCCACTCTCATTTCTGATGAGTAGGTGAGAAATGCCTTGGTTAAGGTATCTATAGAGGTTGTGTGGAGGAACATCGATAAAGATGCCACTATTAGAGCGCCACTTGAATATAATAAGGTAGAAACTACGAAATAACATTTCTAAAAGGAGAGAAGGATCTAGAGAAGAAAAAGAATGAGGCCTTCATCAACATGGTAGAAGAAATTGGTGACTATGTCCTAAAAGTAAGACCACATCTAGAGTCTAAGGTACCTAAAAGTTTCCTTTGACTATGCATTACGTGCACACATTAGTTGATTTGGTGCTTGAGGATGGACCAATTCGAATGCCACCACCGAAGGATCCTAAACAAGAATCAGAGAGAGCCAAGGCATCGTGGTTAGAAAAATTTCAAGTTACGAGGCCTTACTCCAAACTTTACAAGATGAGCTAAAGAAAGTAGATCAAGCTTTGAACATATGTGCAGCTCTAGAAGCAGTGATTAGGATCGAACTATAATAGAAGATAATGAATTTTTGAAGGCAATGAAGGATGAGACTTTAGGGTGTACAGAGAGATTGGCATTAGTAAAGAAAAAGCGTGAAGCCCTTGTAGCAACACAAAACCCGCATAAGGAGAGGCTGGATGAGATTGGGAAGCTCATAGCATAAAATATGGATCTTCTGGAAGGAAGAATGTTTGCTATGGCTAATTTTGTCCTCATACTATAGAATGAAAAGGGAGAGATAACCCAGGATGAGTTGGAAGCTATTGCCATAGACGTTCCAGAGAAAATGAGAAATGCGCTAGATGACTGGAAAACATTGGAGGCTGAGATTAAAATAGAATATCCAGAGTTGATCCTCCCAGTTGAAGTAGAGGGTATTGCAGAATAAAATTCCATTCTTTGTATAATAATTCTTTACATTATTATTCTTTATTGATTGGGAACGTTAGAAGGAAACACCATTGCAAAGGGTGATAATGTAGTTTAGTGTGGGGTAATGTTGAGCAGATAGAGTATGACACTAAGGAGAGGGCACACAGAAGATTCATGCACATGAATAAGGCATATTTGAAGGCATGGAAGGATAGAAAAGGAAACATGCGCCAAGACAAGCTGATTTGGGGACTTAGCCATTTTTCATGATTTCGGGTTATTTTTGGAAGTTGTTTTGTTTATATATATGTTATTTATTTCCCAGTAAAAACAAAACTCCAAAAACATTAGATTATATTAGCTAGTTATTTTATTTGTTTTATTCATTTTATTTAAAAATCATTGAAAAAGCACAAAAAAATAGATTAGATTCATTTTATTTGTTTAGTTAATTAGTTTTCGTTTATTTAATTAACTAGATGCACGTAAATTTAATTAGGTTCAAGAAGAGTAATCAACTTGATTTAATTTAAATCTATTTGATTTTATTTGTTAATTAGGCACATAGTTTAATTAAGCGGGAATTAACACAACTCCTCACGTATCCTTAGTTGGCCTAGGTTACCCAAAATTGACCTTGCCTTCTTGTGTATTTTTGTGTGTTTGTTTATTCTTCCTTAGATTAGTTTCCTATTCATCCACATGACCGTCCAAGGCCTAAGGCAACCCAAACATTTAATGTGCAATCCCGAGTGCCCCACCAAACACAACTAAATAGTTTACATACATTGATCAAGGCATTAAACATCTCATTTTTTGAACTATCCCATTCGCATTCGATTATTATCTCACAGGTTGACATATTTTAACATCAAAGAAGAAAATGCTTGTGTTCTAGCATAGTCAACCTAGTTGAGATTAGACTCCAATTCACCCATTCGTCCTACCCACACGTTTCCTCTCACATCTCTATGACCTTGTCTGGAGACTTCTACAAGGAAAACACTAGAAATTTCCCATGTATTCCACAACCAGTTCAGAGGTTGTTTAGTAACATTAATATTGATAGAATCCTTCACGTGTCTATTCTCCTTTTTGTTCTATTTTTCTTGCCTAAGTTAGATAAGCATTAATTTCCTTAGACGAGCAATTTCCCATAGTTCCCGCAGTAGACATTCTATTGCCTTGATTACTTATCCATTTTCACCCAATTGCACACATTTGGCCTATTTTCCCTAGTTATTTGCTCCATAGCCATCTTTCCATATCATATCGGCTGTCCCAACTCGACCTCGGGAGGTCGAGTGCATCCTAGAGTCACGTGTTGATTCTTAGATGTATAAAATTTGGTGAACCTGATGTGAAGGACTAGTTCCTTTTCATTTCCTTTGTTCTTATTTCTTTCATCCATCCTTCTCCTCTCCCATTATTCTGTGGGTGTTTATACACCCCCCAAATATGTCGGGTCAGGAATATAGTAGGCCCATTTTGGGTCTTGAAGTGTATTATTATAAGATGGGTATGCAATAGTCACCATCACTATCAGGGTGGGTTTATAATTACTCATCCAATTTACCTTCCCCTCACACTCCTCCTCTTAAGGTGCCAACAATGGCTCATTAGTTAGAATTGAGGAGATTTATCAACCTATCTATAGTCTGCAACCTGAGTTCTCCGACTCAAATAACATGAAATTTACGGAGAACAAAGGTTCAATCCTTGGGTCTTGTCTAGGCCTCAAATCAGTATGCAAAATGATTTATTTCCTTCCTATCTGTTACCTAATGAAGAGCTCCTGACATGCTTCACCCAAAGTGATGAGTTCCTTAACACAATAGACTAGTACTTGGACAAGATGTAAGGGTATACAAATGTTCTTCTTTAGAACAATGCTGCTACCCCTTCTCCTACAACAAAAATACATCCAAAGAGGGGTGGCATCCCAAGGATTAATTCATAATAGGACATCATGTGTCTTTTCTTCCTAAAAATTTTCAGAACATGCCTAAGCCAAATGTAACACCATCTTCAAGCGATGTAATTTCAATGTTAGTGGATAGAGTTAAAGAATTAGAGGTTGCCCAAAATTCTTGTGTTACCCCTTTTGTAAGGCAAGGAAAGGTCCCCCACCATGTTAAGAACTTTGGTTATGTTCCCTCCACACCTTCACCCCCTCCGGTCTACATGGGTGTCCCTAGCCTTGGAGACCTCCTTACTAGATTGGGCATGTTAGGTATGCCCTCGCATAATTCATACAAATATCCTCCACAGGGGCCAATCGAAATGCATTCTCAAATGCCATTCTAACTAGCAATGCGACGTTCCCTGGTTTCACACCTACCACTTTGTATCAAAATAATGTTCCCCCATACCTTCACATGTATTCTAAATCATTGCAAGGGGACATGTTTTCCTTTCTTGGTTTGTATAATCAGCCTCAAGGGATACCTTACCCTCCCACAAATGCTTACACTTTGCACCTTATCAACCTCATATTCCACCTCCACCTCCCCATCAAGGGTCATCCATGGTATATTCTTATGTGGTGGGCACATATTCGAATATCTCAAGAATCCCCTTGACTTTACCATACAAAGTATAATGCTTCTACGACCACTACCCAACCTTCCAAAATTAAAAGGGGAGGGGATCCAAATACACACATCAAAGCATATGCAACTACCATTAGAGAGCTACTTCCATGGGATGCAGTTGTAGCTAAGATATCCCAAGAACCTAAAGGGGATTTCTCTCGATTGGTACTATAGAATAATAGAAACATTGATTCATTCCTTAAAGAAAATCATTTGAGTTCATAAAGGCTTTTGATATGAACAAACTCTTAAGAACAAGAATTAGATAATTCCTTCACATTAAATAAGAGTGTAATTAATCTACTGCCCATTTCATTCAGAGGTGGCGTTAAGTCCTCTACTCATTGGTTAGTACTCCCAATATGGATCAAATGGATATTTGCATGACCTATTCTTTCATTCCCTCAATAAAGAAACTAAGGAAAAAGTGTAAAATTTCTATCATAGGATCTATGAGGAGGTCTTAGATGGTGCTTTCCCGTATTGACCAAACAAAAATTGATAGCGGTTGAAATACCTATGGCTCAAATGGGAAACTGATAACTCCCTCACAAGGTGATTCAAATTACCCAAATGGTTCAAAAATAATAATCAAGGACCTAAAGTCGTTAACAAGAATCATGGTGCTACAACGGAACTCATAACTGACCAAGCTAGAAAGATGAACATTGTTAACACAAGTAGCGTAAATAATGGTAACAACAATAATAATTTTAACAACCAAAGGAGTAACAATTTCACTCCTTATGTTAACGTGGTAAACTTTAGTCTCCCTCCTATTCCTTTAAAGTAGGTCCATTCCTAGGGTCCAGTTCAATACTCAAACCAATATCAAAATTAGTTCTAAAATTAGTATCATAACCAAGGTCGAGGGCCTAAAAATTCAACTACAATAACCAACAATAGAACAACAATAAAAACCCGGACCGTAGCAAAACTAGAATCAAAGACCTCGTGACTATGATCCTAACTTATATTGTGGTTTCCATAGGGTTATAGGACATGATGCTTGTATGTACCATGATTGTAATAAATTTATACAACGGATTCCAAAAGACCAGAGACAACTCTTCATTGAGATGTTCTTGGATAATCCCATGACACCTACACAAAACACTCACATGGGGTTCCTTGCTCTGCAAAATGCTACTCTTGGGGTTTATAGATACCCCCTTCCAACTGAGAATGGAAAACTTAACCCTCATAGTACCAAAAAGGAGTTCTTGTAGAGGCAACAACAATCATTAAGAATCTACATCTACGAACCCTCTAGTAGTTCCTCCTTTAGATGGTTGAAATTAGACTAAGATTGTAGGCTTAGTAGAGCTAGAAACCGAACTTGAAGTTAACACAATGTCCCACACCTGAGATTATTCTTCACAACATCTTCCCATTTATTCCTCTATGTCAGATGATATACCGATAGTTCCTAAGCTAGTAGGAGCCTATGATTTGATCACGAACTTGACTAAGACCTTTTACCACATCTCTTTCCTGTATTTGTTAAAGAATTACCCTATGCATCAATCTTATTTATTAGAAGCACTAGGTCTTGGCTATCCATGTCACTCTTCCTCCATCGACCAAAATAAATCATATAGAATTTGATGTCTATCCCCCGAGGAAACATGATAGAGATTTTGGATTCATATTTGACATTAGAAAAATGCCTACGATGCTCGGTTAGAATGAAGAGGTGATCATGTATTGTACCTATAGGTTTAGATCAACAACAAATATGTTAAACATGCAATGATAGATGATGGGGATGTTGTTAGTATATTCCCTTTCTCATTTCTTCCGAAGCTAGGATATGGAGAAACAAACTATTCTTCGACACGAAACACACTAAGAGGTTATAATAGCCTTAAAGAAACTTCTATTGGAACCATAGTGCTTCTAGTCACTCTTGGACCTAAGACTATGTTGACTAAATTTTATATTGTAGACTAGGAAAATAACTATAATATGATTCTTGGTCGACCCTAGATCTATAGAATGAAGGTAATCCCTTCTACGCTATTCAAAGAGGTTAGATTCTTGTACCTAGGTAAAATTTTCATGGCTCAGGGTGATCCAAGAAGCCATTCGATATCCATTTGGCCAACCTAAAGAAGAAACCAGGGGTTCATATGGAATTCAAGCTCCTAGCCTCTTAGTTAAACAAGCCTTAGGGTTCAAATCCACGAGTCCAAGCTTGTTCCTATGAACGAGTTGGAAACCCCTAAGGTAATTAAAGGGGTTGATGCTAATGAAAACAAGGTTGTTGTAGTAGAAATTGTGTCAAAAAATCTACAATTGAAATTGTTAAGCTTTTGGAGAATGATCTACCTATTGTTCTCCCATTCAATTCCTTGGGCATAGGTCACGCCTTTGAATTTCCACTCTTCTGTCCAATGTCTTTGAAGAGATTTATATGGTTGAAGTCTCGAAGTCAAGGAAGAAGACTCCAATATTAATCAATCTTCCATCTTCCCATATGATTATTGGACTCTCAAGTACGACGGTGTAAAATACTACTTTGGCTCTAGGGATGGGGTGATCCTCACTTCTCCTGAAGGGAGGGTCATGCCTTTGCCTTCAAGCTAAGCTTTAAATGCACAAAAAATGGAGCTAAGTATGAAGATCTACTTCTTGGTCTTATTGTGGCCAAGAGGATGGGTATGAATAATGTCACAGTCTCGGGTGACTCTCAACTTGTCACTAATCAAGTCTCATAAGTCTATGAGACCATATCGAGCACCACTAACTCTACAATGTTGGGGTTAACACACCGGTTATACTGAGACAATATATTGGATCTAAGCATACATGCAAATAAAAGCGGATATTCTACTAGAAGAATTATACAAACAAGAGACATAAATTAACACCAAATTTAACATGGTTCACCCAAAGGTGGGCTACGTCCATTAAGAAACAAGCCAATCTATTATCCCAAGATTTGACAAGATATACAATGAAGATTTAAAATCTTCCACACCTCTCGATGTTCAATACTTTCTTCCTTCAAGTTTTTTGCCTTCTTTGACAAAAATTCTCTCTCACATAATTATCTTGTAATTATGATCAATCCTCTCATTCTAAACCCTAGCTTTATGCTTTAAATAGTCGTTTAAGACTTTAGGGCACTTAGCCATGCAATTACATTCATTAAATCTATTCCAATGCTAAAAATAGAAATAAACCCGAGAGTTAATTAAAAGCTCATCGCACAGGTAACCGATGCCGGTTCTACCCAACCTGTCACCGGTTCTAACTTACCCTAACCGATGCCGGTCAAACCCTAACGATGTCGGTTACTCCCGATGATGCCGGTTACTATATTTTCTAAAGCAAGTTCCAATTACATGCTAAAACATGAGTAATTTAGCTCCATACTCAACAATCTCCCACTTGGAGATTAATTACTGCACTATACCTGTATAGTACCATTCTTGGTTCCTCCTTAGCTTTGTTTCTTCCTCCTCGAGCCTCAAACTCGAAGACCAATAGAAGTGGAGTGTAGCTCCAACTTCTCCTTTGCTAACGACTTTGTTAGCATATCCGTAGGGTTCTTACTCGTGTGAATCTTTTCCAGATTCAACTATCCATCCTCCAATACCTGTCGTATGAAGTGATACCTCAACTAAATGTGTTTCGTTCTTAAATGAAATGCTGAGTTCTTTGCCAAATGAATTGCACTCGAATGTCATTGAACATTTTACAATTACTTTGCTCCTTTCCTAACTCTTCCATGAACCTACTCATCCATATCATCTCCTTGCTAGCCTCTGTAGCTGCAACATACTCTGCCTCTATAGTAGACAAAGCCACAACCTTTTGTAATCTCAAAATCCAGCTAAATGTCGTTCCACCTACTATGAAAATATATCCAAGAGTGCTCATATTACCATCTAGATCTCCAGCCATATCCGAATCAACATAGCCACGTAATGAAATATCCGAACCTCCATACCATAACTGTATGCTAGATGTCCCTTTCAAATACCTGAGTATCCATTAGACTACTTTCCAATGCTCTTTACCTGGATTAGCCATATATCTACTCTCAACTCCCATTGCCTATGCAATGTCTGGTCTTGTACAAACCATAACATACATGAGACTTCCAACTGCTAAAGCATATGACACTCGTGTCATGTATTTGAGCTCCTCTTATGATGAAGGACACTGATCTTTACTCAATTTGAAGTGTCCAACCATAGGTGTGCTAACAGGTTTCACATTTTGCATGTTGAACCTTTATAACACCTTGTAGATATAATCCTCCTGAGACAAATACAATTTCTTTTTTTTTCTGTCTCTATGTATTTGCATGTCAAGGATTATTTTTGCAGCTCTCAAATCCTTCATTGCAAATGTGTGAGCTAGCTTTCTTTTAAGCTCACTAATGTCCCGCATACTAGATCCCGTAATAAGCATATCATCCACATACAAGAACAAAATAATATAGCTTCCATTTTCAAGTTTCTTGAAATAAACAAAATGGTCGATTTATATCTCGGTAACCATGCTCATGCATAAAACTATCAAACCTTATGTACCATTGCCTTGGAGCTTGCTTGAGCCCATATAGGCTCTTTTTCAACCTACACACTAATTTCTCCTTACCCTTGACTTCATACCCAAGCGGCTGCTGCATATAAATCTCTTCATCCAAATCACCATGAAGAAAAGTCATCTTCACATCTAGTTGCTCTAAATGCAAATCTTCTACTGTAACTAAACTCAATACAATACGAATAGAAGTCATCTTAACAACAGAGAAAATATTTCACCAAAGTCAATACCTACCTTTTGTGTAAATCCCTTTACTACAAGCCTTGCCTTGTACCTTTTCTATCCACCCTCTTCTTCCTTAATTCTGTAAACCCACTTGTTCTACAATGTTCTCTTTCCTACTGGCAATTTAACCAAATCCCAAGTTTGGTTTTGTTCCAAAGAGTTCATCTCCTCATCCATGCCATGCTCCCACTGAACGTGAGTTTTATCCTGCATTGCTTCTTCAAAGCTTTCTAGTTCACCACTATCAGTCAATAATAGATAAAATAGAGAAGGTGAAAATATTTCTGGAAGTTTACTTACCCTTTGTGACCTTCTCACAGGAGTTTGGGGTACCGGAGGCTCAATCTGGACCTCCTGGACATTAGTATCAACTTCTGACAGTGACCGATGCTAGTCACCTCTAACCGACATCGGTTCGGCTAATCGACACCGGTTATGATCCTCTCGTAAATCGTTGGCGGTTCTTCCGATCCGATACGGTTAGGGACTAACCGACCATGGTTACTGTGTATTTCTGTAGGTGTTTCTTTAAAACCTGAGAGTTCATTTTCATCAATAAACTTCTCAATTTTCTCATCCTTGGGTACCAAAATTTGATCCTCTGTACATTCTCTTTTCATTCCATTCAACATCACGACTCCTAACAATTTTAGAATTCTCTAAATCCCAAAAACAAAAACCAAAATCACCAGATCCATAACCAATGAAAGTACACCTCTTGGATTTTGCATCCAACTTTTTTCTATTTTCTCTATCAAAATGCACAAAAGCTTCTAAACCAAAAAATTTAAGAAAAGAAAGATCTACCTCTTTTCCGGTCCATGCTTTCTCTGGTATTCCTCCATCTAGTGAACTTGAAGGGCCACGGTTAATAAAATAAACCATTTGTATCAATTATCTCGCCCAAAAATACACAGGCAATCTAGAATGTATCCTCATACTTCTAGCACGTTCCATGATTGTCTTGTTCATTCTCTCTACAACACCATTCTCCTGTGGTGTTCTTAGAACCATTCTTTCTCTACGTATCCCATTCACTGAACAATAATCATTGAAAGCCTTGCTATAGTATTCACCACCATTGTTAGATCTAAGGTACTTTAACTTAGAATTTGATTCATTCTCAACAAGGGCTTTCCATCTTTTAAAAGTTTCAAAAACATTAGATTTGCGTTTAATACAATAAACCCATACCTTTCTTGTAGCATCATCAATGAAAGTAACATAATACTGGGATCCACCATGAGAAGCTACCTGAGCTGGTCCCCACACATCTAAGTGTACAAGCTCCAATTTTTGCTCCTTCTTAGTTGCCCCAACTTTGAGAAATCTCACTCTCTTTTACTTTCCAAAGATACAATGCTCACAAAAATCAAGATCTAAATCTTTCAAATCTAATAACTTACCCTTATCCTTTAAGATTTGCATTCCTTTTGACTCATATGACCCAACCGATTATGCCACATGCATGCATCTGAATCTGAAGTAGATAATGCAGAAAAGGAATTAGTAATACAGGTAGATAAATATAATGTTCCTACCTTCTTACCTCTTGCCACAACAAAAGCACCCTTGGTGACTTTCCAAGAGTCTCCTGTAAAAGTAACCATGCAACCAAATTCACCTAGTTGCCCTACAAAAATAAGATTCCTCCTGAGGATTGGCACATGCCTCACATCTTTCAATACCCATGTATTTCCATTTTGTAATTTTAAATGAACTCCCCTTTATCGAAGTATACTGCAAGGTTCATCATCACCCAAATAAACATGCCCAAAATTTCCTGGACATAATTTCTGAAATAACCCTTATTAGGGGTTGCATGGAAAGAAGCTCCTGAATCTAAAACCCATGATTCAATTCTACTATCTAAAGAAAGAATAAGAGCATCTTGCATTACCTCTGATGTAGCAAGATTCACCTCTTTACCTTTGTCTGGTTGTTGGTTCTCTTTATTCTTTGACCAACAATCTTTCTTTGCATGTCCTTTCTTTCCACATTTCCAACAAGTAATTCCCTTACTTATGGATTTAGATATGCTATCCCTTGACTTTGATTTCCCATTACTCTTACTCTTGGATCTCTCCTTCGCCTGCCCCTTGCTTTCTACATTCAAAGCATTTCTAGATGATGTTTCCTCTATACTTTTCCTACAAATTTCTTCATTCAAGATTATACTAACCACATCATCAAACTTCAAAATATTATTAGCAGATGTTGTATTACTAACAACCATTACCAAGTTGTCCCAACTATCAAGAAAAGAACATAAGAATAAAAGTGCTTTTACTTCATCATCAAATAGTATTGAAACCAATTTTAACTGATTTACAATAGATCAGAAATCATTCAAATGACTAGAGGCAGATTCACCTTCATGCATCTTAGAACTAAAAAGTTTCTTCATCAAATAAAATTTATTTGAAGCACTAGGTTTTTCATATAAATTAGCAAGATATTTCATTAAGTCTACCGTAGAAACCGCCACGTAATATTAGAAGCCACGGATGCTGCCAGGCTCAATCTTATAGATCCGAAAGCCTTTCTATCAAGAATCTTCCATTCTTAATCACCATCTTCATAGGTCTAGAATTCTCATCCAAGGATAAGTACAAATCTCTCGATACGTATAATCCTCAATCTGCATCTTCCATAATTGATAATTTCACTGTCAAACTTCTCTACTTCCTTATTTATTATCTTCTATCATTTCGTAGCTCCCACTCAATTAGAAAACCCTCTGTGAGTAAATCTATCAACACAAAAAACCCTCAAACAAAGCTCTGATACCAGTTGTTGGGGTTAGCATACCTACCGGTGTCAGAATGATATATCGATCTAATAATACATGCAAATAAAAGTGGATATTCTACCAGAAGAATTATACAAACAAGAGACATAAATCAACACCAGATTTAATGTGGTTCACCCAGTGTGGGCTACGTCCACCAAGAAACAAGCCAATCTATTATCCAAAGCTTTGACAAGATATACAATGAAGATTTACAATCTTCCACACCTCTCAGATGTTCAGTACTTTCTTCCTTCAAGCTTTTTGCCTTCTTCACCAAGAATTCTCTCTCACATAATTATCTTGTAATTATGATCAATCCTCTCATTCTAAACCCTAGCTTTATGCTTTAAATAGTCATTTAAGACTTTAGGGCACTTAGCCATGTAATTACATTCATTAAATCTATTCCAATGCTAAAAATAGAAATAAAACCCGAGAGTTAATTAAAAGCTTGTCGCACAGTAACCGATGCGCCCGCGCCCAACCATCGCCGGTTCCAACTTGCCACGACTAATGCCGGTCAAACCCTAACCGATGTCGTTTCGCTTGACCGATGCCGGTTCTTATATTTTCCAAAGAAGTTCCAATTGCATGCTAAAACATGCATAATTTAGCTCCATACTCAACATACAAGACTGTCATTCTTGAGCTCAACAAGGGTTTTGATTTTATCTCTATTGAAGTTATTCCATGAGAGTAAAACCTATTGGCTGATTCTATGGCTACTTCCTCCTCTCATTTTTGTCCAAATGAAGACCTGAAAGAAACCGAATTCACTGTTTTGGTTTGATCTAAATATCTAGTTTGAAGGATACTAACTAATGCAATTATGGCATATATCAAGATTGAGAATGATCTTGCCACTTTGGAATACGTAGAGAATGATGAGGAAATCATAGGATACCTCAATGCATACACTAATCTCCATCCCACACACCATAAGAGGGGATTTTATATTATACCTCACCCTTCCTCATACTTTTGAGATCACATGATGGATCCTTCCTCATCGGAAGGTCTTGAGATCTATGAGGTAGAGGAAGAAGAACCAGAATACCTAAAATTTCACCTCACGAGTTTTAAGAGGGTAACACCTCTTTGATCGAAAGAACCATATGTATCAACATTTGGACAGAGGAGGATCCTAAAATATTGAAACTTGGTTCTTCTCTGACTCTAGAGGAGTTAAAAGTGCATACAAAGGTTCTTAAAGAGCATTCAAAGGCCTTTTATTTCATCTCTAAAGAAATGACAGGTTTCGCTCTCAACGTTGTAGTGCATAATTTAGTTACCAAGCCTGATGCTAAACCCATTAAACAAAAAATGAGACCCATGAAACCAAAAGTGGATTTGATGCTTAAAGAAGAAGTAATGAAACTCTTGCAAGTGGGGTTTATTAAACTGGTTGATTATTAAATGTGGGTTTCAAACATAGTCCATGTTCTAAAAAAATTATGGGAAGAGACATATCTATATTGATTTCAGGGACATTAATAAGGCTCATCCCAAAGATGATCACCATGGACGTAACAATTTGATATGAGCTATTGTCTCTCATGGATGGATTTTCTGGTTACAATGAAATAAGGATCTCTGAGGAAGATCAAATGAAAATTACATTCACAAATCCTTGGGGAACCTTCTATTACACATTCATGCCTTTTGGCTTAAAGAATTCCAGAGCCACTTACCAACAGAAATGACATACATATTTCATGATCTTATTCATAAGATTGTGGAGTCATATGTTGATGACCTACTAGTGAAAGCAAAGAAACATGGTGATCATCCCGAAGTGCTTCATGTCATTATTTCCCACCTAATTGAGTATGGAGTAATGATAAATCATGAGAAGTGCGTGTTCAGAGTAAAAATGGAAATTTGTTAGGTTACATCATTTCATCTTGAGGAATTGATGTTGATCCAATGAAAATATGGGCACTCTTGGAAATGCCCCCTCCCATTGACGAGTCAAGAATCAAGTATTTCTTAGGTAAACTTGGGGCAATACACAAGTTTATCCCTGATCTAACATACACCACACACCCTATCAATGGTTTTCTTAAGAAGGACTATAACAAAGCTTGAACAACTGGGTGTCATGAAGCCTTTGAGTCGGTAAAGTGCTTCCTTATGTCATGACCCACACTCATGCCATCGAAACCTGATCATCCTTTGATATTATATTCTTGAGCCACTGATGTCTCAATTGCATGCATGTTGGCACAAGAAGATGACGATTGTCATGAGTGAGCTATTTATTTTAATAATATGCACTCTTCTCAATTATGAGATGCGTATACGTAAATGGAGAAAGAGTGCTTGGCCATAGTGTTTGTAATAAAAAGGTTAAGGCATTACATACTTAATCAAGAAACATGAGTGATTGTTAAATAAGAACAGATGTGAACTTTCTTAACCCAGGCTACCTTATCCAAAAAGGTGGGTTGTTTCATTATGTTAATGGGTGAGTTTGAGCTCACCTTTGTTAACCAAAAGTCCATGAAGGGAAAAATTATCACTGATTGGTTAGTAGATAACCCTATAGACTATGGGGATATAGTAGACCTAGATTTTTTAGATGAATGCATGTTCTATATAGACAAATCCCCCTATAATGTCATGTGTCTGTGGTATAATGATATTGTTAATCATATTGTGGACCAAGCGTATCCTGAGGGAGTAACCTCACAATAAAGATGATAGCTATGTGTCATAGCCACCAAGTATGTAATTGTATAAGAAGTGATGTATCGCAGGCCTTCAACGGTATGCTATTGAGATGTTTTGATGAAGAAGAGTGGGAGAAAATCCTCTTCAAATACCATAGTGGAGTCTATGGTGGTCACTTTGGAGGACATGCAACGGATCACAAAATTCATCACATGGGCTATTTCTGGCCCACTTTAGAGCATGATGATGTAGAGTATGTCCACAGTGTCAGAAATGTCAAGAATTCTCACATGAGATACACATTCCTGCACAGGCTCTACAACCCATAGTAACACCTTGGCCCTTCTCTACCTGGGGCTTGATTTGATAGGAAGTTATCTCCTTCATCCTCGGATGGCCATAATTTCATTATCATGGCCATTGAGTATTTTACTAAGTGGGTTGAGGCCATGCCTCTTACTACTATACCGGATCTGTGATCGCCAAGTTTATTCTAAACCAGATCATCTATAGGTATGGAGTCCCATAAGTCATTATATTAGATAATGACACACCATTCAAAAATGAAGAGGTGTGAGAATTGTGTGCGTAATTTAAGATATCACATCACACAACCTCTTTGTATTATCCTCAGGCTAATGGATAGGCTGAGGCTATAAATAAAACACTAAAGTCCATCCTCCTTAAGACGACTAAGAAGAACAAGAGAGACTAGCATATGAAACTATTTCTAGCCTTATGGGCCTATAGGACATCGGTAAGAACACCCACAAGGGGTAACCCCTTATTATTTGGTCTTCGTATCCAAAGTTGTTATACCATTAGAAGTGGAATTACCTAGTCTTTGCATATCGTTACAATGCATCTTAGGGAAGATGGGTATCGAGAAGTGCAATTAGTTGAATTGGAAACCCTTGATGAAGCTCATCTTCGAGCTGAACAACATCACCACATTTATGCTGACAGGATGTGTCGTCAGTATAATAAGAAAGTGTATGAGTGAGAGATACACGTAGGAGATCTAGTCTTAAGACTTGACAACCAGATTGAAAAAAATACTGTAAAGAAAGAAAGTTTAGGCCCAAATGGTTAGGCCTATACCAAGTAATAGAAGACTTTAACAATGGTGTGTATCACCTATGTACTCTAGAAGGTGAGGAATTCAGTGAATCGGTTAATTCATCTACATTTCTGCTTGTACATTATTGCATCCATACCTAGCATCTTGTCTACATTATCATATTGTGAAAATTTTAAATCAAGGAACTTACTTTTAAAGCGACTTCTAAAAACTACTAAAATGTTGGCAAAAACACTTAATCATATCTCTTTCAAGATTCACCATATTATCACCAAAAAATTCTAATCTCTTTATCATCTCAACAATCAAGAATTTTTTTACGTTGGTCCTACCAAGGCTTGTATACTTAGTTCTATTTATAGTTTCCTCTAGCTCGATTGTATTTTCCCAAGGTTTATTTAAATGCTTCTTAATTTCACATGTTTCCCTAAAAATCTCTCTGATAACAAAAGCAATCTAAACATTTCATGTGGAGCTCTTGTCTGCCTATCTCAAACTTCGGTGATGAGCCTTAACATCCTACTAGTTTTGTGGGTTTGAAGCTAGGGGCAAGCATTCCTTCCCAAAAGCACAAGTCTAAAACGAATAAACAAAAAAAAGATAAATCAACAATAAACACAAAAAATCTTTCTTTTGCAAATAATACTGCATTTCCTTTCCCTACCAGTCTTTGGTGACGAGCCCACACTTCCTACCAGTAGTGTGAGACTAGGAAAGGGGGGAAATTCCCTTGCTCACATATATCTTATCCTCAGTGATGAGCCCATGCTTCTTATAGGTAGCATGGGGAAAGATGTAGGGGGTATCATCAAACAAGTAAATAAGTTAGCAAATAAAAAGTGCTTGAAAACCTTAAAAATCCTAAGCAAATGATTTAGATGTGTATGTTGTAAGAGATTCAAATCATTAAAACCCAATTTTTTTCAATCAAAAGGCCATCTACAGATCTAAGTCTAGATAAAATTGCAAGCAAATCACATTCTAGACTGGTTAGTTAATTGTGCTTAGGGTTGAGTTGTAGGTTCCTAATTGGATCTTTGTCAAAGTCTTGTCTTCTTGTCACCATCTTCATTCATCAAAACCATATAACTCGTGTCCCTTTTAGCTCTCGGTGTTGAGCCCTTGTATATTACTAGTTACATGGGGTTAGGAGTGGAGAGAGTTAATTTTTCTTATTATATCACATTCATCACACTTTGCCAATGAAACAAAAATGCTAAATATTTCTTGAAAACCAAAGTATTTGATTAAAATTTGTTCTCATGTGCATCATAATTTTTGTTTTGTTTGCACATTTGCATTATCATCATCCACAACATACATTAATAAAAGCATACAAAAACATTGGAGATTCTAAGCATCTAAGAGTACATAAATTAAACAAACCATCAATGAGCCAACTCTTACACAGAATATCCAAACCAAAAAGATATGTATATATGTATATATCTGTAAAATAAGGTCAAGTTTGTATACAATTCCATCACACTCTTATGAGTGTGGTCAAAATGCTCATCTATGATATGAAAATCCAAAAAATTGACATATGTATCTAAAATAGTCCCAAAGAAATAAAGGCATATAGCTTATCCCTATCTGTGAGATCCCACTGAAGGTGTGGGGTGAGGGTTCCTACCTCAACTCTTGTGGTGGGAGTGAGAGCCTCCATGTGCTGATTAGTGGGAGTGAGCATGAGATGGGGTAGGTGATCTACTAGTAGTTGTAGCCTCGTTGTGAGAATGGCCTTGCCTCTGTCTCCTCTCGACAAATTGATACCCGATGAGTTTGGATCTCATCTAAGTCAAGGTTGCTACAATGTGCCATGCCGATGTGAACACATCCGTGTGGCGGCTAGCCATCACCGGATCCCCGCATCTATAAAAATTTGCACCAATGTCTTCCCGTAGGGAGTGAAAAGGTGTCCACCAGATTTGTTGAATAAAATATCACCAACCGTCCGTAGTATTTATAAAACATGAGTAAAACAATGGAGAGTCAATTTTTTTGAAAAAAAAGAAAAGTTCATAGTCTACTAACAATCTAGTATAAGAAGTAGATTTGAGAGAAGAGTATTCTACTTACTCAGATCTCCTAGCATCCATGTTGGATCAATCGGTGCCGATGGTGGTGCGGGAGTGGTGGCATGCCTCTCCTACACTATAACCTCCTCTGTGGCCATCTGCCAGCCAAATACCGGCTCCTCGTCTCCCTCCTCGTCTTGGTGGAAGAGTGTTCTCTCGTGTCTAATGTCTCTCGCCTTGGCCTCAGCCTCGGCCTTGATGCCGCGGGAAGCCTCCCCAATGGTTTCCCACTCTATGTCTCTCTCCTCCTCTCCTCCCTCCTCCTCATCCTCTCTGTCTCTATCTCACCTCGACCCCCTCTTTCTCCTCCTCCTCCCCATTATGTGTGAGCACTACCTCAATCTGTAATATCTTTACTAGCCTAAAGCAGGTCTCATGCAATCTTTTGAGTTCGATCGAACCCCGCTTTAACAACAATCCACTCGATCTTTCCCTTTAGGCTAGCTAGCTATAGCCTCTTGGACCCCTCAGATACTGTAGGTACTGCCGAGAGGGCATCAACATATTGTAATCCAAACCTGCTATGGTACTATGCCAACATGATGGACCTCTACTCTGTTGGTCCGATCCACCAACTATGTAGTAGAAATATATGAAGCTATAATAAGCATATCCTCACCCCATAGGCCAATGATGTCCTAAAGTACAGCTTGTGAAACCATGTAATTGGTAGTAAGTGAAGAAACTAATCTATGTGCCTCCTTGAGGGAAGCCATACCAATCCACCTCAATGCTATAATAGCTCTGGGATCTACTATCCCAACACCCCTTTGGTAGGGGATCATGCGCTCATAAACCCAGCTCATAACCAGTGTGGGGTGACTAAGGGACTTTACCTTTAGTCAAACAACTCTCTATAGGTAATGGTCGGTGACACCCAAGATATCAATGCCCCAAGCATATGTATGACCATGTTGTTTAATGATCTAAATGATCCATTCCCAATAGTAAAGAAGCTTGTCCCTGCCCTTGTCCCTAACCAACCGCAAAGCCAAGATGCTAATAATAGCCTTGTGCAAGGTGGGGATAGGCGTGGAGGAAAATGATAGCAATCTCATCCCATAATTGGCACCTATTTTTGGTGCTAACCTGTCTCCCATATTTTTAGCCCACTTTCGTGACTATGTTGGACCCACACTATACATGGTCAACCTCCTACCAATGATAAAAACACTGAGAATCGATAGACATCCTCTAGGGTAATCATGCACTCCCCTCCGAATCTAGGTAGCCAAAAGTGTTCCGTATGTGTCCGAATAACTTAGTAAATTAGATAACAAATGACTAGTCTGGTGCAATCAATCAGTGTTTAGGATATTCTCCATATCCCCTCGCCTGTGTAGTAAGTCCCTCTCCTCCTAAGTAAGATCATCTAAAATGGGAGGCAACCAATCACACTCTCGAGCTCTACTCCATCTAACATACGACCCTACATCGATAAATATATAAAAAGAGCAAGTTAGAATCATAACAATACATAGTAAGATCATCAAAAACCTCATAAAAGCATTTAAAAACTAATTTTTTTATCATACTTATTCAATTATGAGTTTTTCCCCAACATTTACACAACCACCACTCTATGCAGAGAGCGTTACATAACCACCCCTCTCAGGCAGAGTGGTGGTTACGTAACCACCATGATAATTTTGCATTTATCCCCGACCTCTAATGATTGTGTAATCGATGTGGTGGTTGCACAACCGCCACTCTACATAGAGAAGCGGTTGCGCAATCACCACGGTGGTTCATCATGAAAAAATGAGCCGTACCCTAGGGCCCCCAAAATGTAAAAAAGGACAAAAATAGACCATTTTTAATGAAACAAATTGTAAATCCTACTAGGAACCCCCTATGAAAATTTTCACCATAAAATTGTTGAAAATAATCCCCCTTAAGTTTAATTTTTCATATTTTATACATTTAGGGTAAAAATAAACAAATTCAAATAACTCACCTATCTCGCG
Source organism: Taxus wallichiana var. yunnanensis (assembly GCA_018340775.1). NCBI lineage: Eukaryota > Viridiplantae > Streptophyta > Pinopsida > Cupressales > Taxaceae > Taxus > Taxus wallichiana. Next base: position 448,098,199 of record CM031237.1, on the reverse strand, counting down.
ACCACTGCTCCTCCCGTTGGTTGGGATGCCATCACATCAGAACACTCTTCATTTTGAATATATTCTTACTCAAAGCCATCATCGGTGATCCAAAGCTCAAATTTCACCAAGTGGGTAAGTGTAAATGATTTCTAGTAATAGTAATCTTGATTATATATAACATATTTTAACTCTATTTTTAGTGTGTGTGTTTTGCAGGAAGGAGCATTGCGTTGGCATAGGTATATCTCTATCCCCGTAGATATGAAAAGTCCTCTTATCATTTTGTTAATTCTACATTATATCTGCACTTGATTTTCATTTATTTCTTGTAGGTAACGAGAAGCTTGGATTAGCGTCACTTTAACACATTAGTGTGTCAGGTATAATTTCTAACTTTCCCATTTGGGAGTGCCATACTCAAAATTTACGTTTTACGTCTCTTCATGGCTAAAACACTTCTCCGAGGGGGCAATATGTATGCACCAAAATTTACATGCTGCTACATTATTAGAATAAGTAAAATCCCCAATGATGATAAACTATCAATTCCAATGATGTTCAAGTCCAAATCCTTGTTTGCAACATGTTCTCTTACCTTTTTATATTTTCCTAGCTTTTCCCCAAATTTCCTTAGTTAATTGTAGCTTTTCCTTAGATTTATGGCCTTTAGTTATAGAACCATGCTGGTGGTTAGAAACTACCAATATGCCCCCGAGCAAAGGTCGTTGCGTGAACCGCCGCTCTACACAACCAAAGCGATTCAGTGCACATTTAACTAAGCTTTTCTAATGTGTTTTAAACGTGCGTCACCTTCTTCAAACTCATATTTTACCCTTGTTTCTTGACCAAATTAGATATTCTTGATCTTGTTAGATGCGTACAAACTTCTCCTTCCCTACTTACTATTCTTAGTAAGTTAACCGCCCTTATTTGAGTGATGTGGTATTTCTTGGCTGCCAAGTGTGCTAGACCACTTCCTGTACCAAATTTCTATAAAATCTAAGATTCTTCATGATGCATTGGTTGGAGTTTCTCGATTTGGATTACACTTTGTTATGTTTGTTAGACTTCTCGCTAAGAAGTACGTAAGAAAACTTGTTCTTTTTCCTTGTTTCTCTCTTGCTCGTATTGTTATCGACTACTTGTAAACCAGCCACCTCCAACCCTCTCCCATTATTTCTGTACCTTTTCTAACAAAACTCCCTAGACATGTTGGAAACTCATTGGAAAAGAAGATGAGGGGATATCAAAAAGCATTGCCAACATTGGATTTGTCTCTGTACAACATTTCCAAGTTGGAGGTGTCATTGAATTCTTGCAAGTTTCTTTTGTTTATTTTAAATAGATTCAGATCTTTAGTTTGTTAATGACATTCATTTAGAAAGATAACACACCCTAGCACACACTCGAGCTTTAGAAGAATTTTGACTATTTTAAGAAGTGATTAGAGGAATGTAGGAGTGTTTAGAAGACTTTAGAAGATATTTTAAGAAGAAATTATGTTAATTATTTATGTTTTGGATTATTTGTAGGAGAGATCACTATCTCTGGATGTGTGGGAGTGTCATGGATGCTTGCGAGCTTACGAGATGACCTTCTCGTGATGCGAGCATATTTGGTTGACTGTAGTTCTAGAGGCTACAAGTTTATCGTATATTGTAAAACTTCGCATATTAGACTAGATCATAGCCTTCTAACTGCCTTAGCATAGAGATCGCACATTGAGAGTTAGAATTTCTAGCTATCTACTAGAGAGATCACAATGACCCTTGAGGATGTGTATCGATTATTCTTGTGCTGATTTAAGGTAGCCTAGTTGTGTATGATGATGACTGTGGATAGATTCTAGGACACATCTCGATCTATTCCGCGATAAGATATATCCCGAAGGAGTATGGTTGTGCACTTATAGATGTGTTTCGAGGATAGGAGGATTACACTCATTCCCTTATAGCTCACAGTTCTTATCAATGACTACTTGTTGCTTGATAGGACTAGTGCTCACTTCCAGACTTGGATTGATAGGTGTGGTTACCCAACTATTTAAGGGGGAGGTCTTCACCGGGTTAGTGCATACCAACCTATTTATATAGAGATCTATAATTGACAACTTATAAAGAAATGAGGATCCTGAGTCTTGCAAATATTTTACAGTGTTTTGGTTTTTGACCAAGTTTCCTCATTCCCTGCTTTCAATTTAATGAACTAGTACTAAAGAAAATAAAACAACTCATAATATGAAGGGTTTAGGGACCTTGAGATGGAATGAAAATGTAGACAAGAACAAATGATGGATCCTTCTCCGCAGCAAGCTAAGTAACCTAAAAATCAAGGTAACTTAAAAAAAAAAGATTGGATTAGTAGATATGATGGGAGGGTTTCTGATAAAGTCAATCCTAAGAATTAAGAACTTCCTAGGATGGATGTCAACCCTTGTGTTTGATACAAATAGATAACATAATTTTTTGATATATTAGATGTGGCGTCTGTGTAGAATTTGAAGTAAAACAAAAAATGAAAGCTGGATCTAAGATGATGAAAGTGAATTTGATCTAAATATGACAAAATAAACTAAACCCGATAGGGTCGATGATGACTCAAGATTGTAGATGGCCCGTCCAATGAAGAATAGGGTTGGTCAACTCAAACAATGCTATAGAATGCATATATGAAAGCTCTAATGGAACATATGGAGTTGGTATAACATTGGAATGATGATCATGAACCTATACATGATTTGAAACAAGAGGAAACCTAAAGGATGTAAGAAAATTAGAGATCTAAGGGTAAATACTAAAAAGATGCACCGGTCGATGACGACTAGGCAGTCAATAGTGACTAGGTGTGTTCGACGAAGATTGTTGCAGATCTAGACTTGGATGAAAATAAATGGGCTAAAAGTGAAGAACTACGAGATAAAAAAATGTTGAACAAAAAGAGATGATACTCCTAGTGATTCCTAAACCTACACAAGAATTTAGAGATGAAAATGGATGAAATATGCAACAAAGAGATGAAGAATGAAAATGGGAAAGTATAACTCCTAAAATCTCCCAAGTTGATGTCGAAAGGCTCTAAGAATAATCAAAGATTGGTAGGAAGATGCAAAAGGCACTCAGAGATGAAGACAAGATAAAAAGGAGCTAAATATTTCAAAGTTGCATCTTTTTGCAAGGAGGGGTAAAGATGCATTTATAGGGTCAATGATGACTGAACTAGAAGGGTCACCATCGACTACAAGGAACCATCCATTTGAAAGGTGGAATGATGCCCAACTCGAGGTAAAATGGGCCTAAAGAGGGAATATTAGGGTTTCAGTGATAAGGATGAACTAGGGTGCATAGAATGGATAAATGGGTAGGTGGATGGTTGAAATGAGTAAATAAATGCCATGAGTGGGTAAAAACATTAAATGATGGCCTAGAAAGAACAAAACTAAGAATTAAGGGAAGTTCAATGAATTAAACAAGGATTAGGATTAATTGATGATGATTTAGGATGAATAAAATAATGAGATGAGGATTATAGCTAATTAATAATAATTAACATAAATGGGATTGGGTAATAAGATGGAAAATATAAGAGCAAAGGTGGGAAAATGATGATTGATGGGATAAATTGAATTTAGGAGGGAAAATAAAATTTGAATGGATGACTATAAGGAAAAAGAGAGAAAATGTGGGGTGAAGGGTGGTGATACTAAATTTTGGTGTCTAGATAGGCATGAGACCATATTTCTATTAGAAGCCCACTTGGAGTGCCAGTAAGTTAGAGCACCAAATTAGCCATCTTGTATGGTTTGGGAGCCAGAGGAGTTGATATTATATCTCACTTGGGAGATACTGCTTATTATAGATGAACCTTTAACGACCTACAATTATGGATGGTGACCTAACGACCATAACGTTTATACCAAAGGCACAAATATGTGGTGGAGATGAGTATTGTAGAGGTCAAACACTATTTGATAGGCAGCCACAAACATATCTTGGGGTGGTACCACATTGATAGAGTTCAACATCAGCTTGGGATTATTCAAGGTATTCCCGGTGATGAGAGATGATAGGCACAAGTAGACGTGAGACATTTGATTTTTGGCCCCGTATCGATCGGATAATGCTGCATATTTTTCATGGGCTCATGCCATAGGTGTGGGATAGACAAGCATAAATAGTAGAGCTAGGGACTACTGCAGATTATGGATCATGGTATGTGACAATGATGCCTTGACATATCACCATCCCAAGAGTGAGCGATAACATCTAGTATAGCCATGGCAAAAACATGACTCATGGGTCAAAAACTATGGGATAAGGCCCAATCAAGCCAACCAGAGGCTGAGGCTGAGTTACAAATAGCTCATGGCTAGGTCCAGGGACATGGATAGGTACTAGGAAAGGCACAACCATAGATACAAGAGCATCCATAGGTATAATAGGGTCTATAGGCATAACCCCCAATTCGTATACCAATGTTACAACATGTGCCTGATATTTAATAGGTTCATGCCTAAGTGGCTCAGGGGCAAGTGATTTAGCAGATACTAGTACAAGGTCCATAAGTGCTAGCACAACAGGTGTCATCACAACAAAGCCAACACAACAAAGCCATGATACACCAAGTGGGTTTACGAGTTCCACCGTCACTCCCAGAGTGGGGAGTCTGCATATTATAGCAGGTGGGGGTGATGGAGATGTTGATGGATTGGGGGATACATAGGGCCCACCAAAGATATATATACTAGTCCCGTGGATATAGAGTGATATTAGGAGCGGGTGGGCCAGCAATGGCTACTTTGTAGTTGTAGAGAGATATGGCCATTATACAAGGCAATGTGGCCTTTATTATAGTTCGAACTTGTAGAGACAATTTGAGAAGGGGACCATAAAGCGGATGCCCTTAGGAAACAATTATAACAGAGCCAATGTAGAACTAGACTAGGCTATTGTAGAGAGGACCTAAGCGATGAGCGAATGTGACACAACTATGGGCTAATGTAGTTTGGATTACAATAGAGCATGATGTGCTTCATCATGTAGCAGGGGTCGACACTGGGACCTTGTATATAATTTTGTAGTGACCTTAGTAGAGGTCAATGAAGTCCCATAGACCTTCTATATCATCCGATTCATGTAGATACCTCCACTTGGTCTTAGGCCGGCTAGTCTAACTGAGTGAGAGAGTTAAGGTTGATTCCATTACTCTACATATGTATTTATTTTTGGTATATGCCTTATGATGAAGGCACATAGTTTTGACATGATGTATATGTATGTTTTTACTATGCCTTGAGATGAAGGAACACATTTTTGATCCATGTCTATAGTGTCTTGTTTTTTTATTCAATTGTATGGAGACATAGTTTGTATATGGACATTGATTATTTTAACATGTATATATGATGATGGACTTTGATATTTATCACATTTTTTTATGAGGTAGTATGTTTATCCCATGTTTTTATTATGGTTTATGATGAGGGGGATAAAAATAATCCCTATTGCCCCATTGATGATATTATATGATGTTAGCTTAGCATACATGTTTGATTTCATTTTATGATGATGTAGCTTAGCATTTTATTGATATGTGATGATGTGATGATATGAATGTGAATGATGAGATGAAAACACATAATGTACAAGAAAAGAACACAAGCACAATGAATAGTTAACAAAAACAACACAACAATCCAAAGAAAGAACAAATCTAATAAAGTAAAGAAAAATTAATCTAGAAAACATCCAATACAACTCACTATATGTACAAACAAACAAACAAGAAAGGAAACACTACTTTGTTTTTGTGGAACATTTTCAAGATGTTTTGCGTTGTTTTTGGTATTTTCATGAGACAATGTTATATTGTTTTGGTTTGTTTTGGTGATACCTATTTGAATGTTTTTGATGTTTTCTGAAAAGTTTTCCACAACTATGGACAAGAAAATGAAGATGTATGGATGCCCCTAGTGATAGATGGGAATGTATAAAGGAAAAATCCACACATATATACAAGAATAGGATCAACCGGATCAAGGCCACAAAGGATAGGATCAAAAGGATCTCAGATATAGGAAAAAAACTATCTTAAGAAGAAGTGATCATGCCCCTAGGTGTGAGATGCCTGTGAAAAACAAATCCTCCTCCTATGACCTGAAAACTAGTTTTCACTAAAGGACTTGTCCAAAGTGCCATAATTGTGTGGTTTTCACTTTTGGATGAATTTATTTCTCTTTAATTTTCTGATTTTTAATACTTTCTTTATTTTTTGAAAGGTCCCCATGCTTAGGCATAGAAACACTTGAGATGCATGAAATTCATGGGTTCCCAAAGTTCATCACCATCAAGATAGGCAAGTTTATATGCACCTGAACCAAACTTAGCAACCAAAACATATGGTCCTAACCAGTTAGGTTCAAACTTACCTTTCTTCTCACGATATTTCGTGGTGTTGAACTGATTCTCCTTAAGAACTAGATCTCCTACCTTGAACTAGCAAGGTATGATTCATTTTTGTAGCTCCGACGTACTCGATTCTAATACACTTTAAGGTGATCTAGTGCATGGAGGCATCTTTCATCAAGTAAATCTAGCTCGACTAGCCTAGCCACTCTATAGTCTTCATCTTTATCTAAATAATCTCTCAAGGATATCCACAATGAAGGAAACTCAATCTCTAGGGGTAAAATGGATTCAATTCCAAAGACAAGGGAATATGGTGTCACACATGTTGGTGTGTAGATAGATGTCCCAGTAAGCCCAGAGGGTGGGATGGATCTGAAGATGCCAATTCTGGGCTGATTTTTCTAACCATTTTCTCCATGATACAAACAAGAGTCTTGTTTGAGGCTTCTATCTATCCATTATCTTGAGGGTAATAGGGGTTGACCATTTCGGTAGATTTGGAAGTGTTGGCACAATGCCTTCACTTAATTATTATTGAAAGATTTTCCATTTTCAGATATAATGGTAGAAGGGATACCATAGTGAAAGATGATGTGATTCATTATAAACTTGGAAATTTGTGCACTAGTAACATAAGTAAGAGGAACAACCTCTACCCATTTGGTAAAATACTCGGTGGCAGTTATGATATGATTATGGCCATCTGAGGAAGTTGGAGTGAGCTTCCTATGAGATCAATTTCCCATTTGGAGAATGGACACAATGTTGTAATTGGTTGTAAATATTGTGCTTTGGAGCATGTATTAGATTGCCATGTTTTTGACACAATAGACATTTTTGCACATACTGATAGCAATTAGTTTCCATAGTAGGCCAATAATAGCCTACTCTCAAAATTTTCTTAGCAGATCCATTCCACTCATATGTGCCCCATAGATGCCTTCATGTACCTCTTTAATTGTGAGGACAAACTCTTCCAAGTTTAAATAACATAAAAATTCCCATCATAGCCTCTTCGATAGAGGGTGCCCCCAAGTAAGGTATATCGAGCAATGCATTAGATAAGATTTTGTTTTTTTAGAATGGGTAATATTAAGAGGGAAGGTTCCATCTTGGAGGTAGTTAAATATTTCAATGTACCAAGGGGAAAAGGGACCAACAACTTCACATACTAAACATGTTTCATTATGTCATATGCAGGTATCATTAGATGTTCCACAAAGAAAGGCATGTCATTGTTCCTTGGTGGAATTTGCAACAAATATCCAATAGTTTCCATGGCATCCATTGAGTGGTTTTGTTCCCTACGTACATGTTTAAAGGTAACTTACACAAAGTACTATTTTATATTTTTAACCATTTTTGGTATGGGATGAGCTTCTCATCCTTGACCTTATATTCATCAGTGACTTGTTTGATGATCAACTAGTGAGTCACCTACGACCTTGAGTTGTCGATATTCCATTTGATGGAAACTTTCAGTCCTGTAATGAGGGCTTCATACTCGGCTATATTATTAGTACATGGGAAGCCAAGTCTGAAATCCTGAGGGATCAAATCACCTGTAGGGGTTATAAGAATAACACCCACTCCGAAGCCATTAAAAGTGAAAGACCCATCAAAATACATTTTCCATACAAAATATTCCTCAATATACATCATATAAGTGTCTGGAAAATCTAGACTCAAAGGTTCCATTTCGTAAAGGAGCTTCATTTAGGTTATCCATAAACACCCGTCTGTTAATTTATTTCGATTGACATACTCTAAATAAAAATCACTTAATAAGATGATCCAATTAACAATCCTCTCAGTAAGTGCGACCTTGGATAAGAGATATTTAAGCGGGTCAACTTTGGATATGAGCTTGGTTTTATTGTTGAGTAGGCCGTGATGATTTTTTTTCGAAAGAAAAACAACAAACTAAGCAAGCCTTTTAAATTTATGAATAGTTGAGCACATAAACAATTAACATGTGACTAATATAATAGACTAATTTTTTTATTTTTGATTCAAATCATATTGAGCCAAAAGCGTGCCAATTGAAAATTGAGTGGTTGAAATATACAATAGTAAGGGTTTTCCTGGGGTACATGACATAAGAACAATCGGTTTGGCCAAATACTCCTTGAGTAAGGAGAACACTTGTTGCTATTTAGGACCCCAATGGAAATCAACATCTTTCTTGAGAAGATGTGTAAAGGAATGACATTTATCAAGTTAGCTAGGATATAAATATGTGTATAGCTTGGATCTTGCCCTGCAAGGTGCACAACTACTTGAGGTTCTTAGGAGGAGGCATATCTATGATAACTATGACCTTTTCTTGGTCCACTTCAATTCCTCTTCTTGAAACAATGAAGCCTAGAAGATTTCTTGAAAGTACACAAAAGACACACTTCTTTGGATTGAGCCTGACCTTGTAGTCTATGAGATGTTGAAAGATATGATGCAAGATCTCTCGAATGCTATTATTTGGTCTTGGAATTACCCAATATGTCATCAACACAATCTTCTATTATATCATGCAGCAATTTGATAGTGTAACGTCTTGATTTTTAGAAGCTACTATGATAACCTCTTTTCGTGATGTTGTAACTATGGAAATGAGGATAATTATGTTAAGATATATCTTTTAATCTTAAAAAGAATGTGTTACTGATCTGAACCCTTGCTTACTGTAACTTGTTTACTTGGGACGGAGGTCATTATAACTTGTGTTTTGCAAAGTGTGAAACTACAGGCTTGCTTTTGTGTTTGATGAACTCATATTGTTGTTGACAACACACCTTGAATCAATTCCATTGATCCAAGGTATGTTTGGCCTTCTTTGTGATCACTTTGTCGATTTACTTTCTAATTAGAACGAAGTCTGGAACCAGACTGAAGGTTGTTATAAATTTTTCAGAACCTGGTTACAGGTATAATTACTCGGCACCATGTTGCCAATGGAAAGGTTCGATTTCTAAACTACATACAAATTGTAACGCCGGAAAGCGTAAGGCAGTAAGAGTTTTGGTGCAAGTGAACAAGGTATAGATATGCGCATTGGACGAAATGTCCTGCATTATGCTGGTTATGAACGTAAGTTTGTAAAACTTACTAAAGAACCTATTAACTAAAATACTACGGGGTTAAGTTCTAACCTATGACCTAACAACTATCCTAGGAGGATTTTATAAATTAAAAGAGATGTAAATTATTGCAAATCCTAATGACTTGTGACCTAGGTGGAAACCTAACTATGGACAATGCAACCTAAACTAATGTTAGTCCAAAAGGGGGACTTGTGGATACATGCCGATGAAAGGATAAGAAGGGAAGGTTTTAAATTTAATGAAGGACATTAAATGATGTCCTTGAAGTTTTAAATGCCAAGTTTGGTGGGAACATGGGAAGTTGGAGATATCCAACTAGCAATGTAGCTAAAAATGAAATTACATGCAAATATTAAAAAGGAGGAACTCGCCAGATTAGGTTGGAGATGGCGCGGAGAAAGAGAGGGAAATGCATTTAATACATTTATTGGCCTCGGTCTTGGTGACCAGCTCACCTTGGAAAGGGGAAAGAGGAAATTTTGTGGTTATTGTGTTCATTTGGGTTTCTTGTATTTTCTCTGCATTTCTTGTGGTTCTTTTGAACTTGCAACTATTCTGGTCATTGTTGCTATTATTTTGATTACCCATGGCTATTTTTGAGCCTGTGGAAGTAAGGAGATCGTTGGGGAAAAACTTGTTGTTGTCGCCATGGAAAAGAGTAACTCCTGTGGGCGTGGACGTGGTTTTCTTCAAGCAACAAGAAGTTTTACAGGCATGTTGAGCTCTTCTCTTTAAACCATTTTGCTCTTTGTTAAGCATCTTCATTAAAAGAACTCTACTCTTATATTGGGTGTTTTTGTAAAAAAATGTTGATATGGTTGCTGTGATTTCTGGGTTGAGTTGTCCTTTGGAGATAAATACGACTTGGGTATTTTTCTAAATGCATACTAGAGAAAAACTGGTATTTTCTTTCTAAAATGGTAAATGAAACAAAACCCATCTCTGCTGTTTGAATTTTCTTTTATGTAATGGGTATTCGGTTTATCTCCCATTATGGGTTTGATTTGATGGAAGTAACAGTGATGTGAAGATTGTTTTCTAAGTTCTGTGCGTGTAAATGGTTTTGGAAAACCGTGAGAATGCTTGATGGAACTGTTTGCGTGAATTATTTTTCTGGTCGTATTACAGTGCATAGAATGTGAATTCTTTTGGGGACAATGAATTTATTTCATCGTCTTACCCTTGCTTGATTTAAAACGATTCAATGTCTCCTTATTTGGTTTGAAATCCATGAATGATTTTTAGGAATGATTTACTTAAACCTAGAACAGAGTAATCTGGTTATTTGTTGGATGGAATAGAGCTTATCATTTTATTCTTCTTTGAATTCAATGGTGAATTTATATATATATATATAACTCACAATCTAAACTTCTTCGCTGTTTCATTAAAACTGAACTGAAGTTGATTTCTTACTCTGGTGTTTGAAAAATGATTCCTTTTATTATTACGATGAAATCATGATTTTGTTGTTTGTTGTACACTCTCACTTGTTTTATACCTGGATGGAAATGTCCGTTGGGGTGAATAATTAAAGGAAACAATTTTATTTAGAGATGCCGTTATTCTTGATACTTGCAGAATCAGATGCAAATGAACTCTGGCATGCTTCCTTGAATGGTAGTTAGTAAGTTTTAAATACTGAAATAGACTTGTTAGAAGAAATCATCCTATGGGAATAGGTCGGCACTAATTAGTTGATATTTAGTTAAGCAATGAGAAGAGGTAATATGAATCTTCTTCTTTCATTCGATTATTGGCTTTAATTGTTCTCTCTCCTTAATCAAGTTATCGTTGATTGTTATCACTTCTTGTTCAAATCATCCAATTCGGTTGTGATGAAAAGAAAGAGAATAATGAGTGGGTAATCGAAGTAATAATTATTTTCTTCTCTTATCCAGTTGAAATTCTATATTTGATATTGAATGAATTTCTTACTGCCTTCGGCATAAGCAACTGCATTTTAACTACTGTTTTTCTTCTTTTCTGAATTGAAAGAAGTACTATGCTGTTTGTTGAATTCTGGGAAATAACACCAGTGTTGTCACGGTGTATGACTACCTTTCTCTTCTACATTTGATTTGGTTGAAATTAAATGAGTAGTATAAAAGGGAAGGAGTTCTGTTTGAATTTTTAATTAAATTCTTTTCTTGAAATTTCAGCTATAATGAGGGAATGGAATTGATAGTAATTGCATTAGAACAACAATATATACATATGTGTATCGCCTTACGGATTTTTTTAATCTAGAACTATTTAGGAAAATACTCCCAGGTAGTAATTGTTTGAATATGGAATGAACCCCTTACGTTATTGGAAGAAAACAGTAAGGAAATGTGAATAAAGTGTTGTGGGTTTACAGTAATTATTTGGGAAAAAGTTGTTAGTAAATATTTTGTTTGATTGTGATGGTAACTATGGGATTGGGTTGTTAAGTTGTTCATCCTTATTAGCACATAATTCATAGATGATGTCCATCTCATTCCTTTAAAAAAAAAAAGTTTCATAAAAGTAGAGTTCTTTTATTGAGACAGTTAATCAAGAGCACCTCATTTTAATGATAAGTGCTTAATATGCTCAGTTCGATGAACTGACCCGTGCAAGTAAATTTTGCAGATGGTTTCCACGAGTAAAATTAGAGACATGTTGTTTTATGATGCTTCTTCTAATTAGCTAAGGATGGATCTTTTTGAGAGTTTATTATTCTTCTACGAGGAAATGGAAAAAGAAAAAAGCTGTATTCTTCTTTCTTTATGAGTTGTTGATGCTGTTTGGTATGAATGAAGTCCGGTAGTATGGACTTGTATATTGTATGAATTTTAATCTAGAGTAATGAGTAAAAGAAGGTGGTGTGTTATTTTAATGGTTGTACCACCTTGGAACTGTTTGATTAAGATTGAGAATATAATTTTATTCACTAAATTTGGATTTACTCAAATGATGGATGATAGATTTTAAAGGGACATAATATCTATTCCTTACTTGAATACAACTTTTAAGTTGGAATGGACAATTAATTAATACTTGGATCAATAATGATTTTAAATTGACATTAGTAAAGAGTAAAGTGAATACAAACTCTTAAATGAATGATATTTAGAATTAGAATATAAGCTAATGAATGATAGTAAAGAGACAATTGAATTCGCATTTTTCGATTTCATTAATATCCTTGGGAGGTTTTGATAAAAGGATATTCGGTATGAGGAACCATATTTCTCATGTCAAACCTTAATCAAGTAAGGTTATAGTAAATAAATGAATACATTCATTTGGGATTAGGCCTCATTTAAATGACATCTAATGTGATGGAATTTTGAATTTAAATTCGGTTGCGAATAAAACTTGGTTAAGTTTAGTAAGTTGATCTTACTACGTTAAGCTGTAGTGGACTGTTAGTATGAAGCTTAAATTAAAGAACTAAGATGGAAATATGCAATCCTTCGGTAAGGAGTAAATGTATATTAAGCTATAAGACAATTTAAGTTCTTCTTAGCTATGCAACTGTAACGAACAGTGAGGTTAGAGGATCAACACGGTTGCTGAAACTTATTCTTAAAATACTAAGGATAATAATCTAATCATACTTCTAGCTGGATGTGTATCCCTTGATGGGAGGATTCCGTAGGACATTGGCACACACCAACTACAATCTGGTGTCTTCATGAAGGTGGGGCCTTCATGATGACACAATGTTACAGCTAACATGTTACAACGCCCTCCCGAATCGAATCATCAAGTTTACATAAGCTTGGACCAAGTTACTTTGGACCAAGATAGGAATGTGACCTTGTATATAGAGTGACTCAGGAAGACTAAAGGTAACTAGACACACGCAGTCAACTAGGGTCGACAAAGTATGTCTGCGTACCTTTAGTCACCACGAGTGTCTCCCTATACTCTTTCATATTGCTATCTTGGGTTAAAGTTTAACCTTGGATGAGAGGACTGATAGAGATCAGAAAATACCATTCTAGATAACAGACGAAGTGAGGTGAAGGATGTATTCCATTGATGTGTGTAACATCTAGGAATATGATCATGTAAAGCATGTGAAAATATTTGGCCAAAGTATCGCAAGCTGCTGGTTGCATTGTCCTAATCACCTAGTTTAAGAAGCAAGATTTCAGATGAATATCGGTAATAGATATTCAGATAGGCCTCTTAAATGGAACACTTCGATAACCAAAAATGGTAAAGAGAACCAAGTATACTTAGTATACAATGCATGAATTAACATGAAGGATCAGTAAGTAGCCGAGTCATGAAATGAGAGATCGTTGAAACTCCGAGCCATAAAATGGGAGATCGGTAGTTCTTCGAGTCATTACAACAACATATGGTATCTGTTATATGATTGAATGGCATTGAATGTGTGTTCCATATTATAAAAAAATGTGAACAGAGAACATTGGTTTTAAAAGTATTGTGTGTTCTAAATTACATTAATTGGATAGAGAACAATTATTAAAACTTGGTCGTGTGTTTTGAATTACATAATTTAGAATAGAGAACGTTATATATAAAAAAACAATTTTTTTTTCCCTTGTTCTAATGTCTTAAAATGGGAATGTTACGAGATAGGTTGCACCTGCATTCTTGAGGCCGAAAGGGATGACTTGGTAATAGAATGTCCCCCAAGGGGTAGTTAAATAATTCTTATGTGGATCCTCTTATGTAACTTGATTTGATTATAACCGAAAAAGACATCCATAAGAGATAACATTTCATAGCCTGCAGTTGAATCGACAATCATGTCAATGTTGGGAAGAGGAAAATCATCTTTTGGACATACTTTATTAATGTCTCTAGAAATCTGTACAAATTCTGATACCAATGGGTTTCTTTTGTATAGGTACTATGTTGGATATCCACTCTGAGTAGTCAATAGGTCTAATGAACCCTATTGTTAAATTTTTTTCTAACTCCTTGACCAAAAGGGCCACACAAGGATGCATTTTCCTTAATTTTTGCTTGATTGGTTTGGCAGATTCGTGCACAACCAAGTTATGTACGACTAGACAAGGGTCCAATCCGAGGCATGTCAACATATGACCATGCAAAGGAATTCAATAATTCATGAAGGAGCATGACAAAATTCTTATGTTCTTATGCTAAGAGGGAAGCTCCCAACTTAACCATTTTGGGCTCATCTTCGGTGCCAATATTTACATCAATAGTCTCCTCCACCAACAATTTGGATCCATATTCCATATGTGTAGGATCGGGGGAGGTTGAGATCTTGTTCTAAGGGTGTCTCGACAAGATTTTCACCCTTAAAGTGGTCACTTTTTGTATCCATTTTAGATTTTTCAATTTACACATCTGATAGTGCCTCAAAGAGGTGCTCACTATGAGACTTGGATTTTTTTCTTTTGATGAGGCTTTTTGGAAGTTATTTTTCCCTCTTCTTTCTTATTTTTCTATCCATAGAACTCAGCCTCCTCTGTGAAGTACACGTATGCATCAAGATTAATAGAGAATCCTTTCTTGTGATTGTCACAATAGGAATATCATCTTGTAGACCCATAAATTTTCCAATTGCTTCATCATTCTAGAAGAAGTCAATTGGTACGTGTTGTTGTTGGTCCCAATTCACAAGGGATGGGTGAATGAGGTCTAATGTGGGAGTAGTAGGGGATACGGTGAAGATAGATGTGTCAAGAAACATGTTAGTAGAGGCAAGGTATTCATAGAGACTATAGTGGGAATCTGTTTCACTGTCATAATCAAAAGAACTATCATCACACTTAGAATAAGTAGCTTCGACTTCTAGAGGATGGGACCCATACGGTTGAATGCTGATGCCATCTTTTCCATCTTTTGATGCGGTGTTGGAAGAGGTTCCAACATGCCTTGTTCATCAACACCACATCCATATCCTTGATAGCACATAACATACATCATCTTATTAGAGATGGTGTACTTGGGCACTTGATAGCAAGAATCCATCGCATCATCACGAGATCGGGATATGGAAGTTTCCATAATTTTATCGTTTGCCAAAAGTCCACGAGGAAGAAAAGTGTCAATGCTCTAATGTTCCCGAGACCGTTGGGGCTGATAGCTAGTCCTACCATGTGTTTTTGGTGATAGGGGTAGATTTGAGATAAGGAGGGTTGGAGGTTGTATTCTCCATATCCTATAGGGAGGACCTTCATGTCCCATGTAGAAGAAATGGAGAAACATATGTCGAAGAACCATATTTACATGGGCACAATGTATTAAGATCAATGTGGTTGGAAAACACTTGAGATTGAACTTGTCTAACTATCTCTCGTAGAAGGACACTCATATATAGTGGGGAAATAACTAGATAATGCTCTACAATGCGCAAAGGGTTGTGGGTCCCCAAGAATGGTAAGTGTCTGTCCTTCATGGTATAATTTTATACATTGATGGAAAGTGGAAGGCACAACCTACATAACATGAATCCATGGGTGACCAAGAAGCATATTGTAGGGTAGTTCTAAGTCCAAGACATGGAATTAGGTATCATTAATAGTAGGCCCAACTTCCACAAGAAAATTTATTGTACTAGCTAACTTTGCTCCACATTATCATAGACCTTGATGGTAATGATATTAGGCTCAAGTTCTGCATCAATGTGTCCCAACTATCTAATTAGTTTCAAGATACAAATATTCAAGCCAGATCTGTTTTCCACAAGCACTCTCTTAATATTTTTACGAGTCACGATCAACTCTATGTATAAAGGAGGTTGTGGGTATGATCATCCATTGGAATCTTATGTTGACTAAATGTAATGTGTTCGGATGGAGAAAAAAATGTGCAACCAAGGCTTGGAAGTGCATAAGATCAATATTTGTAGAAACTCCTAACCCTTGAAGGGTTTTATAAAGGATGTCCTTATGAACGTTTGATATTTTAAGAAGATCTAAGATATAAATCTTAGCAGTAGTCTTCTCTAGCTTATTCAAGGAGATCATAGTGACTATCCTAGGGGTAGGCAAAGGAGGTTCTGGGATAATAAGATGAGCGTGCCGTGTTACCACAACACACACTTGTGTTCTTAATTTTAATAGTGTTCACTTAATCAATAATACGGTGAACACATATAATAAGGGAATCAAAAGGATTAGTTATTCCAAAAACAAAGTAATTAGCATTTTTATTCTAGGATGATTGGCCTTGATCCAATTTTATCCCCTATTTATGTTTGGGAAATGGCTCTTTGTAAATCCCCAAATTTTGTTAGAAGTTTTACTAGGTCCAGGAAATTCATTTCAACTTCCCCACTATCTATAAGGTCTTGAATGAAGTGTTTTAACTTCAAACATTTGTCTAGTGATATGACCCTTAACATGATGAAAGTCACAATACTCATGGTATTTGTACTAGGGTGGCTTTACTGCATCATCATCAAAAAAGGTGTAGTAGTTGGGAACCTAACCATGTTCATTACATCTAACTATTTTAGGATTTATGAAAAATATTCCAAAAGGGGAGTGAACACTCGATGTTTTATTTCTAGTGCAATTGGTCCTTTGGAGAGTTTCAAAGGAGAATTATTCTAGATGGATTGCACACATTTGGAATCCATGATTCCATCACCTATGAAATTCTTGTTTTTATTAAATAATTTAGGTTTGTCGTTAGGTTTGGAGTCATGGTGATCACTTTGAAAGGGATTTAGAGTCCCTTTAGCCAATAAAGATTTCTCAATTTGGCTTCCTTTTCTATGACCTCTTCAAATGTGCTCACATAATGCATTTGCAAGTGGAAATCTATTTTAGGATGGAGTTTTGGCACAAAGATACGAACCAACTATTTCTCGGGGATAGATCGGGGAAGTGACTAGATAACCCTCACCACCACAACAAAGTTTTCATTGTTACGTTGTTTAGCGAATTACAAAATCTAACATGGTAATGTCACTTTCCATATTGAATGAAAAGTGGCAAAAAATTTTTTTCTAACTCGATGAACATAAAAATAGTACCTTTAGGAATGTGAAGAAACCACTCAAGATCTTGTCTTACAAGACTCCATGGAAATAAGAGAATGAGATAGTTATCATTATACGCAACTTCTTAGAAGCCATGAAGAAGTCCTTAACATGATCATGTGGATCACATTTACCCCTATATTTATCAAATTTAGGGTAGTCGAAGTGAGGAGGAAAGGGCATGTGTATCATTTCCCGATAAATAGGATAGGGATGAAATTATTTGAATTGGTACTTTTACTGTCCTACGTTGTTTTCTTGTAGGCTCATAAGGAATTCTTCATATATTTCCACTCTTGATCAAATATTTGGCCACATGAAGGGGAGGCCAAGAATATATACATGCGGTTCAACTTTGATGTCTCACCTCCATGGTTTTCTGTGTAAAGATCATTGTACATAACCTTAGGTTTCTCCTGACGCATAACCTACTTGTGTCCTTATGGACATGAGAGGCTATATTTTCCATTTGATGACTAAGGGCTTGGATTTGATGTTGTATAGTAACCTCATCATTATGGGGTTCATCTTGATTTTCATGCGGAGGAGGTTGTTGATAAGCTTCCTCCTCTCTCCTAGCTTCATGATTTATCTTAAGGGGTGGTAGTTGATAGCCACCATTATTTCTAGGAGGTACTTCTTCATTGTTGTTTCCTTTCCTAGAAGTAGAAGCATGTCCAGGGTTTAATATTTTATCAATAGTGGGATTGGGATGTTCTACTTCTTCCTCTCCATGGATCATGTTCATAAGAAGAGTATGGTCAAATTCAAGTGGCATTATTTCCCCCTAATTATACTACTCATGTGAGAACTTGGTCTCGATTTTGAAAGAGGAAATTGTCTATACGAGTTGGGTTAAACTCATAGTTGTCCGAGGAGATAATGCCTCATCATCACTATGGTCTATCATGGTTTCCTCTTCACGTAAGGGTTCTAAATTTTGTTGAAAAAGGATTATATCCTAATATTCTATGTCCCATTTTTGTAATAGGAGGCATAGGAAATGTTTTTCTAAGTTCTAATGAATGTGTACAAGTATCACAAAGAATATAGACAAAATCTAAAGCGCAGTAACATAACTCAAAAGGTCACAAAGGATGTCACAAAGAATATCCTAAATAATGCACCAAACAATGTCCTAATCCACTACAAATAATTTCCCAAAGGGATAAATAATATACGACCAAATGTCACAATGAAAATAATATCCTAAGGAAAGAATATCTAGAAAAATCCCAAACAAGGGATCAATCGTGAAAAGAGCCTACTCCCTATGTCTAAAAACTTATCTCAAATATTGTTCTGACAAGATAACAACACAATTTCACAAGTTTTGGAAAAAATATTTAAATACTAAAAGAGGGTTGAGGTGATGTGACTAGTACAACAATGTAAAGTATATACTCTAAACTCAGTTTAATATAAACAAAGTCTAAGTGTTTGGAAATGGAGGTTACAAATGTGGGTAGCAACATAACAATACTACTTGGATACTTTTAATCAAGTTTTTAGAAAAAAAAAAATGTGAGTATCAAAATAGGATTGACACAATGTGAACAATGTAATGAAAAACAACACCTTCCAAGACTTAGGGCAATGTTTGAATAAAAAAATAGGTCCAAGTATATCAATGAATCAATACAATGCAAGCAATGTAACAAGACAATCGAGACACTTATATCAAGTTTGGGAAAACAAGATGTAAGTATCACAAATGTATTGTTATAATGCAAAGTAAAAGTAACGATGCAAAAATGGTAAATCAAGGTAGGATCACCTAACTACAATGAGATATCTCGATATGGGTATCAAGACAAGGTTTACTAAAACATGAGGATGTACCAACACACTTTCAACACTTACATCCCTGCCACAACATGGAAATGTAAGTGAGATACAAAAGTGGTGGACACGATTATTTTTGGAAACACTACATATTGTCCTCTTTTGGCCAAAAATGCCAACAAGAGCACAAGGAGATAGAACAAGTGGTGATGAAAAATACTTAGCCTAACTTTAGTAGAGTTTCACCTTATTTGATAACAAGGTAGAAACTAAGACAAAGTTATGCCTTGTAAGTTTCGTGATGAATGACACACGACACAAAATTCAATGAACTCTCCCCTTGTTTGACCAAACAAGGTTTTGAATCCAAAGAAGTTATTTCTTTGTGAAAGCTCTTTAGAACATGATGGATATAGTCAAGTTGGCCCCAATGCCAAATGGTTTGCCTAAGATTTGTTCTCAACACTCACCAATACTTGTCTAAGAGAGGCACACTTTTAGATAACTCCTACAAAGGACCATTACCCCACAATAAAATTAATGAAAGAGGCCTCATACGGACAACTTGAAGCATTCCTCACATGTATTTCTAGTCAAGTGGGTAGTGGGGAACTTCCCATTTCATCCACTAGTTCCCTCAAGGTGTGGACTACTTTGGGGTTCCTGTGGTAATCCTCATAATGAGTTTTATGGCTTATGTCAAGATACTTCCCATAGTTCAAAGAAGACATGGTTTAAGCCCTTATCCGAACCTACAAATACAATGTTTTGAATAAATGGTGTGTTTTTTATCTTTGATTAAAATGTGGTTTAACACACCATTGGCAACCTATAACACAATGTAGTTAGTATTGTTTTGATTTGATTCTTTGGAAATCATTAGGTCCTACGTATAAGATGATTTAATAGTTTTCTTATAAAAAAGAGGACCAAGGTTGCTTTTGATTCTCAAGATCATCCAAGGACGCAAGAGAAGAACATACACAAAAATTGATCCAAATAGATAGAAAAAAGAAAAACTTAAATCAAATGACCATTAAAATTCTTTGTAAAATATTCATTCCCTTAACAAAATAAATGATGAACTTTTCAAGTTAATCCAAATTTAGAAAAATAGAAATCAAAGTTTCTTTTGATTCTCAAGATCACCAAAAGGTGGCTAAACATACACAATCTTTGATCTAAATCAAGTAAAGCATGGAAATACAACATTCATCAAAATATTAAACATGTTAGAAAATTAATTCAAATAAAAACCTGCAAAATAGAAGTCAAAAACCTACAAAACAACAACAAACACCAAAAATTAGATTATGGAATTTCTAGAAATCCAAGCCAAAATTTTACACAAAATGCTAGCACATGAGTTTTAATGCAAACACAAGGATAATTAATGCTAGTGCGGGAATTTTAATGCTAGTGCACAAGATAGTGTAGAGGTTTTGATGCTAGCACACTTGATGAACGCAACTAGTGCAGAGAGCTTAATAGTAGCATAAAGGATTTCTATGCAAAACAAAGAAGAAAATGTATACAACGCTAGTGCATGACGGTTTTAACAAAGACACATGGATGATCAAACACTAAATGCGGTGTGAAGGATCTCTGTGTGTGACAGAGATGAAAATTCTAGAAATGGTAGCACAAGAGAAAAGTAACACTAACATAGGTAGATTAACACTAGCACATGAGAATCAATGGTAGCACAAGATTTAATACAAATGCATCAACATTACGCTAGCGCACAACATCTATGTAACTTCAAGAACACGGGAATTTGACAAAAATAATGTCAAAAAGCTCAAATATTTGCTGATAACCTTCAAATTTGACAACACTTTACCTCCTTCACACCTGCAATAAAGACTCAACACATGAAAACTCAACAAAAGGAGTTAAGAAACACAAGATTTATCAATATATGTGAAATAGAGGTTAGTATGCAAAAATGAAATTTAACTACAAAAACTTGAGAAAAATGTGCATGAGACAAAGGGATCTCCCACCGGCGTGCCATATGTGTGCATGTGAATAAATCAAAATAAGTTAATGAAAGGAAACTAACACCAAGTAGAATCCTAACCTAGTTAATCTACCAAAAACACCATGATAAAGCTATGCATGGATAAAAGCTAATTAATGCATCCAAATTAAACTTGAAAACACTAAGCCATTCCTTTCTAATTTAGATATGCTTTCTAAATAATAGTTGCTCCTATGATTATAATGAGATCAAAGGATGGATATCTCCAAGAAGAGGAAATGATCTCACCAATATGGCTTAATGGCCATGTATGGATCTTCCTTTACTACTCTTTGCAAAGAGAGGATAAATGGGTGCAAGATCAATAAGCTTCTTCAATGGTGGAGAATGCTCTTATCATGTGCATATAATAACACTAATAAAAGTGTGGTGTAAGTTTGAGAGGGGGATACTAGGTTCTATATATAGCTTTCCAATTTGGGAGAAGCTACAATCCTAGTGAATGTGGGATAAAAGATAAAGTAGAATTAGAAGGGATAAACATGATTAGAAATAATTAATTAGAATTAACAACTCATGGGAGTTGGAGATGATTTAATTAATCAACTAGGATTAATTAATAGGCCAAAATAAGCTTAGAAAGCTATTTGGAGGTGATTTAGGAGGAATTTGATAGAATTTGGAGGATTTGTAAGAGGTATTTAACCAATAAGAGGGTTTATTGATTAAATAGAGGATTAAAAAGGCTTGATTAACTAATGATAGTTAATTAAAAGAGGATTATAACTAACGAAGTGTCATTAATTGGCATCCAAAATGAAGGGAAATGCTAGTTAATTAACAAAGTGTCGTTAATTGACCGAGATGAAGGGGAATGTTAGCTAATTAGTGGGAAATCACTAATTATAAATAAATTGACAGAAAAATGATAATCGTTGTAATTTTAGTAGTAAAAATTCATTCACATTTGTATAATGTGTTTTAATAAGATGAGGACTTATGATATCATGCTCGTAGCTTTTCTATGAGCATGATAACAAAAGTATCTCTCTATGAATGATAACATGAAATATCATATTTCATCCTCATGTTCAAATCATGAAAACATCGATAATAATCAAACATTATAATTTAT
The DNA here is from genome assembly GCA_018340775.1 of Taxus wallichiana var. yunnanensis. Taxonomy (NCBI): domain Eukaryota; kingdom Viridiplantae; phylum Streptophyta; class Pinopsida; order Cupressales; family Taxaceae; genus Taxus; species Taxus wallichiana. Next base: position 448,075,842 of record CM031237.1, on the reverse strand, counting down.
TTACCACAAGGTAAAGCTTAGTAATAACTCAAGAAGTAATGTTTTAATAATAGTCATTTGTCATATCGCCTATTTCAACTAATCACTTATCTTTCATTGTTTTAAAAACAATTAACTATTATTGAACCCAAAAATGATTTATTTCCATTCTCTAAACATTTCAGTTATTGTTTTCTCTCCACTTGTAAGTTCAAAACGAGTTTGAATTTCCACTAAAAACTAGTTTCAAGATTTCCTAAAATAGATATGTGACCAAAATGATCTAGAACATTTATTTAATTAAAACATGCAAATATCCTTTTCCATATTGGGATTTCATTCACCCAAAAATAACCGTTAATTTCATATGAATGATGCTAAAAATGTAGATCCAGAACAATGTTGATTTAATAAAAACATGATTCGACATATAAGTTATGTCGACCATAAAGAGTGTTATGTTAGGTCATTTCCTCTCGTGACCTCTCTCATTCAAGGAAACTCTATCCTCACCTCATCTCACTATGACTACAACACTGTACACATCTTTTCCGCCACCACCATAAGATTAAACAAGTGATCATGCTCCCCAACAATGTGACCTACTCTCTCAAAAATCCCTCCTACAAATACATCTAGGAGCACATTACGATTTAAGGTGCATACGATGTATCTCGAGATCACGCTCCAATACTCATCACCTGCAAGACATAAACCATATTAGTACACCATTATCAATTTACTATGAAAAGTACTCAATATAAATCACACTATCTCATATTAACACTATGTAACTACCACCGCTACCACATCACCCTCGGGGTAGGTAATTGAGATCTTATCACTTCTCCTCCTACCCGAACACTTAGTGGATCTCCTACTATATCCACCACTACTAGGAAAAATAGAATCCATCGATGCTCCACTCACCATTAAATATAAGCTAGGGTACACCCCATGTCATCCACTCAAATAAGAACTATCTTCGATCTACCTCATATGTGAAGGATGACAAGATTAACTCGGCTCCTACAGGACCTAGCCTTGCCCCTACTCTCCTAGCTACCTAAATAGATCTACATTATACATACAACTCTAGAGGCACATCCTATACTATACCAAACTATCAAGACACCCACTCATATTAGAAGAGCTTAGACACTCCCAGGGGACCTATCCTCCAACCTCATCATATATTGAGTAGATCGTATCTTGACATTGTCCTTGTCGATCCTCCATAATCCCCGTGTGGTCTCCAAATAATCACATCATGCCCCATCCTATCCAAAATTGATATGTATGTCATCATATAAAACCCACGACTCCTCGGTCTAACCTATCTATCTCAGGCTTAAAATCCTTGGTCACACCCATTCACTCATGGACCACTTAGTGGCCTCAATACTTACGCAATGTGCTCATACGCCCATATATGTAAAAGTGTGATAACACCGATCCCACCACTATGGTCCTGCGTAAATATATACAAATCCTGTACAAATAAGCTAACACATAATGGCTCTAAGCATACCGAGTAAAATGTCTCTCTATACTCATATAAATATCACACATCTTATATGACACAAACACTCCTCCTCCATCCATGGCCACACAAGAAAATAAGACCACTACAATAAATTTCCACAAATGTGGAACAATTGATCTCACTATGTCATCCATGCTAATTGATAACTTTGCATATGCTCAGGACCCTATAAAATATTGTCTCGTAACTCTTTGTTACCTTTGTGTATCACTTGGGGTATAACTTGAACCCACTCCCCCACTTATTGGTAGCCAATATATCCTATACAAATCCTCTAGAGTCATGGTTTTTGGGCTTATGGATTACAACTTTTGTATTTATCTTGTAGCGGTGCATGGCTATTCTTAGCATGCATAACCTATTTTGAGGATGCTTAGGTGGTGAAGGGAAAGTCCCCACTCCTATATATATGTATTGATTTACATGGTTTTAGGATATTATACTGTTTTGGATTAGAATATTGTAAGGTTATGTTGTTAGTTTTTATGAGCCGTGCATGACTTATGATGATACTCTTATGTATGTATTTGGCTTCTGTTTTACAGTGATTAATACAATGGATCTTTGTGGTTGGATAATGGTTATTGATATTACTATGGATGGATCTTGTATGGTAAATCTGATATTAGTTCTTATTTGATACTTAAGCACTATGGTTAAGATCTAGATCTAGTTTATGCTTTATCTTTTATGGTTATTATGGATCTAGATTATATGTGTGTTTATCATGCTAACTCCTTGAAAAAGCTGTCCATAAAAGAGGGACTTGGTACCCTTGCATGCTTTGGGTGAGTGCACTCAGATCTATCTGAGTGATGTGTTAACATGCCTTGGGCTGTTTGGTAAAATAAAAGACTACATTTTGGTTCCATTTTGGACCTCTTTTCAAGTTGTTTTGCAAGGATGTTGCATGATGAAGACGTACCGGTTGACTTTGGCCAGTATTGAGGATTGGGTAGAGAATTTAGAGGAAGAGTTTTCTCACATATTTAACACTGGACCTAAATTTGATGCACGCATGTGGGTTGAACAAAATCTGTATCATGAGCTCTATGAGACATTATTTTCCTATTTCCTATAGAGTTGTATGAGTGGTTGGTAGCATACACATCAAAGAGAAATTGAGGTATAGAAACTTGTTTGGACACAGGAAGATTACCAAACTTGCATGATGCTGATTTGACTTGGACACACATTGTAGATCATTGGTGGAGTGGTGTTTTATAGTTACACATTGGAGTACATTGTTTCTACTTATTCCTGTCCAGAGGTTGTTGAGTTCTAGTTCTTGTGTGAACCCAGAGGATCTTATTTGCATGCTATCCCTTTAGTGATTAAGATCTTGATTGTAACTCTAGATTTGGAAGAGCACCTATGGATAGCTAAATCCCACCACATGGGGGGAAGGAGTAGGTGTGGTGAAAGATGGTGGACATGGTGGTGGAAAGAGAGAGAGAGAAGAAAGGTGGCTTAAGTTTAATGAAGCACATGAGAGGGACTTGGTGAAGTAGTGTGATGTTGCAGAATGAATGGTGTTGTGAGAGAGATGGCTCATGAAGGATTGGAGCTCACATGGAAGACATGGAGCCAGAGCATCTGAACTCCCCATTTGGGTAAGCATGGTAGAGAACCCTCTTCGGCTTCAGATGAGAGTGTGTCGAGGAAGAATGACTAAGAACCATGGGTGTGCATCTGATCCCACTAGTGACCTAGCCCTTGCACTTGGTGTTCTAGTTTCTTGAGATAGTTATTGAGAATCAGGCTAGTGTAGGTGCTTCAGTATAGATATAGATTTCATTTTCCATTAAATTTAGGAGTTAATCAAATAGCACATTCATCTATGGTGGTGCAAAATGTCATCTTTGTTATTTGGGGTCCGGTTGGAGGTATATTTTTTGGCACATCATCATAGAATGTGGGCACGTAAAACATTGGTAACACATCTAGGAGTAGTACAAACTTCATAGACCATGGGAGTTTAATTTAGTACAACTATTGGAACACAAGGAACACATCCTCTAGGTCTTGGTGCCCACTATGGGAGGAGGATCAAGAGGATCAGGTGGTTCGGATCTAGTGGATCTAGTGGTTTTAGAGGTGGAGGGAATACATGAGGTAATACAGGTTCTGGATCTGAGTGGGCATGGTCCACACCAACCCCAAAAGTTTATTATGAGATGTCTCTTTTCACCTACCAAAATATAGAGGAATTGAAGATGTAGCTGAGCATGTGCATATGTGTGAGATACTATGGCATGCTAAGGGGATCACAACTCCTAGAGCATAAGGAAAGTTAATTTTTTTCTACTACTTTGCAAGGGCACACACACATAGTTGGTATATGAAGTATGATCCAAACCTAGAACTTGTGTAGACTATACTACGTTACATGATGATTTCTTAGCAGAGTTCCATATACCCGAGTTTGAATAGAAAAGCATCAACATGCTAAAGGACATTAAGTAGGGCATGGCTAAGAGTGTAAGGGAGTATGATGCACACTTTTAAAACTTTTATCAAAAGTTATCTTATGATATTCACCCTAGTCAACATGCATCAATGGTTTTTGGAGTTTGATCACACCTTTTAGAAGGGCGCTCTCACACAAAGACTTTATAGATCCATGCATGAGGCACTTGAGGCAGCTCTGTGTGTTGAGGTAGTTGGGAGCATAGACACTAGAGTTAGCCCATTTTTGAAGCTTAGATTACATCTATGGAAAAATAGTTAGAAAAATTGTCAGCTAATTCAGCCCATGAGATGCGTAGTGGTATTTGGTGTATGGATTGTGAGGTGGAAGGACATACTAAGGATAGTTTCCCTCATAAATCGGTGCACGCCATGTTGTTGGATTATGAGATCTATCATTTAGATCATGATTCAAGTAGGTGCCCCTTGTTGTAGTGCATGATAAGGAAGAATGTGTCTTGTTATTGTAAGATTTGTAAGTCTACCACTCATGATATAAAGAATTACAGATTGATTGATCATATTCATGATGCCATTGAAACTGGTGTATGTCATTAGACCAAGTGTTGCAAACAATTCTAAGGAACAAGGTGAACATCATAATCATAATCACAATGAAGGGATGCTCTTGATGGAGGTGGTAGAGGTAGAGGTTACCATGGAGGATTCAGAGGCCGAGGTCATGGGGTGGAAGAGGTGAATTCCCATGAGGAACATGTTATACATGTGGATCCCCTGATCATTATAAGCATGAATGCCCTCAGAACATTATTTTCTCTGGTGTGGAAAGAATCACAAGTTTGAAGAATGCCCAGATTTGTATGAGCACATGAGAAAAAAACACAAAGTAGGATAAGGGCATGGAATGGTTAGAGTACAATGCATTGTGGAAGATCAGTGGATGCCAAAGTTAGCACTTGACCTAAGATAATCTTGTATTGGTTACTACACACATGTTGAGGGTGGCACGCATGCATGAGACTCCAAAGTAGAAACATGTTATTACAAAACAAGAGGTATTACATGCAAAGTATCTAGATCCTACCCATCAAAAGGAAGTTTATCAGAAACTATGGAGGTTATTAGAAACTTGTAGGGTGAGATACAATGCTTGAAAGAGCAGTCACGGAAGAAGCTGGAGTAGGAAAAAGTAGTTGAGCTTCCTCAAAAAATGTTGATGACTTAAAGGAGGTTTATAAGATGTTGCACCAAGAAAACATCATTCCTTTATTAGGGGAATGGTTAAGGGAGAAGATACCACATGCATGTGTTGAGTGTGAGAGAGAGATATATTACATGTGAACTTACCTCCTCATAGTCTTGATTATGATAAAGAGATCACTTTGAATGTAGTTGTTGATGGATGGATGTTGAGTAATATATTGATTGATACAGTGTAAAAGTGAATGTACTCACCTTGGACATGTGGAATCAGATGGGGAGGCCACCATTACAGCCATCTTCAAATGTGTTGTATATGGAAAACAAACTAAAGCCATGCCCATTGGAGTCTTGAAGGATGCCACTATTACTATACAAGGGGCCAAGTTTACTAGGGACTTTGAGGTCTTGGTGCTTGCGAAGCAAAGATAGTTTTCCAACTTTACTTGGGTGCCCTTGGTGTTATGCAAATAATGTTGATTTGTGCTTTAATAAAGGTTATATCATTTTGAGAACAAAGAAGAGCACATGATCATTCCTTTGATAGATGATGGAAAAGTTGCACCTTATGTAGAACCTTTGAGTGAAGAGGATTTGAACAAATTTATGTGCACACCATTAGAGATCCTGAAGTGCTTGAGCCATCAAAGGAAGGAGTTATTCAATGGGATGATGCATAATCTATGAGTGATACAACAAGTGTTTCTTGTGACAATTAGGCACATGGGACTTATGAAATGGTTGGGCATGAGATGAAGAGTGTAATTACTCATGTAAGTAGGTGCATGTGTGTTAGGTTTTAGGCAAGTAACTAGTACCAAGGTACACTAGGTGAAGGAAATCCTTGATGTATTTTTTCTACATGCTATGGAAGCCCAATGGAAAGATCAAGTGGAAAGAAGGAATATGTTGATATATACCTTGTGTGGGATAACACACATGCTTTGTGGATTACACACAGAGATAGTATTTTAGAGTGGCGAGAGGTGAGAATCACCTTCTCTACTAGATTTCTTAGGAGCAATGCACCTACCAAGACATGTGAATTTCATGGGAAGGATTCTACTTCACACCATGTTCAAAAGTGTGAGAGACTCTGATAGAGGGGCAAGAGGCCTTACCACCTTCACTATGGGTGCACAAGTTCTACTTCACTTTGTGTGGCTACATGCATGGTGGTATGTTTATGTGGAGTTGAATAGAGAAATAGGAATTGGAAAGAATTGATTGTAGGTATGATTCATACCTTTGACTATTTTTCTACTAAACCTCCAGTGAATGAGGCATTATAGATTATGAAGCACTTGACTATGGGAGATAGTGCAAAGGCTGAGGAGCTTATTCAAGAATTACTAGGTGAGTCAGATCTGGAGGCATGTGCTTTGAAGAAGAAGAGACAATGAAGAACAACTTGGGTGCACGCTTGCCTTAGAAAAAAAAAAGGAAAATGGTACATGATTGATGATGAGGAAGTGGAGAATCTGGATGTTGATCATACTGTGGGTATGCATGAGGTCTTAGATAGTGTAGATGAGAAGGCACACATATCATGAGCCTATGAAAAAATGAAGAAGGTCAACATTGGGACAAATGTAAACCTAAGGAGGCCATCATTGGTGATTATTGGTCTGACTCAGGTTGCAAAATAATTGAGATCTATTGCATGACTTCCAGACTTATTTCCTAGAGGCTATCATGAGTTGAAAGGGGTACATCACTCTTTGGGTGAGATGAGGATCAAGTTAAAGGAAGGTGTGTGCTTGGTTAGGAAGAGGCCTTATAGGATGAATCCTAATCTACATGTCAAGGTAAAGGAAGAGATTGATAAGATGTTGAAGTCTGGAATCATTGAGCCCATTGAGGAGTCAGAGTGGGTTAGCCCTATGGTGATAAGCATAAAGAAAGATGGAAGGATAAGGATCTGTGTGGATTATAGGGAGTTGAATGTTGCTTGTGTAATAGATCCCTTTCCCACACCATTTACAGAGGAGATTTTGGAAGGTGTTGCAGGGTGCAGAGATCTACTCCTTCACTAATGGATTTTCTGGATATCATCAGTGTGATTGCTAAAGAAGATCAGGAAAAGACAACTTTCACCACTAAGTGGGGAAGTTTTGCATACATAGTTATGCCTTTTGGATTGAAGAATGCACCTACAGTCTTTTCACATTGTTGTGCAAGCATTTCAGACTTCATTCATAAGTTTTTGTAGGTTTACTTGGATGATTGGACAGTTTATGGGCTAGTAAAAGATCATTGTGATAATTTAAGACTTATGTTTGAGAGGTGTGATAGTTGAGCATCTCTCTAAACATTAAGAAGTGTGTTTTTGCTACACCCTTTGGGACTCTGTTGGGACATATTATATGTAAAGAAGGCTTGTTGGTAGATCCTACTAAGGTTGTTTTATTATTTTGGGCTTAGAGGAACCTACTAACTAGAGAGTGAGGTGCATGGATTCTTGGGGCACACATAGGTTATTACAGGAAGTTTATCAAAGGTTATGCTAGGATTTTCACCCTTAGAGGAATTATTGAAGAGTAAGGGAAAGTTCCATTGGGGTGAAGCACAACAACACACATTTGAGACATTGAAGGAAAGGCTTACTTCTTGCACCTTTTTCTGCTTTCCTTCATGGACCAAACCATTCCATGTGCATGTGGATGCCTCTAGGCATGGCCATTGGTGTAGTATTAGCCCATCCTGGAGAGAAGGTATTGTTGATCATCCTATTTTTTTGCAAGTAGGAAATTGACCCAACTGAACAAAATTATACAACTACAGAGTGTGAAGTTTGTCCATGATTTACGTGTTGCATAAGTTTTGAAAATACTTGTTGGAAACTCCTTTTATTTTCTATACATATCACATGGCACTTAAGTATTTGGTGAAATAAGCCCATTTTGTAGGGCACATATATGCCATTGGATTATGTTGTTCCAAGAATTTGACTTTATAGTTGTGGTGAAGCTAGGAAAAGAGTAACTTAGGACCAGATCATTTATCAAGGATTAACTTAGGTGAGGATGCATGCAGAGCATTGAGGACATAAATGCCATATGCATGCAAATTTTTAGATTAAACCATGTGCCCTCTGACTTAGAGGATATTGTTGTATTTTTGCATATAGGTGTGGCACTTGAAGGAATGAAGGCTTTGGAGAAGAAACAACTTGCTTATACGTGCACACCTTACACATGTTAATTAGTGGAGATTTATACAAGTTAGGTCGGGATGAGGTTTTACGCACCATGTGTACTTGAGCATGAGCATGTACTTACTACCATTATGGAGGAAGCTCATGGTGGGATTGCAGGTGGACATTATGTAGGAAATGCTACCACATGTAAGATTTTATTAGCAGGCCTTTGGTGGGAAATGATTTACAAGGATTGTATAGAATATTGTAAGGCTTGTGACCATTGTCAACACCTTGGAAAGCTTGGGCATAGAGATGAAATGCCTTTGAGGCCTATTTCTAGTGCAAAACCTTTTGAAAAGTGGGAAATTGACTTTGTGGGTCCTATTTCCCCACCCGCATGCAGGACTAGATCACACTACATTATAACTTGTACAAATTATCTTACAAGGTGGGTAAAAGCAATGCCTACAAAGGATTGCATGACAACTATGACAACAAGGTTTCTGTGGGAGAACATAATCAACAGGTATGTATGGATGTCCACTTGAGTCTGACAAGTGATAGGGGCACTCATTTTCTTAATGAGACTATCAGGATATTATTGGCAGAATTTATGGTGGCACACCATAAAACAACACCCTATCACCCACAGGAAAATGGAACTACTGAGGCTTTCAACAAGATATTGGGACATACATTGACAAATATTTGTGATGTTGGAAGGAAGGATTGGGATGATAAAGTCTCTATTACTTTGGGCATACATGAAACCTACAAGAGGTTGAATAAGCCACACCCTTTCAGTTGGTGTTTGGCATGGAGGTTATTTTACCCATGGAATTCATGTTACCTTCCTTGCGTATTATGCACATGCAGAGATGATGATGAGAAAGAACACTTGAAGAGCACATTGATAAATTGATGCAGTTGGATGAAAGGCATGTTATTTCTCATTGGAGTCAAAAGATAGAAAAGGCCAGGAAGAAGGCATGACATGATCGACATATTAAAAATAAGTAGATTGAAGTTGGACAGATGGTTCTTCTGTATGATTCAAAGTTTTTGCACCATCTTGAAAGTTCCAAGTGCATTGGTTGGGACCATATGTTGTGACTTATATACTTGATTCAAGTGCTTTCCAGTTATAGGTGTTGGATGGGACATGGTTTCCTAGTTATTTCAATGGGAGTAGGTTAAAGCCCTATAAATAAGTCTTCTTGGTGTTTGTAATAAGGTAGTATTTCCATTTAGATTAGATTTCCTTTAATGCATTCCTTTATATGTGTTTCCTTTCAACATTGTTATGCTTTTTGTCAATTTAGTTATGTTTTTTTGTAATAAGCATGCTTGCACATGCTAGAAGTTGATTACTATCTATTGAATTCATGCGCAGAGGACCGCACATACTTTTAGTGTGGGGTGGAGTATATATAGGATAAATGGACCAAGTTTGAACATTCTCTAGAAGATGGGTATGCATAGAGAAATATTGTGTAGGTGCTTGAAGTAAGGGTGTGAGATAAAGAAAAATTTCTCATGAATAAAGACCACATGTGGATGAATGGACACACAGTGTAATGCGAGGTAGGTAGGTATGTAGTGGAAACTACTTGGTTTGAGGCACATTGGATAGGCACTTTGGTGCATGAAGGCATGCGTAAGGGAATATGTGGCCAAGAAGTAGTGGGCACGCCAAAAAGGTTATTGGGGCATGGAAAAAAAAAAGTGCGGAAAAATAAAGAAATGCCATTTAATGCTGAGTATAGTGGTAGGTGGAGAGCAATAAATGTGAGGAATTTGTAAAAGTTATAAAAGGTGGGCTTGCATTATCATTTTCACCTTGCATTGTGAAACATTTGAGCGAGTTGAAAAGTGAGTTGAAGAGTGAGTGAGAGTGAGTGATGTGAAGAAAGTGTGAAGAGAACTGTGATAGAGATTGAACTAGATATATTTGTGCATGGGATTGGTTGGTGCTCCATTGGAGAGAGTGTTTGAGTGAAGAAAAGGCATGCGGGGAAGAAAATCGACAAGTTAGGGTTCAAGTTTGAAGCTAGGGCATGCAAGTTTAAGTAGGGCACAGAGAGTTATGAGAGATTGATTTGATTTGCAAAGAACACTCTTTTATTATCACTATGGCACCAAAGCAAGCACCTGGAGAGTGACTACAAGGGGAAGGAAGCAAAAGGAAGTAGAAGTGGAGGTGGAAGATACCCCAAAAGTTGATTTTCAGAGATGCAGTACCTAGAAGGTGTGTTCATGGGCCGTGATTGGGAGTCACATGTTCGACGATGTAAAGTAAGTGAGTGACTATAACCATCAGACAAAGGATAATAAGGGATGAATTGGAAAAACTTTTGGTGGTGAAAATAACTCTACTGAAATAAAATGACATGGCCATTTATGATGACACATGGGGAGAAACTGTTGTCAAATGTGGGAGTTTTACAGCTCTATGAGCTCCCATATTTTGGAAAGCCAAAAAATTTACTAGTGGTTGATGAGCCGAGTCCATGAGGACTTATTTTATTTTTTGGGTGGTGAATGAGACTTACCATGCCCTTGATTGGGAGATTGACAGGTTAAGAAGCTCGGGCACCGAGATCAATAGTGATCTTACTATAAGAAGGCGTAGAAGCAACTAAAAAAAGTGTTATCTTATGCAAAGGGAGGGGGCACAAATGGATATTTACAAGTTACAAAAATACCTTGTTATTCAGGCAGCAACACCTCCTCACCAAGCTAAATAATCAAGAGCGTTGTCACAAGTGAACAAAATGTGGTTACATGTTTCCAAGAAGATGACAAAAGGAGTGATCTACAATTTATCTAACTTCATTTCTTTGAGACTATCATTGTAGAGGCACACCAAGGGATAAGATAAGTTTTGGCACTATCCTTTTGTCCATTGTGTTTGTAGAGATTGGAGTGCCCGATGGGCCAAAAGATAATATTTGGAATACCTAAGAAAAAGAGATCCCTTGCAGATAGATTTGCAAAGTATACATGTGATGGATCCATGAGTGGACCCTACAAGAAAGGATAAAACTTTGGTATGAGTGCACTGCACATGTGTTGCATTTGAATATGAGTGGAGAATACCCAAGGATCTTCCTTCGGTATTGGAGAAACAAGTTCAGTTTTTTGTTTACCAACATTTTTACATAGGGCATTTTGGAATGAAGGATGGAAAGTGGAGCCCATGGTGCAAACTTCCATATGCCTTCACCACACTATTTTTAGACATATGTACATATTTTCAAATGCATGCAGGTTAATTTTAATGTAGATAAAGTAGACTATGACTATCATACACTCAAAAAGACATATGTCTACCCAGTAAGTCTACTTACATTGAGAAGTTAATTTCAGATGATATCAATATCAATTCTATGAGTTTGGAAATTGGGAAGGTTGGAGTGGCTAAGGTATACATCTACCTTAAGCCCAAGTTGGAAAATGGAAAATACATTGAGAATGAATTCAAGCTCCCTGAATTTCCCAAGGGGAAACATATTGTGGGCACATTGCAGGATGAGGAGTCTACTTTTCCCTTGATGATGAAGAAGAAGAAGAGGAGGAGGAAGAACTAAGGGAAGATATGGCATCTGGAACATGGTAAAAAAAAAAACCAACTATAGGAGAGAAGAGAATGCGAGAGCCAACTCCTCGGGAAAAAGAAGAAGGTGAGGAAGAAGAAGGGGGAAATAGGTGTTGTAGGGATAGGTTTAGAAGAGGCTGAGGACTAGCAATATAGGAGAGTATTGAGGAGAACAAGGACTCAAGGCATGGGTGTGGGGCCATCACAACCACCAAGGAGGTCACCTAGAAACTCTCTTGTGAAGGTAGAACCAGAAAAGAAAAGGCACAAGTACATCCCCACTAAGGATAGTGAGGGTGAGAAATCAAAGACAACATGCAAAAGACTCTCATTGACACACTATGGATGTAGAGAGGAACCTCGGGGTGAAGAATTGAAACATGATGTAGAGGGGTTAGAAGAATGGGAAGTAGGTAGTGGCATTGTTGATGTAGAGAAGAGTGAAGATAAGGGTGAACCATCTAGTGTGCACCTACTAATACAAATACCGGTGAAGGACTAGTGCTTGATGTGGGAGTGCATATTCCAAAAGGTAAGTGCTCAAAGGGGGAGAAAGATGAAGGAATGTATGAAACTCCTATAACTGTTATATCAATGATCCTACCAAGATCATTCATGCTAGGTTCCAAAGTACTTTGGAGCCCAAGGAGCTTTATGGCTGGGAGTTGATGGATCCCGAGATGGCAACCACACACACTCATAAGTAGTTATCATGGAGTATGCAAACTCACATGGATGAGCCTAATTTTGATGTGTGTGAAGAATCATGTGTCTCTCGGAGGATGAAGAAAGCCCCACATTCCCACCATGTAATAATCAAGCCAACTCAGATGTCAGATGAAAAGTAAGTAATGCATTGAAAAAGGTATCTACAGAGGTTGCACACAAAATATTGATAAGGTAAAACTATTTGGGATTTGTTAGAAGATAGAAAGGATAAAGAAGTAGAGATTAAGTGCTACAAAGATAGAGGAAAAGGAGAAGCTAAGAGGCTAAAGGCACGTGTGTACTTGATATGGCGAGAGATAGGTGATGAAATTTTGAAGGAAAGGCCACATTTGGAAGAGAGAGTGGCTAAGAGGTTCCCATCTGCTATGCATTATTTGTGCACACTAGTTCATATGGTGTTGGATGAAGGTATAGTGAGGATGCCAAAACAAAGGATGTTATGCACACAAGCAAAAAGGACTAAAGCAACAATAGCATGCCGGATAACAAGTTATGAGTCTTTGCTTCATAGACCTTGAAAGATGAGATGAAAAAGGTAGATTTGGCGTTGAATATGTGTGTAGATCCTGAGGAAAATAATCAAGACAAGGACTCTAGTGGAGGAGAATGTAGTCCTTTGTAAAAAAATGATGAAACACTTGGGTGTGAGGAGAGGTGATATTATTAGTAGAAAAAAAGTGATGCACTTGCAAATCCAACCCAGACCCTCATAAAGATAGAATAAAGGAGATTGGAAATGATTTAGCGTGACACATGGATGTGATGGATGGGATGATCTCGAGTCTTGAAAAATTCTTAGAGTGTTGTAGAATGAAGGTGAAAACATGACTATGGATGAAATGGAAGGAGTACTCATGATATCCTTGAAAAAAGAAAATAAAGGTGCTTAGTGATTGGAATGAGTTAGAGGAAAAATCAAAAGTGAATATCCCGAGTTATTTTACCTTCAAGGAGTAGGGTGCAAATTCTTTGTGGTATTTATTCATTCATTTATGTACAAAATTATTTTTTATTCCTTAGTCTTATTTTTGGAGAGATAAGGCATGATTACCCATTGTCGAGGGGAAAATGAAACAAGTGTGGGGTAATGTTGGGCTGATGAATTACAACCTAAGTACTAAAGGCATAAGGTTGGGGCATGGGGACATGTAGGATGTATAGTAGAAAAGACAGTGTGCACGGAAATAGAGAAAAAGAGACTTAGCCCGGGAAATTTGCAAAATGGGATTGAGTGTTTGAGTGCAGCATTTTGGCATGAAAGACTTGAGAGAACTAAAGAAAAGGCTATTTTGGGACAAGTGGAAGATCAAGTGACATGCAGTGTTTTGAGCTAATAATAGGATTCTAAACTAGAGTTAATTATAGGAGATCTATTATTAGAGGAGCTTGCATGCTTTTGTATTTATCTTGTAGTGGCACATGGCTATTCTTAGCATGCAACCTATTTTGAGGATGCATAGGTAGTGAAGGGAAAGTCCCCACTTATATATGTATTGATTTGTATGCATGGTTTAAAGGATCTTATCCCATGAATGCTTGTAAGGTTATGCTGTTAGTTTATGAGTGTGTATGACTATGATGATACTCTTATGTATGTATTTGGCTTTTGTGTTTTACAATGATTAATATAATGGATCTTTGTGGTTGGATAATGGTTATAGATATTTATTCATGATGGATCTTATATGGTGAATTTGATCTTGGTTCTTATTTGATACTTCTAAGCATATGGTTAAGTGATCTAGATATTATTTATGCTTTATTTTACATGGTTATTATGGATCTAGATTATATGTGTGTTTCACAGAGTGTAGTAATCAAGTGCATAATATGGGTCATCTCCCCAATCTAGTAATATGCCACAACTTGGCATGATATAATATGTCCCACTCATTTAATCTCCTCTAACCCCAATGTTAATAAAGTGGTCAAATTACTACCCGCATGAAACTCACGTGAATGTATGTATCTCTACACAACAAAAACAAGTGACAAAACCTAAAATTAATATCTCAACAAATCAAAAACATGATCAAAAGATCATTTAAGCATGTGTCAAGTGTCAAGATAGAACCGCCTGGAAGCTTGGACATTAGTGTGTAATACTTAGATGGAAGCACCCAAAACTAGACAATATCATCTAGAGGACACAACTAGCCCCATCGGCCTTGTCTTGGGCGAAAAATGTCCAAATTCTCAAAAATGTAAAAACACTAAAAAGGCTAAAATTTACTATAATACTACCTAGTCTACTTAAAAATGCAATACTTACAAGTTGATTTGTCATTTGAGTCGATATCGACTCGACGAACCTCTCAAGCTTAGTCGAATCACCTCTCATGTACACGACATCGTCACCACCCAAAGCTCAAATTACAATGATTCAATTTACAAATGGAAGTCCTATTGAATTTTCCACCTTACTATTTATAGTAAATTTTATTTCTACTTTCACTACTATAGTTACTATAAATCATCATACGTAAAACTAATACACCAATATTGTTTGTCCCATATTTTGAGCATCGTTTATCTATTTTCAGCACCATTATTGGGATTAGAACCACATCCTTGATGTATACCGTATTAAACATTAAGTGGCATACCTACTTCAGTTTTCTTACACACTTTGTTTATATTTCACTTGAGAAGTACCTATTCTATTCTACATTTCTCAAACTCATTTCCAACCACTCATTCTATTTTATTTCCACTCATGGTTCACAACTTAGCTACTCAACCCTCCACCAAAAGGGGAAAATAGTCGAGGTTATCTTATCACCCATCCTAGAGCAATCCAAGTAAATTACCAACATGATACACACAATCAAATTACACACTTTGCCATGTTATTTCAATCAATCATGGAGTGACTTTCTAATTTAATAAAAATAGTTATTTATTAAACCCTAATTATAGAGTAACCGATTGTAAATAATGATATGCAAGTGTTAATTATAATATGACAAGTAAGTAAATAAGAAAGTATAAAAATCTAAGGAATAGGTATAGAAAGAATGTCTTAGCTGATTTACACCGATTTGGGTGCTTTGGATTGGGAAAATCATTGAATATGAGGTGAACAATGTTGTAAATTCTTAGGATAAATTATGGACTGTAGGAACGATGCTAGACATGGGTGCCCATGGAAGGATAGGGGTGCATAGGTATTGGAGACTGCTATTAGGCACCCGTGATCGTGCAAATAGTCGAATCTAATTTTTATTGTGTTGCACAAGTGTCACAAATATTCGTTGTTGATCACATGTGTGTGACTCTTTGATCGTTGAGGGTACCTGTAACCTACAAAATAGATATCAAATGCAAAATACAATAAACCACATCAAATAAAAAAAAAAATATGTAAAATGGGGAGTCAGACTGACCTCGATGGTCACCCTAAGAGTGAACTTACGACTGAGCGTTGCAATACATCTCAGAATCCATGTAGTTCTTGTGAGTGTCTACAGAAATTGTGCCCTAGGATGCTTTTGTGCAAGTGCACTTGATAGCAAGCTATAGATAGATGTAACAATGTAAATATAATATGTGGATGGAATAAAGAACTTCCCCTTCCTATGTTGTGTATGTAGAAAATGCAGTCCCTTGTCCCTTGAATGGATGCTAGATGGATGCCTTGAAGTGCTTTAGGTGCATTTAGATGCAAGCTTAGGTGATGATAGTATGCTTAGTACTTGGTCCCTTATTTTGAATACATAACTATGTATTTATATGATTCCCTTATTTGAATTTTGTAATTGAAAACTAGAAGGCCGACCCATAAGTGAAAAATATGCCCAAAAGATAAAAGAGGCTAGAAAGGAGCAAGTAAAATAGAAAAGGGTCAGGGGCAACTATAGGGGAAATGGATGCCTGGCACTCCTATCTGGGCTGGGCGCCGATGTCTAAAGCCATACAAAGATATAAAAAATACCAATTAATTTGTAGGGTGTGTAAAACCAAATAGAAAATAATAAAGAAAGAAAAGAGGCCAAAGATAGTCATCAATTACTAGTTTTATTACTTAGGAATCATATGAATGCTAATATGTGTTTAGGACCTAGAGATGTACCCAAGTGCATGGTTTTGTGTCTACATTTTCCCCAAATTTATGTTGTTGAGTGAATACTTAATAGAGATGCATATTTGATAACCGTTTAGAGCGTGTGATGAAGAAGAAAATGTGCAGTGGACAAGTAAAGAGTGGAATGATGCAAAAATGAAGTTTGGAAACTAGGAAAGGAAAGTGACCCTAGGGGTGAAGTGTATTCATTGTACCATGTTGTACCTATTGTTGTAGCTTGTTATTACTACTTCTTGTAAGGACAGATCTACAAAAAGAAGAGAAAAATGTAAAGTCCCATATATGATGAATAAAAAAATGTGCATAAGTATGTAAAAGTGTATAAAAAGAAAGTGTGCACATAATGTAAAGAGTGTAAAGGATAGAAAAATGTCTTGAATTTCTATTAAGAGAATTTTTTTGGGATTTATCACACCAAGAACAAGTTTTTTGGGTGATCTCATGCCAAGTGCAAGTTTTTTGGGCGATCTTACACTAAATGCAAGTTTTTGGGTGATCTCACGCCAAAGATCAAGTTTTGGGGAGAGAGGTTTAGTGTTACTCTCCTTCCATGACTCTACCCAATAAACACCACTTTGCAGATGGTGTGTCCTTGTTTTGTTCTTTGCTATCCCCGATTTGTTCCAAATGTAGTGATTGTTCGAAGCGAAAAATGGAGATTGCATGAATTATGTTGCTAGAGGAATGTGATTGATATCTTGTCAAACCGCTATGAAGGATTATGTGAATTTTGATGATATGAGATATTAGTTATGTGTGCCCACAAGAAATGAGCACCCGGGGAGGAAACATGTACCTAGGAACTCCTGTTTGAGTCCTGGTGTTGGAATTTATGCTGTGTTAAGGAATCAAGTCAAATTCCGGTCGCTGCAGTAATGGTGTTCCTATTCTAATTCCGTGTTGTACTATACTATGAGATGGTGTATGGGGTGATTTGTTCACCTAATGTATGCCCCCTCATTTGAGGTGCATGCAACATCGATAGGAGAATGTAACCCAAAGAGAGGACCTGATGCTAAATTGATGTGGATACCTATAGGGGTAGGGGATGTGCATGGTAGAAACAAGGCACATGTAAACAAAGTGGATACAAACATGTGTTAGTAGAAAAAAAATACCAAGCATGTAATATAAAAATAATGTAACAATTAAATGTGCATACAAGATAGACCATGAAAAGAGGGTTTCAAACATAGGACATTTCTCACAATGTCACGAGGCAATCAGGGACCAAAGCATCCAAAAGAAATCAAATAATTAAAAAAGAAAGAGGGCATAACTTGTAAACAATAGCATACAAGTAAAAAAAATGAAAAGAAAAATGTATTAGACAACCATGGTGGAATATAGTTCCTGCAAGACAAATCCTGTGCATGAAGCACCCATTAACATCTTAGAAATATAAAAAATTATGTTAAGGCATGTATGTACTCATGTAAAGTAGTGTGCTAGGAAATACAAGTAGTAAGTAATGAAATAATAACACTTGTAATATGTGAGAAAGTAGATGCTCCCAGTGTCTCAAAGGTGGGACGGTAAGAGGTACAATGCCAAGAATCATCATTGCAGCGTGTAAATACCTGTAAGTGATTTGCATTCACTCCAAAAGACTAAGTAAACACACATTTGTTTATATAGAAAAGATATTGACATACTAAGTATCGTTTTAGCATGGTAAATCAAAGTGTACATGTAAGTATAAACAAGCAAGAATAAGTGCCAACCAAAACATGCAATATGTGTAGCGTATGAGTGAGATGGAATGGTATGTAATATGAATGTGATAGGAATAGCGTGCCCCCTAACATATGTGGATGAGTATGAAATGAGGTCCATTTATAAAAGACCCTTCAACAATCAAGAATGAACCATATAACAAGATTGTGTCATCAGGAAATGGTTTGAAAATTTGCACTAGATAGAATAGAACATGAAGCGTAGATCACAAAGAGTAAATGTGGTGAGGTTCATTTCATATTTAGACCCTCAGTAGTTGAGTATGTATTGTGGAATTAGAGTGCATTATAGGGTAATGGTGATACAAGTTGTGTATCAAAGGTATGTAAGAGATACTAGATGTAAATCACAAAGCGTAATGTGTATGCATAGAGATTAGAAAGAATTGGTAAAGATTGAAGGGGGAATAAAGCGTGATGCCCCCAAGTGTGCCAATGATGAAGAGCTATGTGGTGATGTGAGAAGGACCATGCTATGGTGGTGGAGCTTGAAATGTGTCTTAGCCATCAATATAAGGAATAGTTTATTTGACAAAGATAATTGGATGCGAAAGTGGAGTAGGGTGGGGAGGGATCTTGAATGGTGGTAGCTTATGTGGGATTGATAATGCTGTATAAGACTTGAGAGAAGGAGGGGTTGGACTGATTTTGAGAGGAATTTTCTTAGTTGGAGTTGGTGACACTTAAGAGAGAAAACTTGAGAGGAGGAGGGGTTAGACTGATTTTGAGAGGAAGTTGCTTAGGTGGCTCTTGACTTATTGTAGAAGGAACATTAGTAATGATGACATGATGCTCATTAGACATAGATGAATCAAATTTAGGAACCCAATGGGATGTAGCAATTGGAGATGAACATGTAGAACTTTTTGTGTAGTAAATGAAATGAGACCATAATTCTTAAGGTGGCCAATTTTTCATTTTAAAGCATAAAAATCATTGTCATTATGTCCATTAATTTAATGATAATTGTAATATGGGTGACCTTGATATTTAACAAGCTGATAAGGAGGGTAGCAATTAGTGGATGACAAGTTGATCAACTAGTGAGTGAGAAGATGAGGAAGAATATCATGTTGCTTAGCATTGAGATCAAACTTGAGAGGTTCCGGTAATGGTAAGACTTGAGGTTCACTGATATGAGCACATGTAGAAGACATAGAAGTAGAATTAGATGTAGAAAGAGAACTAACATGGGCTTGAGAAACATCCTTGAGATGTTGGATTTTAGATTTAAGAGATGTAATCATTTGTTTCCATAACTTGAATTTGTCTTGAAATAAATAATGTAAAGCTTGAATGGACTCTAGGATGGGTTGATTGGATAGAGGATTAAGAGCGATAGAGTCATCATATAGACGATAAAAATGGCAATTACTAAGCGGGTAACATACTGTTGGGAAGATATATAGTGTCTAGGGTTTTTGGAGAACATATTTGCAATGTGGGTGCATTTGAAGCAAGTCATGCAAGGAGATTAGAGGATTTTTAGGAGCCATGAGAAAAGAAAAATAAGGATCCAAGTGTATGATCACGAGTAGGGTTTACTAAACGATTTAAAACAATAATTCTTTATTAAACCCTAATTACAGAGTAAATGATTGTAAATAATGATATACAAGTGATAAGTACAATATGATGCAAGAAAATAAGAAAGCATGAAACCTAAGCAAGAGGTATAGAAAGAATGACTTAGTTGATATACACTTGATTTGGAAGTGCTTTGGATTGGGAAAATTTGTAAACAATGTTGTAAATGCTCAGAGAAATTCTAGATTATAGGAACGATGTTGGACATGGGCACCCATTGAAGGATATGGGCACTAGAGATCACTATTATGTACTCATGACTATGTATATAGTCAGAATCTGATTTTTACTGTGTCGCAAATATTCCCTTTTGATCTCCTCTCGTGTCACTCTTTGATCCTCGAGGGTACATGTAGCCTAAAAATATATATCACCTACAAAAGCACCCACAAACCACATCAAATACAAAAAGAAAGATGCAAAATGGGGAGTTGGATTAACCCTTGACAGGTCACCCCGAGAGTGAACTTATGACCGAGCACTGCACTACATCTCAGACTCCATGTAGTTCTTGTGAGTGTGTGTAGAAATTGTTCCCTAGGATGCCCTTGTATAAGTACACTTGATAGTGGATTGTAGCTAGATGTAGCAATATAACCATAATGTGTGGATGGAATAAATAACTTCCCTTCCTATGCTATGTATGTAGAAAATTCAGTCCCTTGTCCCTTGAATGGATGCTAGATGGATGCCTTGAATTGCTTTAGGTGCCTTTGGATGCAAGCTTAGGTGATGATAGTATATGCTTAGTGCTTGGTACCTTATTTTAAATGCCTAAGTATGTATTTATGTGATTCCCTTGTTTGAATTTTGTAATTGACAACTGGAAGGAAAACCCATAAGTGAAAAATATGCCCAAAAGATAAAAGAGGCCCAAAAGGAGTGGGTAATATAGAAAAGGGTCAAGGGCACCTAGAGGGGATAGGGATGCCTGAGAACTCCTATCTTGGTTGGGAACTAGTGTTTGAAGCCATAAAATATAAATAAGTAAAATATTGATTGGGCGGTAGGGTGTGTAAGACCAAATAGACATCAATCAAGAAAGCAAAGAGGCCAAAGGCAATCATCAATTACTAGTTTTCTTACTTAGGAATCATATGAATGCTATTATGTGTTTAGGACCTAGAAATGTACCCAAGTGCATGATTTTGTGTTTACACTTTCAAATCCTACAAAATTTATCCCTCAAAATCTATTTCAAGATATTTCCAATATAAAGTTATCTCAAATTCTCACAACTTCACCCTTGAATGGCCTAATCTGTGGAAATTCAATTTTCTAAAGTAAAGTTCAAATCAATCATGCTTAATAAAATGCTATATTTCAATCAATATAGGTTATTTCCAATTATATTTTCAATGATATCAATATTCCTCCCGGATGAACTTTTGGGTGCATACGTGAGGACTTGCAAAGGATCTATTTCTACACCTAATCTAAAATTTTCCAAGGAGACAGGGATAAAAGAGATATAAGAAATAAGAAATAACTAAACTACAAGGTGATGCACCATAGGAATGATGGACACTAGTTTTGCTGATAGACACAAACCAACAAAATACATGCAATAATCAAGCTCAGATAACCAAATTGATAATGAAAGACTAGATGTGAGAAAAAGAGACAGAAAGGATCTAGAATCGATCACATATGTGTTTTATTGCTCTACAGATTGGTACAATGCATTACAAAACAACCAGAGGCAAGAAACACACTGTAATTTTAATGGAAGGCTCTGAACTCCACAAATTCCTTTGCTAGAAGGAAAAGGGATCCTGCAAAATGAATAATGTCCAACCCTTTACAATGAATCCCGCCCCTATATTTATAGATTCAATCAGAGAGAAGAAAGAGAGAGAGAAAGTGGGAAAGGTAGGTCAAAACTCAACCACTTCCATTAATGCCTCTTACAAAATCTTCCCCCAAATCCATCTTGACTGCATCAACCACTGGTTCGACACCTTGAAGGGAGAAGAAATGGTGGAACAGATCAAATCCGATCTAGTTGTTGAGGTAGATGGATCCCGCATTGATGGCCCTTAAGATGTTTTTCCATTTTTTTACCTACTGTGGCCTCTAGAAAATTAATTTTTATCTTTCCATGGTGTAGAAAACGTTGAGATGCTTCCAACAGTGTCAGATTTGAAATATTTCAAGCCTCGAGTCGAAAGATATGCCCCTTCAAAGTTTGTATCTGGTCCATACAAATGGGTCCCCTTTTGATATGGGACATGTGGAAGCCGATTAGGGAAAAATCAGGTTCAGGGTCCGTAATTTATCCTTTTCCCTTTTTTGCAAAAAAATGAAAACTCAAAAAACCCCACGGCCCCCAAAGCTCCACCTAGATATGTGGCACCCTTTTGGTTGGCTTGGGAATGGATGCACTTCACCTTTATCTCTGTGCCTTTTTGACAAAAGGAAAATTTTCACCTTTTTCTCCGAATCCCCACTTTGGCTTTGACTCGGGCTCAAACACTGATTTTTTCTTTTCGGGTAGAGTCATGCGGCCTATTTTGTGACTTTTTTGGGATGAAAAGGCTAAAAACCAACTTTTCTTAATAGGGGCATACTCTTGATTTGGAACACCTTTGGAGCATGGCCCTCATTTTGGGAACCTAAGTCTTTTTCTTTGGGTCAATCTCTTGACCTGGGACATTTAGACACTTGGTGGCCTCTCTTTCAATCCTCTCAATCTGCCCCATGCATTTAGAATATTCAACTAACTCGACTTCAACTCCCCTTCTTTTTCTCGAGACTATAACACGGAGGCACTGTGCTTGCTTGAAAGCTTGATTCAAAGTTTTCCTTTGAGGAGCGTCGAGTTAACACTTGTTGGATTCTCACAGGTCCATGGACTTTTCAATGGTCCTTCTTACTTTTTTGGGACTTTGGGCTACGTGGCGAGTTCACGCTCATTTGGGTCTCCGCCTTTGGACTAAATTTTGGAGATGTGCCACACTAACACTTAGCATTCTCTACTTACACTTTTATACTTAGCCAATTTTGAGGCCCGCCTTGTCCACCTTTTGACTTTATTTGACCATTTGCTATGTGGAGGGCTGGCACAAGTTTGAGTCTCCGCCCTGGGCTCCCATTTAGATTTGCGCCAAGCCGACACCTGACACCTTCTTCCTTAGTTGAAGACTTTTCAATGATCCCATTACTTTTGGGAATCTAGACGTGTGGAAGCTTAGCACTCATTTGGCTTCCTTTTTTGGATTTAACTTTGGAGAAGCGCCGCATAGACACATGGTTCTCTCCATTGCCTCCTCCATACTTAGTCATTTTATGGGCTCTTTTCTGAACCATTTCGAGTCTAAGAACTCAAATCTTCACCATTTTCCCTTTCTTGCTCTTGGTTCCTCTCGGGCACTACATTGACCCCTTTTTTCTGACCCTATTATTCCATTGTTGGGTCCTTCTGCAACTTGAAAATGGATTTAAGACATGGAAATGGCTCTGACATAGTCATTTCTTTTACATAGGTCCTTTAGTCTCTCTCCCCCCCACTCCATTTTTGAGTCCTTCTATGACCAATTTATAGATCTCGAATGAGTTTTCTTAGGTTCTTTCTATGTGGGGTCGTGGCTGATCCAATATTTGGCCTGGGGTGAAATATGGATAACAATTTGGTGACTCACAGGGGTATCTACCTACTAGATGAAAAGACCAATTGCCTTGTCATATCCATTGGGCATGGAGTCGAGAACGATGGTCTGATACTGATTCTACCTCTGATTCATGAGCCCGACTATTTACACTCTCAATTTTCATAAGAAATCTTGAAATGAAGGTTTCTGAGAGTAGAAAATTGTTTTGACTCGGGCTTCATCTGTCTCTTTGAATGGACTACACAAGAGCAACAAAATAACACCACAACTATATACAAAATTTTGAAATCATACATGCTCCAAATAGAACATGTAGAGTGTGCAAAGCACTTAGGAGAAAAGTAACCTAAACTACAACAAGACAATGTGCACAAGCACTTAGAGGAAAGAGAAACTAAACTAATATATACATGGTGAGAACTTCCCTTTTAGTAGTAGTGCTTAAGATAGATCCCATTCACTGAATCTACAACTCTTCACCATCCAATGTAGACAATTGGAAATCATTTCTACTTTTGCATCTTGTGACCATATAGGGGCCACTCTAGATGGCATCAAATTTGGAATGCCTTCCTGGTTTTTCTCGATCTGCATCCCATTTCAAAACCAGGTCTCCTTCCTAGAAGGTCCTTGCTTTTTCCTTCTTGTCAAAGCATTTCTTGATTGAGGCCTGATTCTTCTCTATTTCTAGAGTGCATGCTCTCTGGCTTCTTCCAATTCTATCAGCTCCGCATATCTGGCCTCCATCGGTTCAAATTCAGACATCTCTAGTTGCTTCACGAGCTCCAATGCTGGCAACTCAAGTGATATAGGAAACACTGCCTTTCCCATAGACAATTTTGAATGGAGAGCTACCTATAGATCTCTTGGGCATTATCCTATCAGCCCATAAGGCCGATTTGAGCTTTGTGTGCCAGGTTCTCTGATTCTCATCAAGAGTTCTTCTAGATGATCTTTAGCAGGTTCTTGTTTGTGGACTCAACTTGGCCATTACCTTGAGGGTAATAGTTTGATGAAGTGCTCAAGTAAGTCCCATTCTTAACAACCCATCCTGTGATCTTGGAACCTATGAATGCCAATGCATTGTTTGATATAATGGTGGCTGACACTCCAAATTTGGTCACTATCCCTTCATAGAAATCTAGTATACTAGACTCATTAGCTTCCTTGAGTGCCACTGCCTCGGTCCACTTGGTGAAATAGTCTATTGCTATTAGAATCCATTTGTGGCCTTGGCTTGAATTTGGATTGATGACTCCAATGAAGTCCAATCCCCATTGCATGAAAGGTTGGTCGACTAAAATTGGGTGCAATGGAAGTGTTGCTAGCTTTTCTTTTCCTTTGAAGAATGCACAATTTTTGCACCTTTTGATCCATGCATAGAAGTCACTAAACACTCTGGGCCAATAATAACCACCTTCATGATCTTGAGTGTTGTCACCCTTGGAGCAAAATGGCCTCCAGCTGCTTCAACATGGAATTCTTGTAACACTCTCTCAACCTGATCTATCTCAATGCATCTCAACAGAATGCCATTGATGTCTCTTTTGAACAAGACACCATCAATAAGAACATATGGGATGGCTTGTAGATCTGAAATGCCTCCTTTTGCATTACTCATCCCATGAGGACACATGCCTATTTGAAGGAAGTGCACCATGTCTTGAGTCCAACAAGGAGTAGGTACATCATCATTTCCTTCCTCTTGATTATCTTGTAGAACAAAAACAACCTCCTTTTCACTGTTTGCTTCATCTTGTTGACTTGAGGCTAGTTGTTCACACAACCCCTTCCCATGGACCAGCTTAGTGACCTTGATCTCAATGTCATATTCCATGACATGAGTGATCCATCCTGCATGTTTTTCATTCAGGTCCTTGCTGAGAAGGAATTCTTTAACTCCTGCATGGGAGACCAACAATTGGATTTTATTATTTGAAACCAGATGCTTAAACTTATTTAATCCTCTGATTACTACTAGAATTGCTTTTCGATGAAGGAGTATCTCACTTCATAGTCTTCCAGACCTTGAATGAAGAAAGTAATTGGTTGTTCTGTACTTTCTTTGTTTTGCTGAACCAAGATCAAGATGCAGAAATTGTGTCACTACCACCAAAGGCATACAATGTGAAGTCTTTAGAGAAATCTGATTTACGAGAGTTGGGGCTTGTGATATAGCTTCTTTAATGGCCTCAAAATCTTGCCTTCCTTTTTAGCCATCCACTTGAATGCTAAGCTCTTCTTCAACATCAACGTTATTGGCTTAACAAGGGCAACAAAGTTTGGTACAAACCTGTGGATAAAATTGATTTTTCCTAGAAGCTTTGAAGAGCTTTCTTGTGGCTTGGAAATGGAAATGCTCTTATTGCTTCAACTCTCTTCTGGGTCAATTTACAATCCTTCCTTTGATACAATATGGCCTAGAAGCCTACCCTCATGGGCCAAGAATATGCATTTTTAGGGTTTAATGACACCCCAAATCTTCTACACCTTTGAAACACCTGCCTTAGGTGGAAAAGGTGGTCTGCTGCATTTTTGGAAAACACCGTAATGTCATCCAGATAGATCAATACTATTTTTTTGATCAGCCCTTTGAATGCCATATCCATTGCCCTTTGGAAAGTGGCTCCGACATTGACAATCCAAATGGCATTTTTCTTGTAGGCATAGGTGCCCCATTTGGTGGTGAAAGCATTTTTGAACTAATCATCTTCTTTCACCATGATCTAGTTGTACCCTGAGTAACCATCTAGGAGGGAGAATCTCTCTCGACCCAACACTACTTGCAATATCTGCGCTCCATCAAGGGAGTGGGTAGTGATATTTGAGGGAGGCTCTGTTCAAGTCTCAAAATCTACACACAACCTAATCTCTCCATTTTTCTTCCTGACTGGGACCAGGTTTATAACCCAGCTTGAGTGTTTGATTGGAAATATGATACTTGCCTCTATCAACTTGTTCAGCTCTTTCTTCATCAGAGGCTCAATGTGTGGATTGACTGGTCTCTATTTTTTCCCTAATGGGCCGAGCAAATTGGATCTAGTTCGATTGTGTGTTGTGCTAGCTTTGATCAACCATCTTAGGTCTTCATAGCTCCAAGAAAATACATCTGGAAATTCTTGGAAAAGTTTTATGAATTCATACCTTTCTTGCTTGGTGGCCACTTTGCCAATTTGAAGTGTTTTATCTTCTCCAACTGGGATTGAATCTGAATCTTCTCCTTTGATCTGTATGTTAGCCTTCTCTTTTCTAAACTTGATCATTAGGATTGAAGATGGAATCCAATGTCACTAAGCCTTTGGGAAGCTTGTTTGTATGCAAATGTACTATCTGATTCCCGTATTGCTGCTCTAATCTACTTTGATTTCTAGCTGAGAATTCAACTTCTTCTTGCAAAAATTAATGATTTTTGATCATTCTCAAACACCTACCAACATGTGTTGTTATTTGGCACTGACTGGCCTCACAACTATATGGATATGTGGTTGTTCTTTGTCTCTTTTGATGCTATCGACCACATCAAACGTTGCTCCAACTACTGCAAGTCTATCAAAAACTTCATTCTCCTTCCTAGGTATGGACACAATGCTGAAGGCCTCGAAATCCTCCATGAGATCCCATACCCTAATCTTGTAGTTCTTAGAAGGTGTCATTTTTTTACAGCGTTAAGTCCTCTAACTTGATTGGCAACCAGTTCACTATCACCGAACACTTGAAGTTTTTGATTCCTAGCTCCCTTTGCCCAATGAAGACCATGGACCAAAGCTTCATATTCAACAGTGTTATTTGAGTAGGAAAACTGAAATATGAAGGTTGAATAATATTTCATACCTTTGGGGGACACAATCATAGCTCCTCCTCTAGCTCCTTGTCTACTTCTTGAGCCATCAAAGAAAAATTGTCATACCTCATTGTCATCCTTATATTCTGGCTTAATTAGGTTAGGAAGAGGATGATTCTCTTCATGTAGGCAAGTAACACCTAGCTCAAATTCTTCCATCTCCTTATAGGGGTCAAAAGCATGTCTTTTTTGGCCCACTCATCGAGGTCAAGTCTGGGATACATCCCACTTTGGTATCTACTTCACAAGTGCTTAGAAAGTCCTCTTGATCAAAAGCTGAGTAGTTGGCATTGATTGGGCTAGGCACATAAGATTCAATATGATAATCAACAATGGGTTCAGATCTGATTATGGCCTTTTCCCCATACCTTGTCCTAAAGAGCATATGTGACCAATCAATAGACAGATAGCCTCCAATTTTGGTAGTGAATTCCCTAGACAAACACAAAGCAAAATGTGGTGGCAAATCTATGATTGATACGTTCTGCAAAACAGTCACCTTGGGATAGGCATGTAAAGTGAGGCTCAGATCCTTGATGATCCAATACATTGTCACTGCCATCCCATCTAATTGCACTACCCTCTAGAGATGACTTCATATTGAGACCCAGCTTGATCAACTATTTGATTGGGCATTACAGAACTACTTGCCCCAAAATCAATCATACAATTGTGCACCAATTTGTCTCTAATAATCAATGAGACATAGAATGGAGGAGGTCTTAGGTTCTTACCTTTTTGTTCTCCATGGTTCCTCCCAAAGTTGAATTTTATTGGGCAAAGCACTCTCTCTTGCTGACTTGGGGTTGATTTGAGTTTGACCAATCCTGCATGGCAGTCTGCAAAATCTCTCTACCCTAGAATGGCCAGTGACTCCCATAGTGAAATATTCACATTTGTCCTCTTCATTTTCTCAATGATATTGAATGAGCCATCTTTCTGCTAACCCTTCCTAGACACATTTTTTTCTTGTACATGGGTTGTCACAATCGGTGCTTGAGTGGATTTGGAAGGTGGCTTGGATTGGTTCTGCATGTTGGGAGTTATATTTAGAGCACCAACATCTTGCAGAGTGATGGAAGATTGAGGGTTACCTAAACTCAGTGGTTGACCCTCTCCAATATTTCTCTTTTTGGACCGTGTATTGGCAGCCACACTTTGAGAAGGGAACTAATTCATCCCACAGAAGTCCTCAACCTACCAATTGACAAGCATAGTCTCACCTGGAGGTCCCCCTTGTTGAGCTCCTTATTGCTGATCTCCTTCTGGGCTAGGTTCCTATGACACCATACTAGTTTGCACCATCAAGGCCTAGTTTAGTGCACCATTAAAGCACATTGATTGGTTATGTGGTTGATTGCATGGGAAACACCAATCATATTCTTGTGCCATATTGTTCTGTGTGGAACCAATGCCCTTGATGTTGAAGTGTGTTTGGATCATATGACTTGAAAGGTCTAGCAAGCTTAGGGTTGTCCTTGGTTTTGGCTCTGATTTATAGTTTGAGATGGTGGCCTATTTTGCTGGTACTGGGGTCTAGTCTGATACTGACCCTAAGGTTGAGCCTAAGGTTGATACGGCCTAAAACTCTGAGCTTGTTATCTTTTGATGGTTACTATCTCATTCCCAGTTCTGAAGCTGTTTCATGACTTCCTGGAGTTCCTTAGAGGTGTTAGATGATGAAGTGGAGGCTTCAACTGAGCTTTGACTCCTGGGAGTAGGTACAAGGGCTAATGTGGGTGTTTGGCTGGTATCTGGGCTTCCTAACTTGGGGTACAGAGGCATGGATGGCCTAGGAGAGATTTTTCCAGCCTGAATCAAATGGTTCTCAGCCCCTATGGAAAGGCTATAGGCTGCAGGTAAGGTTGTGCCCCCATTGACTGAATCATCAAAGAAATATCACAATTTAAAGCCCTATGAAAGTATAAGAAGGCACCTTCATTAGTGGGATTTACTGATGTTGGAATTTGGTCCTAGGTCTGCTGAAATTTGAGGTTGAAGCCTGTCAGCTACTCATTCGGGGCCCTCTTGATTGTTGTTAGTTTCTCCAACAAAGATAAGTTATCACCTTTCTCTCCAAACTGGTTGTGAAGAGCTGTGCACAATTGGTTCCAATTTTGGATAGAGCCTGCTTCGAGGCTCCTGAACCATTATGAAGCTTTACCTTTGAGTGAAGAGGCGAGCAACTTGACTGCAATGTCCATCTCATGGATTTCATGGATTGTACAGACATTTGCAATATGTTGGACATGATCACCAGAAGAAGTTTGGTTTTCCCCAGTGAAATATGGGATGCTATTTAATGCTACTATCGGGACCAGATTTTGTGCATTTAGAGTGAGCGGGCTATTGCTGGTGAAGTTGACATAAGGATTCAAATGATCCATCCCGATCACCCTAAGCTTCCCTCTTGCTTGAGAGAACGACTCACGGGGAGGAGGTGTTGATAGGGCCTTGTTTTGTGGAGATAGAGACCTTTGGGTTCTTCTTCCTTCCCTCCCTCTATCTAGGGACAAGTCTAGATAGACAAATAATCCCTCTTCTTTGGTTCTTGACAATGTTTGTATTCTTCTCATGAACTTGCTTGGACTGCTAAAACCAATGGATTTGTCTCTTTTGGATTCGCAAGATGTACAATTTTAGAACTTCTTAAAATTCAGAATCAAAGCAAGTGCACATCAACCTTACTGTAACGAGATGGAGACTTCTCTCTGTCCCACTAGGGGTGCCAAAAAAATGTTAGTGCAAAATCACAACACCCAAAATGAGTTCTAAGAGGTTTACTTTTCTAAGGTAGAGTCATTTGGTGTGATTGCATAACATTGAACTTTCCCCAAGGTGTGGGACCTTGCAAAAATGGGAAATCTCTCTAGATTACAAGTTGGTTCCTATTCCTCTATTTAGGTGCATATGTGAGAACTTGCAGAGAATCTTTTTTACACCTAATCTAAAATTTGTCAAGGAGACATAGATAAAAGAGATATAAGAAATAATTAAACTACAAGGTGATGCACCACAGAATGTTGAGAATTATTCATTTTACAGCTCCCTTTTCCTTCTAGCAAAGGAATTTGTGGAGTTCGTGCCTTCCATTAAAATTGCAAAGGTGTGTTTCTTACCTCCGATGTTTTGTAATGCATTGTACCAATCTGTAGAGCAATAAAACACGTTTGTGATCGATTCTAGATCCTTTTTGTCTCTTTTTCTCACATTTTTCTCTCATTATCAATCTGGTTATCCGAGCTCGATTGTTGCATGTATTTTGTTGGTTTATGTCTATTAGCAAAACCAAAGTGTCCATCATTCCCGTGGTGCATCACCTTGTAGTTTAATTATTCCTTATTTCTTATATCTCTTTTATCCCTTTCTCCATGGCAAATTTTAGATTAGGTGTAAAAGTATATCCTCTGCAAGTTCTCACATATGCACCCAAATAGAGGAATAGGAACCACCTATATAACTGAGAGCTTTCCCATTTTGTAAGGTCCCATACCTTGGGAAAGTTCAATGTTATGCAATCACACCAAATGACTATGCCTTAGAAAAGTAGACCTATAGAACTCATTTGGGGGTGCTGTGATTTCACACAAATAGAACTAACATGGGAGTCAATCAACACCATCTTATCAAGTATTTTTATATTTGACCAAGTTTGCACCTTTACATAGTAAAGTGGGGACATGAGAGGTCATTTCCAATTCATTTAAACTTAATGGGGGTTTTATATGACTAGTAGGAAAGTAAAAATGGTTCATTTAGCTTCTATAATAGTGGGACCTATTTTGAGGAGGTGTCATGGTGGCACCATGGTGGAGAGCAAAGATGATCATTCTTCCAACACTCTTCCTATAGCGTTAAGATGCTCAAATCCGTAGAGTATTCACACCAGTTTGGGAACTAATCATTCCCAATCCCTCCTACCACCTATAAATTTCAAAATATTTTGCAACTCCTTCTATAAAAACATGATCACCCCACATGGATTAGAATGGTGATCCATAGTTTTCAACGTTGTGGTTCTTATTATTAACACACTTTGGCTATAACTTCTTTAACCCTCTATAAGTAAGTTCTTCTTATATCCTTTACACTATATAATTTAATCCAAATAGAATAAGGAGGGTAAATATAGACAAAAAATTATGTACTTATTGCTATTACATTACACTTCTAGTATGTTGTTGTATATATGATTTCTAAGTGTGAAGATTAGACACTTGTGACACCTTTTCCTAGTCCTTCTATTGCTTTTGATTGAATTTGATTGTGACATTGTCTTAAACTTCTTAGATTTATGTCTTCTAGTCCAAGAAAAAGATCCATGTCCCCGTTCTTGCTCATGTTTCTATTGATTGTCTCTTGCATAATTCCACCCAATAAGGACACTAACTCCCAGGCACTAGTGTCCCTTATGGGTGCTTTTGTCTTTTTCCTTTATTTTCTAATTTTTCATTTGGTACTAAAATTTGGGTCTTTTCTAGTTTGTTGGGTTGGCCTTTTGTCTCACTAAGTATCAAAATTAAAACAAGGGAACTGCATATATACACAACCTACTCACTATTACTAGGGGATGGAAAATTTAGGTTGTTGCTTCTTATCTACTACTTGGGAAAAAAAAACAACATTCAAACATTACATTTGGGTTGCATCATTCACTACATAAGAGGGGTTATTTCTGAATTCCATCTCACACATTCAACTTGGGGGAAAATAGTTATAACATGTTATCTTGGTGTGATCGGTATAAGGTAAACCTAGCTTCGAGGTGAAAAATTCTATCAAACACACACACACTAGAACTACATTGATTCTGAAATAAAGTGCAACACTCGGTGACAATCACATTAGGGTGACCTTCGAGGTCAGTCCAACACAAGAATATGCATTATTTATTCCAGCTAATGTGTACTTGAGCCTTTGAAAATTAACTAGGGTTTGTTTTACAGGTTTAGGTGTTATAGTGAAACCCTACACCAAAGCTAGAGTGACAAAGAGTGAAAGGAAAAGATAAGTCCAAACCCTACAAAAATCTGATCCAAAGTTGTTGCTAGGACAATAGTGCCCAATTTGGACACTAATGCCCAAAGTGGTCTTGTCCTCTTTTGGATGGTTTTGACAAAAAGCCTTGAAGGTCTCGGTTTTCTAGACGAAGCATACTCAACCTAGAACTAGCATGTTCCACGCTTTCCAACCCAAATTCAATCCATAAACTCATATACAAGCTAAGTCACACTTATGTCTCTATTGTTCACAGTTGCTTATCATTGTTTGGTAGATCTTACTTATTATTGTTATATCTATTTGATCTCAGTCCTCTGATAAGATTTAATTTGGTTAAATCGGATGGAAACACTAAAGGGGATGCATTGAATAGGTCGATCATGAGGGAGAGAAAATGGGTGGAGAAAAGGGGGCAGAGGGAGGAGAAGAGCTAGGGTGGGGAAACTATAACATGAAAGAAATGTGAAACTATACTCTCCTACAACCACATGATATATTTTTTCAGTCGACATATGAAGGAAGGGATTATTGCACAAGTTGGCAAGGTAACATATTTCAAATATATCTCAAAATGCTACCAAATATAATAGTTGTTATTTGCAATCACAAGCCTATATAAGTGACATTATCTCTGCATCAAACTTTGTTTTTACAGACTTCAAGGTCATCTATTGGATGACGTTTAATTTGGTAGGTAAGATAAATACATGAATGGACAATTAGAAATAACATGATGGAAATTAAATACGTAATTTTCCCACACCTATAGTAGAGCTCAAGTTGTTCCCTCCCAAATAATAACTGCTATTTATGCTTCATTTTATAAATGCAATCTCGTTTGCACTAGGGATGTGAGGGATGGTGTTTAATTTGGTAGGTGAGTTGAAGACGTGAATGGAAAATTGGAAAAAGGGGGATAGAAATTAAATACGTACATGCTCCACACCTATTTCATAGCTTAGATTGTTCCCTCCCAAATAATATCTACAATTTGTGCTCCACTTTATAATTTTGATCTCGTTCACACTAGGGATGTGGGTGACAAACAAACAATCATTGTTAAGTAAGCTCATCCAATGGTTGATCATGTGAGTGACAATATATGTCGTTTGAATTTTGCTTTCTTTTCTTTGCTTTCAAGGCCATCTATTGGATGATGTTTAATTTGGCAAGTAAGATGAAGACATGAATGGACAATTGGAAATAACACGATGGAAACTAAATACCTATATGCCTTACACCTATTCCATAGTAATTTCGATCTCATTCACACTAGTGATGCAATTAAAGAGTGAACAATAATTGATAATTAATCTCGCCCAACAATTGATTATATGAGTGACATTATTTGTTGATTGAATTTTGTTTTTTTATAGCTTCAAGGTCATCTATTAGATAACGTTGAATTTTACATGTAAGACAAAGACATGAAAAGATAATTGGAAATTATAGGATGGAAATTAAATACCTATATGCCCCACACATATTCCATAACTTAGACTATTTATGCCCAAATAATATATGCCATCTATACTTGTTGTCACCCATTCTAAAATAGTTCAATTTTTGAAATTTAAAAAAAAAATTCAGTTAAATATTTGTGTTGCGGGTATTTTGGGTGTACCCGATACCCGTGAACCTTGTTTTGTTCAATAACCAGTGCCCCGCAACTCCTCCGCTTCCACAATACAAAGGAAAATGAGTTCCTTGAGTTTTATCGACCTTTGCGATATCCGCATTACAAAGAATATTTTTCGTCTGAATTTGAAGATAATGAAATTGAAGGCTCCGATACAAAAGTCATCGTATCATGGTGATGAAATAATTTCAATTAAGAATAAATATAAAACATATATTTAATTAATTTACCCCTCAAATTAATTAAAATCCTAATTTAATGATATACTATTCTCAAAATTCCACACATTGGCTGGGCCCAATTTGGGTAAAGACTTGGATTTCGTGGAAAGGCTCTAGGCTCAAAGGTTCCTTTCATTCTTGATGCAGCCGCTTCAGCATTTTTCTGAACTCACGACACGGTACTCCGAAACTATTTTTCTCCGCATGCTCCTTTGCAGATATTGCGGAAGATTTTGGAACAAAGGCAACGAGTTCCTTGCTGCTCCACATAGGTCACCGCATTGCATTGAACTTTCTTTTGACTGCAGATACTTTGGAAGTTGTGGGAACACCAGGTACTTGTTCTCACAGGCTCTTTCTTCCCCGAAAACCCGTGTTCCCCGCAACTACATTTATTCCGCATTGAATAGAGTTCTTCAAGTTCATTGAAAGGCCGACTCACCCGATGCATAAGTTAGAGGGAGCGATGTCACATGAGAAGTCTTCTAGAGATGTAAATGTATACACGGCCAAGCTTGTTGAGAAAGTTGAGCATTATGAAGAGAAAGACAAATTCTCTCACGTGGAAGTATTTATGGAAGTTCTTAAAAGGACGCAAAAAAACCCAAGAGATCTTGTGTATCGACATTTGTACAGTTGGGCGGTGAATAGGGACTCGGGAGTGATTCATGTGATTCCCAATCGGTGAAATGGTGTAGGTTGTCTGGAACTGAAAATTGAGGCAAAATGTTCAAGATAGATTTTCACTGGCGTCTAATGCAGACATTGATCCTGTCACCTAGGGCAGAAATAACATTAATAAAGTTGACAAATCATGCGCAGTGGAAAGAGGACCTCAAAATGTTCTGGACATGGATAAAATAGAAAGTCTGGTTTGGAAATATATTAAAGAAAAGGCAAAATTTGAGGATATGGGGAATTTCCTTCGTAACAACTAGTTTTACGAAATTTCTTTAATTCGAGAACTCCTTCCACGAATATAACTTGACGGCGAGAATTTAGTTAATGACGAATAATGTTTGGAACGTGCAAGATCTCATCTTAACTATATGTCTGTGCCTAAAGAACATTCACTGATAATGAAAGTGATTCTGGAGGACTACGTGCGAGTTGTTTAACAAAATGCCAATCGGTGTATTTAGGGTGCCACACCTTGTGAGGCCATTTCTTTCTATTTTGCCTGAAGTTTAGATAACTAAGGAGAAGGTTCTTCACAATGTAATATCCCTTTTCTTATTTATGGTATACAGTCAGTTGCCTCTGTATGACATGTATTCAAGCTACAGGTCACCGAGTCATCAAATTGATATGAGAATAGTCAATCCATCCTACACTATCCAGATTATGAGTTTGACATCTTCTAAAGCCAAAATTTAAGAGAGCTCCAGCAAAAGATGTTATGAACCTAATCTCAGTTAGAGGTGTTTGATCAAAACTGAAACCAGATGAAACTATTCAGGGGGAGTCATTAAATGTTCATAAACAAAGGCTGATAATATGAAGATCTCAACGAAACGATAATATCCCAGACAAGGGCCATAAATTGTAATTAACTCAGTTTTGAATTAATTAAATATCAATTTTATAATGTAAAATGTATTTAATTAATTTTCCCATCAAATTAATTAAATACTACAATTGTAATGTAATATATAACCCAAGTTGAGTTAACTTGAGGTTTGGGGTAGATTAGAACTGGATTAGGTATAAAGGATAGTTTTATAACTACTTTTGGAAACACAATGCCTTTAAAAAGGGCTTAGTTGTAATTGTAAAAAGGTATCTCTCTCATCTTTCTCATTCCAAAACTCTTTTGGGGAGTTCTTCTATCCTATTGGATGTTGTTGGATAGGTTGTTGTAACTTTGTGTGCACAAACTTTTCTCTCAAGAATACAATGCTTTCTCTACCATTGTGTTAATGGTTTCAATTGTAAAATCTATTAATCTGCTTGTAATTGAATTGTTGATATTGTTGTTCCTTCATAGTATGCTTGATGCTCAGGTGATCAGACTTTGCATTGGATGTCAGAGTATGTGGACTTTGTGCCATATCAGTATGTTCTGAAGGAGATGAAGACTTTGTGCTTCTCAGATTTCACACTCATTGTATTCTTTTCCGTCTGATAGAGAAGTTCTCCTTTTGTGTAGCTTTCTGTTTACAATCTACACTTCTCTTTCCACATTCATTCTTCCTTTCTCTTCATATTTTCCATTTCTCAAATTTTCTCCCCTTTTGCATAAAAAAAATCATATCATATGAGGGAACTGATCCTCTCACAAAGTAGAGGAAATTTCACCTTGTCCAAAAGTAAATTTCCCTAACATTTGCTGATTTTTGCATACTTCCATTGGGAAAATTTAGTGGAAAAAAATCCAACCAACAATACTCCACTTTATAATTTTTATCTTGGTTGCACTATATAATAAAAACTATATCATAAACTATATATATACTATAAACTATATACATATTCAAAACTCGTGTGTGTGTGTGTGTGTGTAAAATCGGGCCATGACTTGGTGAGTGGCCATGGCCGACCCTCCCCCTCCCCTTTGACACAACGACACCCATAAACCGTCATTGATCACTATGTGGCTCTTTATCTCACCCTCGACCCAAAAAAATTTCTAGTCACCTTGACATTCATGTGGATGGATACAACATGTGTGATAAAAGACTAAGATCATCGTGCATTGGTATGGTCATTAAATTCCCTATGGGTTTCCACCAAAGGTCAAACACCTTAGACATAATTATCATCACAAATATAAGAACAAGGTCAAGAGCAGAAGCCTCTTGAATGTCTCTCTTATTAGCAAATGTTTGTTGTGTTAATGTATTAAGTGTATTATTTTAGGCGTGTAATTATCATAAAAAATTTTTTAAAAACAAATATTAAAAGATGCTC
The DNA here is from genome assembly GCA_018340775.1 of Taxus wallichiana var. yunnanensis. NCBI lineage: Eukaryota > Viridiplantae > Streptophyta > Pinopsida > Cupressales > Taxaceae > Taxus > Taxus wallichiana. The sequence goes on along the minus strand of CM031237.1, from coordinate 448,038,588 downwards.
AAAATATGGATCTATTTGTTTCTTAAAGGAGGAGATTTCTTCTCTTAGTATTGATTTAGGTTATCAATACCCCTAACATTTTTATCTTTGGGTTTTCAAATAATTTTGATATGAAATAAACTCTCAATATTTATATATGCTTAACTCATGTTCTTGTAAGTTAGGTATTCTAGAATTATCTTTGTGATGTAGAAAATATATATCCTCTCGTCCCATTATTCTTTAGGTGTCACGTATCTACCTATCCCACATATGTGTGAATTATTCCTTTTTTGAGCTATGGGCATTTTATCCCTTCATTTAATTTTAACCCTTTTGTGTGTACCTTTTTCATAATGCTTATAAATTGAGTTGAATTATGTACGAAAGTATTATCATTTTGTACCCCTTTTCTTTCTCCATGTAAATATTCTAATCTTTTCATTCATGTAATTTTTAATTTCTCTGTTAAGGTTTAAGTATTCACTGAAAATAATATCATGTATCTACTCATCCTTATTTCATTTATGTGTTCTTTCTTCAATGTGCACTCTTCTTACCTTATGGCCCTAATCCATCTATCAATCTCCATGTTTTCTAAAAAAAATTGTAGCATGGTAACATGATCATAGTGGTTACCTCTAATGGGACATCACATGTTTTTGCAAGGAGTATTTCATAAGGATTTAAAGCCTTGTTTTCAAAATTGTTTGTAATTAGGTGTTTTTGGATTCTTTGTATTTTCCTCCAATTCAAACTTGAAGTTCCACTAGCACATAATTCACACCCATATAACACCACTAGGATAATATGCAATCCAAATAAGACCTCCGTGTTCGTCCAATCCCACAACTTTGTATTCCTATATCTATTTTGTACTACATATAAGGATTTATATCCACCTTGTATTATTTTCATTCTACATGTATTTGTTATAAATATTTTGCATACAATGGTGTGAAATGTTATTAAAACTTGAGGTAGCTCAAATTGCAAAAATAAAGGCATTTAAATAAACCTTTTATTGGAATTTAATTGGTGTGGGTTTCTACACCACCTTGAAGAGATGGTCGTACTCGATGTTGCAAAAACTATTTTGGAATCATTGTGTTTTTAATGCTTGTGGACCAATAAATCGAGTTCTACCACCCAAACCTCTATATTCCCATATTAAATTTTTGTAGGTCATATTTGGTTTCATCTTATTCCCTTGAGAAACATTTTATACACCCATTTTGGAGCCACCATGGCTTATGGTGCTCAAGTGCAAATTGTTAAATTTCACCAATTGGATCCGGAAAGATGCCTATAAAATGAGTGTTGGTTATCAATTTTTAGTTATGTTAGTTTCTATGCATTCTCATCATAAATGAGGATAGGTTGTAAGTGATAGATTCCTTGATTTAGATTTTAGTGACCTTTTTCATGTCAATATATAGCCACTTGGGCTAGTTTGAATGGTAGTATGATTGAGTCATGTTGACCAAACTTTGAATTTTGAAAAACTCTTGGGGGTACAATCAAACTAATCATTGGAAGAATTATTGTAGTTATAAATAATATTTTTAAACATATTTGACCAAATGGTAAACGGAAATCACGTTTACATGAAAAAACGTAGTGTTCCCCTCTTCAGCTTTCTTTAATGACAATGAAAATGAAAGCTTGTGTAAAGAAATTATAAGCTCCTTTCTCTCTCTTAAACTCTGAAATGTGATTAGATTATGAAACTGCGATAAAAATATGATTTTTTCTCTCTCTAACTTGTACTTGATTATGTAAATACATTGGTTTCTTATGTGAAGAAAATGAACATTGCTCTCTCACTCCCAAACCAAGAAAGGTGATTATAGTATGAAATGTTATGGAAAATATTGATCCCTTTCTCTCTTTATAGACTATGAATGTGATTATTTGATGACATTATTAGATAGGAGAAAATTTGTGTTGACCCCTTATTGTTGTAAGTAGCAACAAACGTAGTGAAAATGTAGATTATTAGTTTACTTGAAGATTGCATGGAAAATATTTCCCTAAAATTATATAACTCATTTGAAGAAAAAATTGGTTTTCTATCATTAAAATTGTTGTATTTGATTAGTTATATTTTAATGTATCAAGTAAAAAGTATTGATATTGATAATATGATTTATGTGATAGTGTAAATCATCACATGTTTATGAAAAGTGTGTTGTGTCTATCGAAAACTACTCTATCTTTGGCATTAACTTTCATCATGTGGTTGTAGCCTTATGAGGAAATAAATAAAACTATAAATGGAATGAAGCAAACAAATAAACTATGAATAAATTGTCTTTTAAACTTACCCTCATATTATTTTCTCCCTTGGTGGGGACTGAATCTAGCAAGCAAAAGTATTAAATCAATGGAAAATAAACTCATGAAATTTCATGATCTATCATTCACATATACATGAAATATGGAATTTGAATAATGTTAAGCCCTTAAGTTTGATAAAGAAAATTTGGTTGTATTGTTCCTTAGTGGGCACCTTGTGCTATTTATTTACCTTTCATTTTTGTGCTATAATTCTTGTCTTTTTGTTTATTAATTTGAAGGGATAGATTCGCAGTGACCCTTACCCCATAACGTGTCTATTTCCATCCCTTGTGAGAATGGGTGCTTTTATTTCGAACCTTTCTTGTGGACCCTAGTGATTTTCCACCCTTGAGGGGAAATTTGGTCTTGCTAATTAAATTCTCTTTCCCTCATGTTCCCATTCTAGATTGAGCTAAAACAAGAGTCCTCATGTGTTTCTTTCTCTTGCAATTAACAAATGAATGCTTATTTGAATCATGCAATCTATATGAGAAAAATATATTGTGATAATATTAGTGTTGATATCATTATGGGTTTTAATCATTGCCAAGTTGGAATGAACTCAACCCTAGGACCTATTATGAGGGAACTTGCGGTTGGAACCCCATAACTCATAACAACCAAATTGTGTTTAATAATATTTTATTGAATGTGTAATTTGGAACTCAAGTTGTTACCTCTTAAACTTCTTGATAAACCTTTAGATTGTTAATAAAAGTAAATTTTATCCATTTTCAACCCCAAGGGTAAAATGGAAAACAAAGAGGCCTTGAGTTGAGCACTTGTCAAGCCACAAAAGGCATTCACCTAGGTTGTAGGCAATTCCTATCATTTCGGGAGTAATTTCACTATTTTTGGGGTGTTGAAGTCATAAGAGAATTTTTTTCCTCTTCCTGGGATTTGAAGTATTAAGGCTCATCAAGAGAAAGATAAGCTCTAGTGGGCCCCTTGCAGTGACCAAAACAAGAAAAAAATGAAAAATAGCTTCTTGTAGCTTAACACCATCATCATAATTCCATGACCTTAAAAGGTTCCCAAAAGGTCGAGATCAAAATAAATTTAGTGCGAGGGTCGAAAGGTTGGCAAGAAGCCCATCCAAATCGATTGAGTGGTGGGCGAGTTGAAGGGGAACTCGTCGAGCTATTGAGAAATGAAAGGAAGTGAGCTTGTCGAGTAGCTCAATGATCTACTCAGTGAGCTCTGTTAAAGGTCTACACCGTTAAGGAGAAGACAAGGTGGTGAGAAAATTGGTGGGATTTCGAGTTAAATCACCAAGCTAGGTGAGTTGGTCCCCGGGTGCACAAAGGAGCCCACTATGGGAGGAATCAATAGTGAAGGAACAAAGTGTGAGCTCAACCATGATGCAAAGACTGAGCTCGAGGTGATTAGCTTGCACAAAGTAGGAGTGAACGGTGATATCCCGAGGAAAATGCATGCGTCGAGTTGACAGTTGTGGTGGCCACCAAACTTGTGCAGAGAAAAGGGTTCATGTAGAGAAGGAGCCCCGGGAGAGTAGAAGACGAGGGGATGTCAAAGTGGAATCAATGGTAGGGTTGAAAGTTGGGGCCAAGCTCCCCAAGCTTGGCCATGTAGGGAATTGGTGAGTGATGTAAATCATGGCATGACATAGTGCGTAAATGGGCCAACTCGGCCAGCAGAGTATTGAGCTAGGTGAGCCCCTTAGGATTGAAAAGGAAGCAAAGTTTTCAAATGGAAGGGGAATGCACCGAACTTGACCAACTAGATAAGGGGAGAGGAAGTCCATGTTGGGAAGAGGAAAGACCGAGCTCTAAGAGCTCGAAGATAGGTGATATCTCTACTCACGAGATTGAAAAAATGCATGTTGAGGTCTCGAGGAAGAATTTATGGGCACCAAGAAAGGATGAAGGGGAGATCCTCATGAAGCTCACAGAGATTAGATAGTGAAATTGGCTCGGCCAAGCTATGGCCGAGCCATTGTAGAGAGTAAGCCATAGGAGCTTGCTAAAACAAAAGGCGTAGAGAAAAAGAAGGGCTGAGCACATCGAGTGATCTCGGTGAGGTGGAGAGTTGAGTTGGTAGGGTTTTTAGAGTGTTACGAAAAATTGAGAGGCAAATACTTAGGCCGAAAACACATTTCAATGAAAAGGTATGCTATGTACCTTGGGATATGGTAATATAATATATATGGGTTGATGGAGATGTCGACATTTGGCAGACATCCCCTTAGTTATATGTATGGGTTCACATAGGATATAATATTATAATGTATATGGGTTGATGGAGATGTTGACATGTGGCACACATCCCCTTAGTTAGTTATATGGGCTCACATAGGAATTAATTATATTGGGTAATGGGTCGGCCTACATTGGGATTAGGTGTTACCCATCCTATTTAAAGGATGTGAGTATCATTATGAGGGGGTATGTATGAGTTGAGTCTTATACTTGGTAGAGGTATATTGGAGGTGTCCCCCTCGAAGTGGATTCCCATCTTGGGAGATTGTGGAGTTACTCCTTCCTTAAGGAGCATTGTATGGTGTTGCCCTACCTTAAGGGTATTATTCTGCATATATTGATATTAGGGCATCTTGGCCCCCATATCTCTTGTTTTTTATTATCTTATGCAATTTATTGATTTATTATATGCAAGGTTCTTATCAAGTGGTATCAGAGTAGTGATCTAGGCAATTTGTGGGATGAAACCCTAATGTTGGTGATTCATCTATATCTAGAGATAAGCATGGAATTTTTCAGATATTTTTGTGGGGAGTGGATACATAGTTCAAGTGATCTTCCCTCCAAATTTTAGATTTTTTGGAGCTGTTTTGCAAAATTTGTGTCCATTTTAGGGTTGAAACCCTAATTCTAAGGTTTCATCTATATCTTCTGAATAATGACGAATTAGGAAATAATTTTTTTGGGTTGTTGGTAATATATTAAATGGTGATACCACTGAAATTTCAGAATTGGTGGATCTATTTTGACAGAGTTATTTCAGTTTTATTTTTTCACTATTTTGCTCCACAGGCCGCAATTTGAGGAATTTTCCTAAATTTCTTACATTTTCGGAAATCTCTCAAAATTTTAGCAGGGGTTACTTCTTTGTGGTTTCAGATTTGAGGCTAACTAATTGACGAAATCATCAGGTAAAATATTGGTCAAAGGAGTAAGTTTGTGAAACCCTAATTTTTATGCATCATGGATATACCAATTTTCTATGGTAATGGGGAAATTGATGCAAAAAAATGGTGGATACAATTTAAACAAATGTATTTTGAAGAATTTTTAGTATGGGTTAGTTTTTATCTTCATCTTGGTGGGAAAACACGACATTGGTATTCTTATTTGGATATAGATCGATTGGATTGTGATTGGGAGGAAATGGAGGATATTTTCTTAGCTAGATGGGAAAAAAAAAAACATATTTTTTTGAAGAAGAAGAAAAAAGAAGAAGTAGAAATAGAAGATGAAGAAGAAGAAGAAGAAGAAGAAGAAGAAGAAGAAGAAGAAGTTGTTACACATGATAGTGCATCTCCAAAGAAGGAAGCTTCAATATTTCAGTTTGAAGGGTGTATTCAAAGAAAAAAGGTAATTGTTTCCATAAACCCTAGCAGCAAATATAACTTCATCAATATGGTTGTAGCTCAAAATCTACAGGTGCAAGAAAATCATATCAAGGAATCTCAAGTGGATGGTAAGCAAATTCAAGTTTTTGAAGATTTAAAGCTTTCTATGGATAAATATGTTTTACATTCAGATTTTTATGCTTTAGATATGGATGGTATGGATATTGTTCTTGGATATCCTTGGTTAGAGAGCTTGGGAAAAATTAATCTTAATGTACAAAAGAAATTCATGAAATTATGGTACAAGAGAAAGAAAATTACATTGCAAGATATCACACTTAGCAAAGAAAAAAGTAATGTAAAATTAGATCATGAAGATGAATTTGAAGATGGTGAAGAAGGGAATAAGGATGAATCAGAAGGAGAGGATGAAGAACATAAAGTCACAAATAATTTCTCTACTCAAGAGAAAAAAGAAGTAACAAACAAGGTGGAAGAGGACAAGAAAGTTGAGGAAAAGGTTGATAAGGTTGAGTATACGAAGGTGGCACCATATCGACACCCACACCATCATGAGAGGAAAAAATCATGGAGACATGTTAGGACACATGAGGATAGAAATCCATATGGATATACAAGGAATCACATGAATACTTTTGGCTACACATGGAATCAATGGAACAATAATTATATGACATGGAATCACAAGAATAATAATTATGGATATGCATGGATGCCGAGAAGGAACACATATGGACCAGTATGGAACCAGATGAGCACAATGGAATATGGAATCATGTTTGGAGCAGCATCACCCAGTAGGATTTCATATGGGTGGTTGGATGATCGAGCATGGCGACAAGTGTGCAATAATTTAAAGCGCACTCATTATATGGCTTCTTCTTATGTTTCGGGACGAAACATGTCAAAGAGGGAGGTAATGCTATGTGCCTTGGGATATGGTAATATAATATATATGGGTTGATGGAGATGTCAACATGTGGCACACATCCCCTTAGTTATATGTATGGGCTCACATGGGATATAATATTATAATGTATATGGGTTGATGGAGATGTCGACATGTGGCACACATCCCCTTAGTTAGTTATATAAGGTTGCATCAAGGTAGGCCAAAATACCACAATGAATAGGTCATCGAGTCACCAATGTTAGGCGGTGAAATTAAGGCCAAAGTATTTACATAAGTTCCGAGCCAAGAGAAACAAAATTCTTCCGGATCACCGCAATGAATGGGCGAGCCGAGAATGAGTTGTACGGTGAAACGTTGAGTGAAGTCTTGGCTTAAGGCGAGCCCACTAGAAAAGTAAAGTAAATGAAATCACCACATAAAGAGGGTAGAGGAAAAACCAATGCATTGCGGTGTTTTTAAGAGAAAATACTTTCAATGTGAGAGGAAAATGCAAAGGGAGTAATGTAGTGAATGCAAACTACTTTACTTCCCCAAATTAAGCCTAGTAAAGCAATGTGAAAAAGACACTAAACTAGGGGGGAGATAAAAGTAAAGTAATCGGTGAATTGAGATTACTATACTTCAAAAATAAGTGAATTAAATCTATTGGGAAAGTATGATGGAAAAGGAGAAGTAATTGGGGTTAGGTTTCCCGCAGTAAGGAGAAGTGGAAGTAATGGTTCCCTGGTTTCCCATTAACTACGAAACCGCAAAGTGCCATAAATTTCAGTTGGGAGCTTCGTTTCATGTAAAATTGGACTTTATGGAAAGATATTAGAGCCCTCTATGTACCAGCAACTTTATATTTCAGATTTGGTGGGTGAAAGTGTTAGCGCATTATTAACACATTGTTGTTAGTAGTTGATAATGCTTGATTTATATGTAACCGCTTTTCCTCCCGTCCTCCCTCTTGCAACCTATATAATGGCGTGCTCGATACCAATGATGGTGCTCCAACAATGTTTTATTGATTGTGAATGATGGGAGGTTTCTCTTCAAGAATCCCTATATCTGCAAGAATGCGACGTAACCAAATTACTTCGCACACAACTCCTCGTGGCGGCGTGCGGTATTCAAATCATGGATGAGAGAGCAACAACTATTTGCTTCTTGCTAATCCACGAGATAGGTCTAGATTCGATATGAAAAACATATCCTGAAGTGGATTTCCTGTCATCAATGGATCCTGCATAGTCTGAGTCTGTATATCCCTGTAAGAAGAACTGAAAGCATATTGAGGTCGAATGTCACTACATTCGTGAACAGGTCTTGAACCACCAACTTCAGCTCCAGTACTTCCCTACTGATTTTCAGATTGCAGATATTCTCACCAAGCCTCTCGGCAAAGTGAAGTTTGATTTGTTTAGGGGGTACATTTGTAAGAGCAATGTATTAAGGGGGGGAATGTTAGCACATTATTAACACATTGTTGTTAGTAGTTGTTAGTAAACAGTTATGTAACTGTTTTCCTCCTGTCCTCCCTCTCGCAGCCTATATAATGGTGTGCTCTCTATATTAATTGATATAGCAATCAATAAAACATTGTTGGAGCACCATCGTAAAGGTGCTAAAAATTATTTACTTTAGATACACTTCTATTCATAGTAACATCTACCTACCACCATTAATAAGGCATGAGTGCAAATTCCTTTTGTTTGTAAGCAAGAGTACATGAGATATGGGTCATGTAGGTCACCCATGCCACCTTCACATCGTAATTGAGTTTGAGTGCAAAGCAAGGCATGCATTTAGGTCTTTTAAGTTTCTCTCTCTTCTCTCCAAATTTATATAAATTGTAAAGGGGGCATTATTTATAAGGTTGGTCATTTTTTCCTCTCCATGCTCCCTCTTCTCCACAACCAGGGTTGTTGTGAATTTGGGTGTTCATCCTTCCTTTCAAGATTTGTAATGACATTTCTTTCCTTCTTCTTCTAAAATGTTGTACTGTGCATACTTTTGGAGTAGTAAAATTGGTTTTCTATGATACTTGTCTATCCTCTCGCTTTATTTTTTTGCTTTCACTTGCCTATCATCATGCTTTGTCGGGTTTTATGCATATTCTTGTGTTTATTTCAGGATTTAGAAGATGTTGTGCTTACCTGGGATGGCAAAGTGTATGTGATTTGGTCTGTGGTGCATGTCCACCCTCTTCAGGTTCATCCTTATCCATTGGCAGGTTGGGAAGATTGTCTAGCACATCCCTTTTCTTGGTGGTATCACCACCCCATAGTGTAGGATTCCCCTTTCATGCACTCTCTCTCTCTTGTCTCCTTGGAAGTGTTAGGATAGGTTTAGTTAGGTGTTTTTATTGCATTTTTGTAGTGTAGTAGTAGGATTAGGAAGAGGTACTGACCTTTTCTAGAGGTCAACCTCAAACATGAAATTCCCATAGCTTGAGAGGTGGTACCCATGTTAGAAAAAACTTAGAGATCTGCATTGCCGAATCTCAAGGTGCTAATTATTTGTGATAACAAGAAACTAGGGTGTTCCTTGAGGAAACATAATTAAATGGAAATTGAAATTAATATCTTGAAAACAAGTGGTATGTGGCTCTTATATGTTTTAAATGACATGAAAAATAAAATATCAAATAAGGAATTCAATTATAATACAAGTGTAAGATAATTGCGATCTATGTAAATTATGGAAGAAATCCCTTCCTCTCTCTTTTAGTGGTCAATCTAATGTGTTGTGATTCACTCTTTTGAGAAAATGTTGGACTAAATTATTGTTGTCATGCTTCTATGTAAGTGTGAATTTATGGGGGTGGTGAGACTACATAATTTTTTATTCAAGTTATACAGGGTTGTTAGTGAAGGGAGGAATAAGGATTTGTGCGAGTTTTTGCATTGTGGGAACCAAATGAATTCACACCTTATTTTAGTGGAGGTATACGGTAATAAATTTGGTCTAGATTATTAGAAATAATCTAACACAATAATAAAAACACAGAATATAAAATTCATCCAGAAAATAATATTCATTAAGAGAGAGTTACATATATAGATCAATTAACCCCTACAATGGTGGAGTCAAACATGATCTTCAATCCCTACATAATCTCAACCCCATCTCCTAATATCTCTCTAACATCCCTTTATTATCTCACACAACTTTAGCTACGTGAGTTGTTCTCACAACACACTCAGACTAACTATATTATTAATATGAGTTAAATACTCATTATTAATAATATTACAATATATAAATAATGTTACACAATATATTTGTAACATACAAGGTATGTTATTGTTGTTGTTTTCTTTTTTATCTTGATAAATTAAAGGCTATTCAAGATTCTTTCATGGATGTAACATGTTTAGTACATATGATGGTTTATCCTCTTTGCAAGCCTTATGGGTAGGCTTGGTGGTATTTTTTTGTCTTTATGTTTGGTGTAATGTATTTATCTTATCTCATTGCATTAAGGTTCATGTATTTGTAAGAGTATCATGCATTGTTTATTTGTAGTAAGTGATCCCTAAAGGTTTTAAGAAGAAAAAATTAACCTTGCTTTAGCTTTTGGATTTTGGTCTCAGTACATTATGGGTGTTACAAAAGAATTAACTTTTATTTTTAAGAAAGTAGACCCAATTTATGTGAGATAACTCATCAATGAAGGTAAGAACATGTTTATGCTTCTACAAATAAACATGAGGAAATGACACGAGGTCATTGTACACAAGAAAAATGACATGTTTAACTCATGCAATTGAGTTCCGTAGGGTTGGGCCAAGACAAAGAAATGTAAAGATGATGTAAAGATGAGGGTTACACATGATGGTAAATGTAATGGTAGATGGTATGCATTATGGGGATATGGATGAATACCGATCAAGACAAGGTGGATAAATGATTCTCTTCGAATAGAATCATGAGAGTGTAACCCATTTGTCAAGGGAAGTGAATGTCCTACCTATCTCTTCATGAGCAGTATTAGGATCAAACATGATTGTGGTTCATAGTTCCCTATCTATATTAGTTGAAAAAATTAAACTATGGCTAGGTTGAAGGACCCTGAAAAATTGTCTTTTTCTATCAAGGTATTATTCTCCAAGGAAGGTCATGCAAGAGATGGCAAAAATGAGAGGGACAAGACTATACTAGAGGATAAAGGTAAATGAAATCTATGGATTTTCACACACTGGGAAGGTGCACTTAACTATACCATAATTATTTAGTAATATTAAGATGGTCATTCAAGGCTTTGAGTTGGTCAATGATCAAGGTTTGTATAAGAGTAGAGCGAAGATGAGAACACACGGTCCTAAGTTCATGTCTCCTTGATATGTGTCAATATGAAGTGCATTGAAAATGGTTTTGAAGATTCTCTTATGAGGTTGACTCAGACCATAAATGGTCATATGTGGATATCACATCATGAGGAAAGGAGAAACAATGAACTAAAGTAAAATCGGGTGCTAAAGACAAGTAGCGTGAGCTCATAATAACAATGTTTTATTTGTCTTAATATTGGATTAATTAAAAGCTCAATAATAAATGAACAATGAGAAGTAAATTTATTTAAATCAAAATACCAAAGGGAATGCTTTTAATCTATTTAAATCACTTCTAAATATTCACAAACCAAACAAAATAATAAATTACTTTATGTAGACACCCTAAAAATACATACCTATTTCTAGCTATTCCTAGTTATCCATATCCAACACATAATATGCTAATCTACATTCCTTTATAATTAATTAAATTAATTCTATCATGCTCACATCCTTTTAGAATTAATTAAATTAATTCTAATCATGCTTAAACTATACTCCTATGTCCTTTGGCTAATTTAATTAAATATTTATTTAATTAAATAGTTAATTACCCACTCACATCCCTTAACTAATTTAATTAGTTATTTAAATATAAATAAATATATTTATCTACTCACACTCCACTTCACTATCCTAGTCACTCAAGTTAAACTATCTCACTCCACTCCACTTATAGAACCCTACAAAGGTGGAAGCAACAAAAATGCACATACAACCACCTTCTCAAATGCAAACTTATTGCCAACTGAAAATTCATTTCCCCTCAATGGATATTTGATCCATTAAAACTACCATAACTAAATGCATTCATGATCTCATTAATAATCTTTATCCACTCCATAGCCTCTCCTTCCATTATAAATAATAGGCTATATCCTTCACAAACAATCCTTGGAAGCTTTAAGCAATTGTAGCAAACCTATTATCATTTTCCATTCAAATATGCATCCTCGTGTTCACTCTTTCTCGTAGCATTCCTCCTCCATTTGGAAGAAAAATTAGAGCACCCACAATCAAATAAATCCAAGAGATTCAACAAGTGCAACACTTCAAAAATCTCATCTTGAGGTTTGCAAGAAGGTTATGTAAGGAAAGGTTTGCATTACTTATTGTTTGTCTTTCATTTACTTGTAGTTTTCATTGCTTACACTTTAACTTCTTCTTTTTGTATTTTATTTAAAATGACTTTTCAAATTAAATGAAATAAAATAAAGTTTTTTCTAATGTTTTTGTAATTTTAAATATATGTAAATGGCTAAAATAATAGATGAGATAAGATGGAATAAAATAAACAAAAATATAAACTAATTGCTTTTGGAAAAAAATAAATCAAATAAGGAATAACCGGATGTACTTATTCCTACGCTCTAAACTATTGACATAAATAAATATAGAATATGTATGGAAATATAATGCAACATCAATACTTTATTAAATGAAATCTTCCTATAACACTTTTAAACTCAATTTGGTTAGGAGGAGAAACTTATCATAAGATTTTCTCTCAACCCGAACAAAAAAACCTAGGAAAAGATTACTTCTTGAGTGAATGTGAAATAAAAAATGGAAATAAAATACTATTGCATTTTTACCCAATCCCAACCTTTCCTTAATAAAATCCACATGGAATGGGCTAAGGATTGATTATAAGTAGTAGGGACTTTCAAATAAACATAGGTAAATTAAACAAGGAAGAAAAAACTCATAAAGAGTATTTTCAATGATTTCCAATGCAATGTATAAACAAATATTCCTTTCACAAGTTTAAAATAACAATAAAATCCTTTGTAGAAATATTTTCAACAATCACTCTAATAACCTAGAACAAAACTAATGCACCCCCAACTTGGTTACTATCAAAACTTGTGGAAACTTTTTCCCAAGCTTAATAGTGGTGATTTGGTGTCTCCTCATATTTGTGCTCCTTCCAAATGTAAAGTACAATGTGATACAAATAGAAAGAAATGGTTGAAGCAAGAATTATTAATGAAAAATTACAAGAAAGATAGATGGTTTGCACAAGGATATGGATAGAATGTGCCCGAAAAGATAACTTGGATTATGTACTAGTTGTCTACATCAAAATCACTCAAAAAATTGGAAACAAAATCTTTCTCTATAATTTAGAAATAACCAACTCTTGGATCATCTACAATATATTTATTTGTAATGTGACGAGAGTGGAGAGATTAATCAATTTATTTTAGTAAGGAAGACTTAGTAATTACGAAAGAAATCAACAGTTTAAACTTAGTAAATATGATAAAGTACACAAAGAATAAATAAACGGGCTTATTTATAGTAAAGTTGACAAAAAAGAGAAAATTAAATCGTAACTAAACTTTTCATTGAAAATGTGTGTTTTGAATTTGGTTTAAATGATGACAAAATCTCTAGTCTTCCTATACTAATGGTTTCATTATGGATGAAGGGAAAATTAAAATTAAAATGATAAACTATAGAAAAATGGGTTCTAATAGTCTAGAGAACATTTAGAAGTCATACAAAGAGAAGTAAAATGGATTTTGACTATGTTCTTGTTTGAATGGAAGTTTATCATCACCGGAGACATGTTTTTGCATATTGTACTATTTAAATTTTGGGTGCGTATAGTTTCTATGGACCAAATATAGTTTTTCATCATCTCTTCAACCCTTCCCTTTTGGAAATAGATCCCTATGTTGTTTTCCAGGAGTACACCTTGAATAAACCCCATCTATGAAAGACACCTTTAGCAACCTAAGAGCCATGTTGTACTTAGTAAGAGTTTGTAATGAGATATAGTTAAGATGACAAAAAAATCATGCCAAAGTTTACCTAAGTCATTTTTATGGATAAGTATGTATTTTGAAGGTTGATTAAACATAAATTACTCAAACTTGTTTAATTTGGCTTGATGATCAACATTGCTAATAGATATAATATTTTAAGATAGAAAAAGATGAGTTCCCAACTAGGTTCTCAAATGTAGGAATCCAATCTAAGTCTAAACACACAATGCATATACAACGATTCTTAGGGAGCATTAGTGTCATAATTCTATAGGATAATAACCCTAACCCTAGGATAGTTATAGGTTTTAAAGGCCTAAAAATAATATAAATTTAGGTATCCTAAAATGATTCATAAATAAGAGTAAACAAGGGGTGGATAAAGCCAAGTTGCGTAGTATAATAATGTAATGCATTAGATCAAAGCAAACATACATCTACCATAGTCTATAAAAATGAATGAATAACATACAACATACATGTGCAAGATAAAATACTAAAGAGGGGTGAAAATAGTTACATATAGTACACATGTGACTGTTGATACATAATCCTTCCCAGAGACAATAATACCAAGAGAGAATCTCTATGGGTGGAAAAGGGGGAAGATCAACAAGAAGATATTTTTCCTAACTCACCATGGTGATCCAAAATGCACAAATGTAAGCTCCAATACTCCAAGTCAATAAATACTTAAATAGTGTGAAAATGTGTGAGAAAGAAGTGCCTTCATGTATGAAAAGGTAAGTGTTTGGTGGCGGTTTATAAAAAGGGTAAAGTATATATATCCAACGCCATCGCCCATGGGAAATGACATCAAATATGGAAAAACCAAAATAGACACCATCGATCATGGGTGATGGTGTCAAAATAGGAGAAATCCTAAGGTCAAAAGGTGTGAAACACGGGAATGAAGTATAGAAGGTAAATGGAGGTGAATAATAAAGGTTTAGGGTGAGAAAAACAAATATAATAGCGTGAAACAAGTATGAATAAGTAAATATAATGGGACAAGTGGGTATGATGGTTATAATGTGTGAAACAATGGAATAAATGAGGCAATGATAAGGTAACTAAGGCATAATAATGACATCTCTCAAATATTGTGGTCTAGCCCACATGACCAAGTTTGATCACACCCTAATCCCAACATGCCCCTTAAGGCACCCGCTCATGAGGAAATGTATTAGAAGTCCCTACACAAAAGAAATAGATAACAAAAAAAGAAAATGGTGTATACATATTCCCCAATCAAAGATCATTGTGTTTCATAACAATGAAACACGATATGGTCTTTGGAAAAGATCTATGTAACACATAAAATAAAAAGGAAATCCTAAAAGTAAAGTTGTAATGAAAGTGTTGTAAAGAAAAAATCAACTCCACTAAATGAAATATACCTACCTCATACTTACCTTCCAAGATCACTTATATTTCCTATGGTAAGCCCAATAACTACTTGGAACCCTGAATAAAATAGACTCAAAAGTAACACTATAAGATAATAAATAAAATAATACTTAAATCAACTAGTTATGAGGGTACGAGAGTGATGATAGCCAAGAGGGGGATAACAACACTGAAAATTGTAAAACACCAATGGGTGGATGCTATAAGAATAGTAAATTGTGATAAAAGGTGCTAACTAAGACATAATGTTGTGGAGTTAGTGGACTTGAAGAGATTGATAGATGAATTACTGTAGACAAAAAATTATGCACTTATTACTATTACATCATGCCTCTAGTATGCCATTATATGCTTGATTCCTAAGCAAGAAAACTAGACATTGATAACACTTATTTTACTTTACATTGACATTGTTTTATTTTTCCATACTTTTGTCCTCAATTTTTCTGGAATTATCCCTATACTTTTAGACATCAAACAATGTGTTACTCAACTGATTATTTCATAATTTATCTTTGGAACTTTCTTGACACATGCATGTAGTAAGGGACAATAGCGGAAAATGCTACTATCCCCATTTAGGTGCTCATGGCCCTTCACTTGGTTCTTATATTTTAAAAATGACCCATCACTTGTTTATATTTTCTAATTTTGTATGTTTTGGTGAAATAATTTTTCATGTGGCAAATTATGTGTTTCTACCAATGCTCACGAGGCTATGCCCCTCCTTATTGTGTATGGGGAGGCTCACATTATTGAATGTGAATCTGTCCTAATTCTATCTAATGTTGTGGGGGTGACCAGTAGGTTGGAGATCACACAAGAAAACTTCACCGAACCTATGACAAGTGTTGAATCCTATTGCATTGTTTTTTTCATTGATGTCATAGGATGTGGATGGAAAAGAGTGTTTGGTGAGGTGTAAACCATTCTAGAGAATGTTTTCATGATGTGTTATTGGTGTGAAGTGCTTGAATTCATGTTGTCGGGGATGTTCTCACAAGTTCTTGGTGCATGCTTGGTCATTAGTAAGAAGATCGGTGTTTGGTGTGAACTTTATAGGCATCTTATAGGTCTCAATGGATGTTCCAAGTGTGTGCAAGGGATTAAATGACGAAGAATAGGTCGAACTCACAAGTCATGGTGCAAACTAACTTGATTAGGCCCAATTATAAGAACTAATGAAAACATAGATTAGATAAGGGAGAAGAGAAAGCCAAATCAAGGCTATACAAGTATGAAGAATGCATTGTGAGAATGTAGAGAGGTTGTGCAAGGTACTACAAGTCATAACTCAACCGATAAAAGCATGCTCAAGGCTCATTTGATGGAATATTCTTGAAGACAAGCCAAAAATCATGGTCAAATCATGTTGGTCATGAAGGTACATGAATATTTATGAGCAAATGAACCTTTGGGAAGGTAGTAGAGGCTATCATACTACTACGAGCAAAATTTCACCATAAAATGAAGATATTTTGAGTTATGAGGTTTTTAGTTCTATCGAGATCTAAAAATTATCATCTCCATCTCGAGGGTGATGTTTGAAGTGCTTGTTCATACATTAAACTCTGTCACGGAGACTTGGTACTTTCATGAAACTTGGCACATGGAGTCTAGTTCATTTGTAACTGAAAAATTTTGTAGGTGCAATGATTGCTTTATAACAATTTTAGATGATGTCTTTCAACATTCTTGTATGAACTGAAAGGAAAAGAATGTGAAGAGGTCAAAATGTGAAGAGAGTAAGAGGATATCATCCTCATGTATATGTGTGAGAAAATATGCACCAAATACTACTTTTGAAGATCAAAGTTTAGAAGTGTGTAAGATTAAGCAAATAGGAGAATCTAGGTACATGAAGAAGAAGCGTGAACAAATATGAGAAAACAAGGTATCACTACTATGTTGTCATAAGAAACTGGAGAATGCGGGGTGATCGAAAATATAGCAAAATACTATAATTAAAAAAAATGACCGGATGAATTTTATCAAACACATAAGATGAAATACAAATGACTAAAAGAAACTTATACATTAAACCACCTAATACATTAAACCACCTAATAAATAAAAATAAATTATAAGCATGTACCTTTATTTTATTTTTCCTTATTTTCTAATAAAATTCATAGTTAAAATAAAAATAAACCTATTAACTATTATAAAAACTTAACAAGACCCATCTAACATTATTAATAAACAATTAAACCAAAAAACAACTAACAACAATACTTCACAAAAAAACATTAACTAAACATGTATTCTAACTTACAAATGACATGCATACGGCGAAGTAATTAATAATCCTTAAATGACTAAATAAAACAAAAGCCAAAAAACTTACCAATAAATTCTAATGAACACTTTTTAAATGTAGACAACAAAGAATGAAAGTTTGGTAAAAAAACTTTATAATTTGTTACGGTATGCAGAGAATTTGACTATAGATCGCAATAATGAAATTACAAACATGATGGTGTTGATAAATTATTTCAAGATATCTTATTCATGATTGATGAGTTACATATATAGATCAATTAACCCTTATAATGGTGCAGTCAAACATGATCAATAACCCTACATAATCTCAAACCCATCTCCTAATATCTCTCTAACATCCCTTTATTATCTCACACAACTTTAGCTACGTGAGTTGTTCTCACAACTCACCAATATAATTAAACTATTACAACATTATATGAGTTGTTTATATCACAACTCATATATTACAAATACACACATAATATTAATGTTCACACTAACATATAAATTCCTAACATGATCAACATGACACAAGCACAATGTAAGAAAAATATCAAAGGCAATGTAAACAAATAGACCAATGCAAAGGTAAACTCTCCACGAATCATTTTGACTCGCCCAAGAGCTACGCTAGGTTACAAAATACAAGGCAACTCAAGAGCTAATTCACAGGGATAAAAAAATAATGCAAATAACAAGGAGAGATTTTGGCTGAAAAACACAAGTTTCTAAAAAGAGTTCACTTTCAAACAATCATAAAAAACCAGAGATCTAAAAAAATTCACTTCTCATTAAAAAATGATTAAAACCATAAATGAAGAACCAACCTCTAGATTTAGTGGTTCTACCAAACTTTGCTTTAGCTAGCTAGATCTTGCTCAAAAGCTCATGCAAAATTCACATGCAAAACCAAAAAATTACACAAACTTTGAGAAACCAAATTATCATATCTATTAACAAGATTCCAAAAAAATGAAAAACTTGCATGAAAAGTGATAAAACCAAAAATGAAGTAATCAACAACTAGATTCAAGCAAGTGCATGTTTACCAAACATCTTCTCTAATACCATATTGGATTATTCTGTAATGATCAATATGGAACCTCATGCACATAGAAGATGGTTACACTTTTAATGGATGAGAACGCTTCATGTAATCAACAATATCATGAATAAAAAAATGAGAATCAAGTAAGAAAAGACAACGACATGTCGACATGCGTATAAATCAGAAATAAGAGGTACATATAGAACTATTGTGTAACACCTATGCATGACATGTGTACACAACCCTATTGACATATTCAACTATTACATATTCTAACTAAGTGAGATGACTAACCATATATGGTGGAAAATTCGTCGAACTATGATGAAATAAGTCATATACACCAACAATGGCATGTCCTAAATTATTATGGGTGATGATACTATAGTGTTGGTTTTGGGAGTGGATCGGTGGAAAATTTAACCAAGTGTTGATTGTTCCTAATATCTCTACCAATATCCTATCGATTTACCAAATCATTTACCTTGGTGAAGGAATGCAAGTGGAATTTGGTCCAAACTCGGTGATTATTCGTGATCTTCACTCGACTCCACAGGTGGCTAAGGGAAAGGAAGATCACCATTTACAATTGTACACCTTCTCCCTCTTTAATTTTGATTTGATGCCAACCGCCTTGCTCACTCATGCAGATGAGGTTAGCAAGCTATGGCATGAGTGTTTTGGCCATCTTAACTATCGTTACCTTAAACAATTGAGCCAAAACAAATGGTTAATGGGTTACCCCGCATAAAATTTTCTAAGGGTATTTGGTATTTGTGAGGGTTGTGCCCTCTGAAATCACCCTAAAGAAAGTTTTGCAATGGAAAATCCTGGAGAGCTACTCATCCTTTGGATATTGTTCATAGTGATATTTCTAGCCCTTTTCCATATCCTTCATTTACTAGATCTCTATTTTATTCTTACCTTCATTGATGAATTTTCATGTTACACTTGGGTGTATTTTCTTAATCAAAAGTCTAAATTTTTCAATCACTTTCAAGACTTTAAGGCTCTTGTTGAGAAACAAGCTAAAAGGTCTATCAAGGTTCTTTGAACCAAAAATGGAGGTGAGTATGTGAGATTTTTTTGAATATTTCTATACCTCCGAAGGGATTTTCTTACAACATAAAATTGCTTATAGACCTTCAAAAATAGAATTACGAGAAAGAAATAACTGAACACTTAAGGGGATGGCCACTTGTATGGTTCAATTTAAATCCCTTCCTCCACCGTATTACTCCGAAGCAGGTGAACTATGATTTCTACATTCAAAACCATGTTCCACATAAGGCTATAAGAGGTATGACACCCTTTGAATCCTGGTTTGGACTTAATCTTGATGTTGAGAAATTTCATGTCTTTAGATCCAATTTTATGGCATGGATTCCCAAAAAATAAACACAAATTGGAACCACAATCTAGACCTTGTATTTTTGTATGGTATCCTAATAGCGTTTAGGGGTATATATTGTTAAACCCTAATACTCATGAGATTTATATTGAGACAAGTGTGAAGTTTAACAAGTCATATTCATCTTCTACTTCTCCACGCTATAGATTTCTCATGCTCTCTAATTCTTATTCTGAATCTTCAAATAATGATTTTGTTAAGAATGTTCCTCCTCCTACTGATCTTCCTAATCCTCCTTCTCCTCCCAACCCTCATGCTTTGGAGTATTCTGATTCTAACAATAGTGATGATGAGGAATTTTTCCTTCTCACTCGAGTGAAAAATCTCTGATTATGAGCATGATCGTCCTTTTCCTTATTGGGATAGGCATACTTTGCAGAGTGCTAGAGATTGGATTAGAGATCCTTTAGATGAGATACATACTTTCTCAGAGTTTGTTGGACCCCACTCCTTCTTTGCCTCCACTTTCAAACCTTAGTCTTTCGGGAGGCTTATGGGATTCTTGAGTGGGATTCTTCCATGGATGAGGAGTATTCCTCACTCATGAAGAATGATACTTGGGATCTCACCCCTCTTCCGAAAGGAAGAAAAATCATTTGGTGTAAGTGGGTATATCAAAAAAAGTATGGTGTTGATGGAGAAGTTGAGAAGTATAAAGCACAAATAGTAGCTAATGGTATCTCCTAGGTAGTTGGGGTTGATTACTCGAAACCTTTTCTTTCGTTGTGAAGATGACTTCCATTTGAATGACCCTCACCATCACTCCAAAGAACAAATGGGAAGCCCACCGATGGACCTTAATATTTCCTTCCTTCACAAGGACCTAGAGGAATATATCTACATGGAACAACATTTGGGTTATGTCCATGATCCCTCCCTTGTTTGGAAGTTAAAGAAGTATCTCTACAGCCTTAAACAATCCCCTTGGTCTTGGTATGACAAGGTGGACTCTTTTCTACTTACATTAGGGTTCACTCGGTGTCACTTTGACCCAAATGTTTACATTATGTAGTAGGATTAATCTATGTTCATCCTCATTCTGTATGTTGATGAATTTTGATCACGAGAAACTTTTCCTCTATCATCTATTACGTGAATATTCCCTTGGCCAACAAGTTCTCTATGTCTAAATTGGGATTACTTCATTACTTTCTTGGGATTCAAATTTCACAATATGACTTGAGAATTGTAATTTCATCGCCTAAGTACTCCCTTGATTTGCTATCTTAGTTTCACATGTTCGATTGTAAGCCTTCTCCTACTCCTTTCCTTTCTGGGGTTAAGTTGATTTATGATTGCTCTAATCCCTTGGTTGATGGTACACTTTATCAACAATTGGCGGGATCTTGATTTACCTAACCCATGCTTGGCCAAATCTATTGTATGTTGTTGGGATCATGTCTAGATTTATGCAGGATCCTCATGAGTTGCATTGGAAAGAAGTGAAGCGGATCCTTCACTATGTTCTTAGCACTCACACTGATGGATTCATTATCTAGGAGGGATAAAGATAAAATAGGTTAAATTTACATACTCTGATTGGGTTGGTGATCTAGATCATCAGAAATATACCTTAGGCTATAATTTATCTCTTGGTTTGGGTCTTGTCAATTGGTCTAGCAAGAAGTATAATGTAATTTCCATATCATCTATAGAGGTAGATTATCGAGGAGAAGTTAACACTACCAAAAAATTTTCCTGGTTGCAGGGTATCTTGATAGAGTTTGGTATTCACTTTTGGAGACCTTCCATTATCTACTATGATAACATGAGAACCATCTCAATTTTATGAAATCTGGTTCAACATCAATGGATGAAGCACATTGAGATCCAAATGCAATTCATACAGGAGTTGATACATGAAGACAACATCGACTTGAAATATTGTTAGACTTCTTTTAGGTTACATAAATTTTCACTAAGCCCTTCACTGAGGCAAATTTTCTTCACTTATGGTCTCTTCTTTGAGTGAGGTCTGCATTGCAGGCCGCTCATCTTCTTCGAGATTTATAGTCCTCTTCCGCCCTTCTTTTTTTCTAGGAAGATGTTGTTTGTACATGGGTACCTTATCAGGCCTTTAGTTGTTGGGCCCCATTGACACATCTTTCTTAGTTGTCTAGGGATTTATCTTTCTATTCTAACTTACCATGACCTCTACCTCAAATTCAATGGGGGTGTTGGTGTGTCGGATCTTCCTCGTCATCACTCGTGGTCTTTTCTACCTCACATGGTGAGTCATCTTGCTTAACGAGATCATAGGTCTTAGGATTTATATGACACATGGCAGATTCTATCATAGAATATGTCATTGTCATATGTGTCAATGGCATCATAGGAGTTACATTTCATTTTGGAATCGTAACTCCTCTTTCCCTCATGGAGGGAATGATTGTCCAAGAATGAGAGTTACACAAAAATCTAATATGTACCCTCCTTTTTTGATCTATGAGAATGATTAGACATGTTTACCTTATGTATGATTTTCTATTGTATTTGATTTCTTGTTGATTATTTATAGCATTCATGTCACCATTAGAGTGCATCCTCTCCGATGTGCATGAGGTTTTGTATTGATTATTGCGAACAATCACAAAGTGTGGAAGCCTAAGTCGGAAAAGAGTCTAATCATGAAAATAAGGATAAGAAGGATGAATAAAATGAAGTGGAGCATATCATGAAGTATGATAATGTAAATTAGTCAAAAATGTATCAATTATAGTCAAGAAGAAATATGCTAAAGAAAAGGATAAGAAGGAGGAAATTAAGACAATCAATCCTAATTGTTATTTGTATATAAGCAAAGAAGGTATGTTTTCCATGATTGAGAATGAACTAGAGGTTGAAGAGTTTCAAGAGTGCCAAGTGTGTTTGAAAACAATTTAGTCATCGAGAGGAGGAGGACGATGATGTTTTCATCAATTCAAAAGTTCTTAAGAATATCGGGAGGTTACCAAAGTCAGTTTATCAACCTTAAGAGTACAAGTTTCTTGAGAAATGAATGGAGATCTCTCTAGATTTCATGGTGTTGTAGATCCCTAAGTGATATGGAGTGTCTTCATTATTCTTCTTGAAGGAATTCATCTCTCAAGAGAAGCAATGTAGGTGCATTTTCATGATGAAGATATGGAATTTTAATAAGACAATAAAGGTACAATAGAGGTGTGTTATCATATGATACAACTGTGTGAAGATAAAACGAGGTATGTTTTTGTTGATTTAATTTTCTTTGTTCAATTCATGAAGTCATGTTGCAAGAGGAGAGAATCATGGAGGCATATTGTTAGGAGAAGTACACCAAGAAGGTTTGGTGTTGGCTTAGACTATTTAATCCTTGTTGTGAAAATTCTTGAGCTTAGGGTTAGTGTTTATGACCTAATTTAGGTCCATAATACACTTAAAAGAAGTTATTGGTATATTTTAGAGCACTTAAGCCTATATGGCTAAGTCTAACAAGTGACATGAAGGCCTTAATTGATCTATTGAAGTGATGTTTTACAATAAATAAAGGAAGGATTACATTAAAGCTTGGTGCTTTGAGTATGAGTTATGTTGAGACTATTGTGATATAGTAAGAGATATGTTGCTAGCATCAAAAGAGATGATGAAGATATGGTTCAACTATGAGATGATAAAGAGTTGTGTTATAGGTACTCTAAGAAGATTTGAGTACGAAGAATATAGTGAAATTAGGTTAGAGTCATGTTGGTGTCTTGAAGATTTTGAATAAGGGTATCAGATTATGTTGAACACCCGGTAATGTTGTAAGGTATGTTTGTGAAATTTTTAATGATCATGACATTTAGTATGTTTTCAAGAAGGTGCGAGAAAGCTTAACAGGTAAAGAGTCGAGTTTTAAGCATGTTTGACCTTGAAGAATGGTGTATGCATGTTTGGGTAGTGAATTCTATTTAGAAACCTGGTACAACCGTATAAGAAGGTTAGTGGAGATGTTTGAGTTATACTTGTATGATGGTAGATGTGTTAAGTTTGGTTGTTAAGTGAAGAGTATTAAGAAAGTGTTTTTATAAGGCTTAGTAGGAAGGCTTGAAAAGGCTTAGAAAAGTATGAATGCATGAATATGTTGTGGGCTAGAGGTTGGTTTGGTTTAGTGTGCTTGAATTGAAGAACAAAATGGATCTATTAATGTGTTTTTAAGGTGATGATTAGAAAATTGGAGGTAGAACAATAGGAAAACATTACCAAAATCAGGAATACAGTATGTAGGACCAGTTTGTATGAGTTGAATCTATAAGAGTGAAATTTGACAAGTTATAGAGAGGTAAGCATCAAGATCTGGGTATGAAGAGTACATCATGCTCATGAAAAATCAAAGGTAGGATAATGTCAAATCTGGTCGGAAAGTTTGCATAGTTTGTTCATGACAGAGTTGTTCATTAACATGAAGTGGTATGTGTTGTTTTTATCTAGTTCTGTCACTATCAAGGAGTTATATCATAATGAAAGGCCTCAAGTCAATGTATGGAGGATTTAAGGTGGGAATATGGTTTGAAGATAGTTTGAAGCGTAAAATGTGTCTTAGGATGTTTCTTGAGGTATGAGTTAGGTCTATGAAGCATATATGATATAGTTATTTTCTTTTTCCCCTATATGCTATATAGTTAGGAATGTTATGAATATAAAATTGGAACTAAAATGATATTCTTTAGAATATAATCATGATTTGAGCAAAAGAACATGAAAGGTGGGATTATAGGGATCAAATATTGGTATATAAGCTAGACAAATTGATCTGTTATGTCATAAGCATGTAAGTACAATCCTATGTGACTATGTTATAAAATAATATAATGAAGTTGTTTTGATGATGGTATCATAGTGGCTTGTGAAGGAAATTGATAGAGGTCTTAATTGACAAAATATGCAAGGTCCGTATTTTGAAGTCTTGATGAAATTTTTTTAAAGAGTAGTGTTTATTATTGCTTGAAGGATGAAGAAGCATGTTATTATTTATAATTCTCAATAGAAGGTTGTTATATTGGAACAAGGTATGCACTATTTTCATATTCTTTTACATGAGGTCTAAGATACAGTTGGTGAGAGCATGATTTGAAGTCAAATAAATGTTTCTAGTTCTATTTTAAGATCTATAACAATTGAGTGCAAGATAGTGTGGTATCCAGGTAGTTAGTAAAGGTGTTAATAAGTCAAGGGAAGCTGGTAGTATGGTTTATATGAGAAAGGTAAGAAATAAGATATTGGTTCTTATTTCTAGCGGTTGGTAGTAAGTGCCCAAGTCGTGTTGTTGAAGTGATTATTAACAGTTGGTCCATTGATGAGAAGAGTTTGGTACATATGCCTGAGTTGATAAGTATTGAATAGGTGAGTGGTCTTATGGTCCCAATTTATCTTAAGAAATATATACATGAGCTAAGGGGGCTAAGCACAACTCTATGAGTAGGATTAGTTGTGTCAAGAAGCGATCGAAAGGGGAACCGAGCATGAGGATCTTCAAGAGTAGGCATATATGAAATGAGAAGTATCTTGCGTATAAAGAACTTGTTATTAAGACTAGGTGGATGGTATTGTGTTCATGAAGAGGTGTCAAGAACTCAGGGGGAGTCATTAAGATATGTTCTCATCTTAGTTAGTTTTTTTAAGGAATGCATCTATTAAGGGGGAGTTGTGTTTCTCTATAAAGAGTTAAAACAAAGATAATGAAGGTGAAATAAACCTTGTCTTGTTTGGTTGATGTTTCCAACCAAAATTTGATCCTAATGTGATGACAGAAGAAGTGATCTAAGAAAATTTAGGTATGAATATTTATCATTAATTTCAAAAGGGGGAGAATGAGATGATGGCACATGTGAGCATGATAGGGGAGAATGAGCTATTTTTGTTTTCCATCAATAGGTTTTCCATCAATGACAAAGGGGATATTGTTGGCATTGTGTTGTCATTAATGTCAAAGTATGATGATGTAGGTAGAATTGTCATTGATGTCAAAAGGAGTATGATGTCATGAATGTTGAGTTGTTTGGTCTAGTTGCTTGATGAAGTTACAATGTGTCTTGAGTAGGTGTAGAGGATTTAATGGCATGTAGGTATGTTACGGTGTTGTAGTGATGTGATGATGAATGTTGAAGGTTCTTGAAGGTAGGAAAGAGAGTCAAAGTCATGAGGACAACATTGATGATGCAAGCATGGTTAGGATGTTTGGTTTGGAGGCCTAGTCAATAGGATGAGGTGTGCCATGATGGAGTACAGGTATGTATGAGCTTGATATGCATGGTGAGAGCATGAGGATCATGTGGATGAGATGTAGGCACACTCATAAGGGCCTTTGAGTTATAGTACAGGGTTTGGTCATAATTTCTAGGTCTTAACTAGACCTATTCTTAAGTCCTAGGTGTCCAAATGAATTTGTTTGAGCATATTTCAACATGGAAATGGAAATGTAAACATTTTGGAAGTGTGGTAAGTTTTTCTTGAGGTGTGGTCCAAGTTCTAGGTCTTGAGTTGCATGTTTGAGCAAGAAATTGAATTTTTACCTCTATCGAGTTCACAAAAGTGAGAATCCCATCTTGATATGGAATGTTTGATGCTCATTGGAATGTGAAAAATCTACGTGGTTTTCCAATCTCCTCATTGTAGTTGGGAAATGGTCCTAAAATGATTTTTGAGGAATTAGTTCATGTTTTAATGGGCATAGCTTTATGAAAAATTGTTAAGAAGGTAAATAACTTCTAAACCCTCCTTAAACCCTAATTCAAAAGTGATGGATAATATATTGTTTTTACGGCATAGAATGGATTTAAGTTTCTAGTATGAATATTGGAAGTTGTAGAGGACTCCTCCATATTTCTTCAGGTGGAATTTAGGTGTCTTGATAGTAGGTGAACCCTACTCTTTGAATCTACAATTTTCTAAAGAAGTTATGTTTTCTCTCATGTTTTATGTTAGACATATTGACTAAATTGGTGTTTGAGGAATTTTGGAAGCTATTCTACATATCCATGGTGGTTTCAGATCATGGTTTTCCTCCTTGGAGGTCCAGTGGAAGCCTATTTTGCAAGACTGGTTTTAGGGTAGTTTTGGGCAGTTTCAGGTGACCTAGTTGGAGAGGTGTTCTTGGGATCCTACAGTCCAATTGATGATGTCTAATGAAGTTTATGATGATCTAGACGTCATGAAATTTCAAATGATATATAAAAATTACATGGCTGAGGTAATTTGGTGCTCGCTTGAGCCTCATCTTTGAGTACTAGTTTTGTAGGTCATAGACCTAGTGAAGATGGTTGTTCCAAATGGTGGTGTCATTACTTGAGATGATGATGTAGAGGTTTATAATATTTTTAAGTTTCTAGTGGACTTAGATAACATGTCTAAGTGGATGTTGAGGTTTGGTGATAAAGTGACTTGGCTTTGGCGAAAGGGTAGTTTAGGTGCTTTAGGGCTTCTTGAGTCCTAAAGGAGAAATGATGGTTTTAGATGCTATTTCCGACCTATGTGGTCCTTTGTATGATTTGTTCATTATGTTTTTAAAAAAGTTAATATCCCCTATGATGGCCAACCTAGGTGTGTTATGATCATGAGTCATGTATAAAAGCAATTTGCAAAGTCTATTTAGTACTTAGAGAGAGGGTATGAGAAAGTGTGAGCTAGAGGGTTGTTTGAAGGAGTGTAGGAGGTTTGTGTGACCATCAAGAGAGAGTAGATAATATGTTATGATGTTTTAGAGAGTGATTAGATATTAGAGAGATAGGTCAGATGACCTAATCATCTTGATGGAGAAGTGATTGAGCAGCAAGCTTAGATGAAAAATTTGGAGAAGATAGAAGGAAAGAGAGCTTAATAGGTGTCATCATCAATTATTGAGGCAACATTCCAAAGGTGAAAAAAATCAGGTGGCTTTAGTTAGTTTCGAGTCATCTAGGGGTTGGTGCTAAGTAATCTAGGGGGTTGGTGCCTCCTTGTAGGGTTGGTGCTCTACTAAATCTAGGGGTTGGTGCTCCTTGTGGGGTTAGTGCCTCACTAAACCTAGGGGTTGGTGTTCCTTTTTGGGTTGGTTCTCAACTAAATTTGAATTAATTCTATAATAATGATTTTTTTAGTGGGTTTTCTTCCCCACGAGGGTTTTCCACTTAAATATGGTGTTTATGTGCTCTTATGTTCTCATGGTGTATGATTATGTGTTTGGTTAATAATTACTTAATCTATATATTAATGAATGTTTGGTGAATGAATTGAATGGTTGATGGATGTTAGTACTTGAGTGAAAGAAAGTTTTATTTCCCACTAATTCACCCCTAGTGTTTGTGCTTCCAACACTCTCATACTCCAAATTCTCTCCATCTTAATGTCATTGCTCCATGTGCAAATTTTTCATAGTTGATCCCGTCAAAAATATTTTTTCAAAACCACATTTCTAGTCATTATTTTACTAGGCACCCCAATCATGGGGCATATTTTCAATGACCTTAAATATGTTTACAACATTATCAATGACATAGATAATAAGATGAATTACATCATTATTGAAATCAAAGACCTAAAAATAGTAGCTTATTACTCTATCACAACCAAATTACCTTAAGATGATTTTCCCATTTCTCGTAGATCTACATCTTCATGTATATAGATAATTCCAGTAATACCTTCCTATGTAGTCTATGCTTCCATCAACCACTATGCACTCAAATCAATCGGGCTTGTAAGTTCTCACTCCATTCGATTCTCTTCCTAACAAAATTGACCATTGTACCATTGCAGGACTGATTCTACCTAGACCTACGCTTCCTACTCTTAAACCTATCAAATGGTCTATCTCATCCCTTTTTCCTTTCAAACCTAATAGATCCGCTGATGTTATGGCTACGAATGGGTCTCTCTTACGCATAACACCCGAGAAAGCAAGATGCCTTTCTTTGTGGAACAATTACAAGTACCTGCATATGATATGCCAGAGTCATGCTTGGCATGTGAAGTTGTTGATCGTTCATCCCCCTGGTACCACCCTATCTTTGGAACTTTTCCCCCTGACATCACCCATTCTAAAAAGAAAGCCCTTATTCACCGCATAGCCCATTATACCCTCCTAGGAGGCACCCTTTATCATTGTGGCTACGACGAGAATCTACTTCACTGTTTGGATGTCGTTGATTCTATCCATGCAATTAAGGAAGTACATAGTGGTATTTGTGTAGCACATACTAGTGGCATGGTCTTAGCTAAAAAGCTATTGAGATTAGGCTATTATTGGCCTACCATGGAATCCAATCGTTGCAACTTTGTTAGGAAGTGTGAACTATGCTAGAAATACAGAAATTTAATACATGTGCCAGCACAAGCCTTACTTCTTATTACAACGCCTTGGCCATTCTCTAAATGGGGCCTGGATCTCATATGGAAGCTTCATCCTTCTTCATCGGACGGTCATACTCACATCATCACTGCCATTGAATACTTTACCAAATGGGTAGAGGCTGTCCCTCTTACCTATGTCACCGATGTGCAGATTTCAAAATTCATCATGAACCATCTCATATGCCGTTATGGGATCCCCTTGGCCATTGTCACTGATAATGGTAAATCCTTCAAAAATAAAATGGTTAAAACATTGTGTCAACGCTTCCATATCCAACTTAAGTGGTCTACCCCTTATTACCCTCAAGGTAATGGACAGGCAGAAGCCACCAATAAGACCCTTGTATGGATTATGGAGAAAATGGTCAGTAAAACCAGCCATAATTGGCATCTACAGATACATCCCACCCTCTGGGCCTATCGTACTTCCATCTGCACTCCTACTGGTGTGACCCCTTATTCACTTGTCTATGGCACTGAAGCCATCATACCTTTGGAAGTGGAGCTTCCCTCCCTGAGAATATCTCTCAGAGACTATCTTGATAAAGATGAAGACTACAGAGTTGCTCACCTAGCAGAGTTAGAACTATTAGATGAAAGGCATATCAGAGCGCTTAATCACCTAAAATTCTATCAGAACAGAGTGTCCAAAGGATATAACAAACACATCATTCATCGAGAATTTGATGTAGGAGATCTAGTTCTCAAAGAAAATCAGAAGAACACCATCAAAGATAGAGAAAAGAAAGGAAAGTTCGAGGCTAACTGGTTAGGTCCTTATGTTGTAATTGCAAAATATGGATTAGGAGCCTACAAAATTGCATATTTAGATGGTGAAGAGCTTCTAGAACCTATGAATGCCATGCACTTGAAGCAGTTCTATGCTTAGGCATGACGAGAATATCAAATAAGAACTAAAAATTGGAAAACAAAGAAAAAAAAGCAAAAAAATGAAAAATGAGAAAATAGTAAAGAAAAAGTAGGTCGTCCTCATGTGAAAACCACACAATTGTGGCACAAGGGGTAGGTCTTTGAGTGAAAACCAGTTTTTGGTGCTCAAAGAAGATTCACTGGACACAAGTTACTCTTACGGAAGGACAGGTAATCATTACCACTTTTTAGATACAACTTTTTCTGCTAGGTCTAGGAACCCTACTAGGACCACCTTTGCCTTGCCATGATCTGGTTTGTTTTCTCTTATATCTGCATGGAGGACATCACCTTTGTATACTCCCATCTAAATGTTGAGCATGAAAGTACCATTGCCACCTTCTCACACGTACACACGTGGCATTCTGCCTTTTGTATATTCCCACATCACGCTGGGGCATCCACGCTTCTTTGTTCTTGTAAATTGCTTTCAAAACATGTCCTTGAAAACACAAAAACATTTAGAAAATGATACACAAAAAATCTAAACATCTGGAAAATTTCCCTTTTTAGGGATAAAGCAACATTCATCTCACAACGTTATTCTAGAAACACCTAGACAACAATATGAAGAATGCAATGCTATGAAAACTTATCTTTTAGATAAACCCAAAAACATTAGAAAACATGTCAATCATGTCCAAAGAAAAATAGAGTAGTGCTTTAATTAATTTTAGTTGTTGGTTTGTATAGTTTTTATGTACTTAGTCCATTAATTTTTTGTTCTTTAAATGGATCATTTGCTTATCTAATTTTGAATCTTGTTTGATTTAAATTATGTATTGCATTACATACATTTGGGAACTCTCATGCTTGTAAACAATTGTTGTAGGCTTCTTTTTTGTTATGTGCATCTTTAGGGTTCATTTTTACTTGCTTAGATTAGATCTCATTTTAATCTCTTGTTAAAAGCTTTTGCATGTGTTTGTTTAGTTGTAGTTTGTTGTGTTGTTTGTATATGTATATTTGTTTAGTTTTGTTAACTTTTGCTTGTGGTTTTTGCACAGTTGTTTTTTATCACATCTATCATCTATCATTTCATCACATTTCTAACATCATTCACTACATCATATATATACAAAAATGCTAAGTATTACATCATGCATGTATGCTAAGCTAATCATCACATATCGTATCATCAATGGGGGAAAGAGGGGTTGCACATAATCACAAATCTATCCCCCACACCAATATCATCTAGTATCATCCCAAGTGCTAGAATACAAACTCAGAAACAAATCATGAATCCAAAAACATGTGGTGCTATATACAGATACATCATAAAAAATGAAAGCAGGAAATATACACATTTCTGAATCTAAGGTATGCCACATACATAAAGGAAAGAACAAACCATACATCATAAATCCATCATAGAATGATACATCAAAATGTCCATATATACATATATAACTGTCTAGGTTAGTACTCAAAATAATACATCATTGATACAATATGCCATCAAAAAGGGGCATGCATAAAAAAGAATCAAGCCTTCATCATGAGGCATCATCAAAATAATGGTATACACAACTATACATCAAAATCAACCTTCATAAGAGGCATGTATACAAGATATCTATACAAAAAGGAGTATAGAGCTCAACCACAGCTCTCGCCCTCACCGGGGCTCCCAAATTTGTCACCTGGTCGACAGAATAATGGTGACTATGATGGATGTGCACCAGGGGTACCACCAAACTATCTAGATGGTCCCTTTCACGTTGGCTACTCTGGTATGGACTGCCTAATTGATCTCACCGAATGACTTGATCTCTCGTGACCGAAAGCCTATCACCAGTAGCCTCCGGCACCGGAATGAGACTACTCACTGATCTACCAGAACTTCCCTAAAGTAGGAAGTCCTATAATACATGGCCTCACCACCAGATCTCATCGCATCTCGTATCAAATATGCATCTCCAGAAGCGAGAGCTTCCTATAGGGAGGCATCTTGCTGGCCTATCAACTTGCCAATATTGGCCTGAGCCTGTCTCAAGGAAGCAACCTCTTGATCTCTATCTGCTGTAATGGCCTACACCTGGGCTCATGCCTGATCTCTCTATGTAAAATAGCCCTGTGACTGTGCCTATGCATGGTCCCTCTGAGAAAAAACCATCCACACCTGAGTCTAGGACTGGTGTAGGAGGCTCAATATCTAAGCACCCTGTGTAGCCATCTCTCGCATTTGACTCTACCATGAGGCACTATCGCTGGCCTAGGCAGCCTGTGCCCTAGCCTAATCCCTCTCCACTGTCAAAATTTACACTTGGGTGAGTGCCTCGATCTAGCCCTGTTGTGGTGGCATCATGCCTATTCTCTCATTGCGTCTCGCCGCCCCCACCAAAGACTTCTACTCTCTAGAATATTAGGTGGCAGCCCTTGCTCTGGAAGTACTTCTTTGAAGAGGGGTATATATCCCCACTGGAATGCCCACTAGGGGAAACTCTATATCCATGGCCCTGTATACCTATCTCGCCCTGGGCCTAGGGCCCTGTCCCTGTGGCTGCTGTGGTATGGGACCCTGTCCCCTACCTCGACATGGTGGTGTGCATCGGGCCCACCCTCATCATCGTCATCATCACTATCAGCTCCACCCTTGCCACCGCTAGGAGGCCCCATCTTTGGAGGTCCGACGCCGCGTCATATCTTTGCTCTGGGAATACTCAAATGGCGTGGGAGCACACCATGGTACCATGGCCCATACTCCAACGTAGTGCCGGATCTCTAATCTGTCTTAGTGGCACCCAAATAGCAGGTGCCACCACAAAAAACTAGTCAATGCTCTATCACGGGCAATCTATGGACCCATATCAAAATGCTCTCTAGCTCTATGAGCATACCATCTATCTAGCCTAGGAACATCCTAGGTAAGGCCAAGCTACCTCTGACACCGATCTACTCTATATAACTCTTGCATATAGCTACGGCTGCCCAAGATAGGATGTGTGTGTGTGTCCATGTCTATTTTGACGCATGCGCATGTGCGTACCCATCAAACCGACGCATACGCCCACGTGCATGCATCAAATTTCATCCTACCTACCCTAGAAAACCCTTAAAAAGGCATTAAATGCATAATTAATAGGGAGGGATAGGCCACTACAAAAGGTCCATCCACTGGGTCCCGCATGTACTCTCGATGCGATCTGCGCGCCTCGTCCTCCTCGGTATTCTTGCCATCTCACTCCAGGGCTATCGCTTTCACTCATGGTAAAAATTTGCAAAGGATCTGGTAGAAATGAATTGGTCATGATTGTTTTACCGACCTCGGGTGGGTATATTAACCCGTCGCGATGCCCCTGGGGCATGTTTTCTCTATCGTGATCATTCTAACCTTCTTCTATCCACTGACGATAATTATTTTTGTATTAAAATAATTATTTTTACTAATTTTCACCATTGGGGCACTTCGTTGTCCAACAGTTACTTCTGCGTCACACTGAGGTAATTTATGAACCTTTCAGTGCCTTTTCCCGCCTTTTCCTCTATTTTTCATCTATTTTCCCCCGTCGTGATAATTATTTACTAATTTATTTTAAATAAATTATTCTCGACCCATTTTTCTTCTTGTGGGAATATATTTTGGCTTTTTGATAGCTTTGCCTTCCCACTATAGCTCTTGCGCGTATTTTTAGAAGATCTTAGATCTTTTGAAATTCTTCTGACCAATCAAAAATTCAAAAAATTCAAAAAATTCAAAAATTCAAATAGTCAAAAACATTAAAAAACTTCAAAAATGGCTCAAAATTGGTTAAGCTAATCATCTATGGCTGAAATCTGTGTCTCTCACATGGAACTCATCCTAGATCTTGCTGAAATTTTCAAATTGTTTGAAACAACGACTCGCGCATCACCAAAATCTTCAATCACCTACACAAGCTATGTTGCTTACTTCGTCTATACTCTGGGGCACTATCAGTTACCTGGTACTATTTTCGTCATGCACATTGATTTTTCGCATGACCCAGTGTCCTCCATCATTCCCCTTGCATAATACACCTTACTTGGGGCATCATTCTTCACCCTTGTCGTTTATCAGAACATTTGGGACTTCATCTCGATAACAAAATATTTGTGCAACTATCTTAAATGTTGTTGGTTTAAGTGTGTGTGATTGTACTTATTTCCCTATTAGGTGATATTGTTTATTTCTCGTATTACATTGCATTCATGTATGTTGCATGGAGTTGGTGATTTTTACACAGTTGGTTGTTTGTATCTTTGCTTTTCATGTCATTTTACGCTTCCGTCACATGCTCACATTTTAATAAAGACCCATGAGGAGGATTCTAAGCATTATGATGATTAAGTATTGTTAGCAATTGATTTACGGATAGCTCAAAATACCTTTTTCTTCTAGTTTCTCGTATTCTCTGAGCACTTTTCTTTCTATTTTTTCCTTTTTGATCGTCAATCGCATTTCTTTGTCACCCCATCGACACTCGAGGCGGAATTTGTCATCCTTCATCCTATTATTTTTTCTTCTACCCCTTCAAAAAAAAATTCTACTTGTTTGTGTTTGTCTACTTTCTTTGAAGTGACATAGCTTACGTCACCTTAAAGAGGGGAAAATGTAGACACCTGTAGTTTGATCAATACACTATTATTTCTAATGGTGCACTAGCACTTCTTCCCTTTGCAAATTGACGGCACACCACGCTAGACCTATCTAACTCCCCTCTCACGACACTTTTTGGTCATTTTCCTCTTATAAACCATTTAAACAGGTCGTTATAGCCTCGTTCTAACTACATTAGCTTCTTATTCCCTTCTAGCTTGCTTCTATTAGCTCCCTAGAAGATCAATCCACTTCGTTGGATTGATTAAGCTCCTCAAAACCCTTCCAAAACCCTAATTACTCTCTAAGAGAGATTAATCAGTCTAACCTAGGTTAAATACCTTAAACATAGTCAAATCACACTTTGACTTGCTAAAAGTGCTTTTTGGACTTTAGCCTTTGTCCCACATGCACCCAAATCTCCCTTTTCTTCCAAACCAAAAACTATAAATAGGGCTATACCCCCTCCCTCATTTCCTAAGAATTCTCTCTTCTTCCTAGCATAGATTATAGCAATTTGTTTAGGCTTTAGTTTGTATTTCATCTTCTTCCATTTGAGCTAAAAGCATTTAATCTTGTATTTCATAGCATTAACATGGAGTAAAAGGGAAGATCCATTGGCCTTGAAGCCATTAATGGGGAGATATCTTTCTCTTAAACATATAAATCAATGCTCGAACCTCTTAGGTTCATTATTTCAAGCTTTCAAAGAATAGAAATTAAATTCATTTGCTTAGTTTGCATGTTTATTTCAAATTACTATATGCAAAGAAGAGAACCTTGCTCATTTCTTATCACATAGTCCATTGATCAGATTTTTAAAAGCCTTTGGGGTTTCTTTAGAGATTCTTACCCCAAATCCATGGCTTTGCAACTTTTCATTGAACACATTTGGACTTCGCCTATGTGTACCCTACAAATGATAGTCCTTATGATTCCCTCATTGGATGTATTAACTCATCTAATGAATAGATCAACACCATTTGGATTTTAGAAAAGAGCTGTGTAGTCGAGACAAGACGTGCCCACTTAATCATACCAGATCCTGTGCCTACCCCTTAGGAAAATCAAGTATAACTTAATAGAGCAATTAGAGAAAATGCCTGCTAAGATATCTATTCTCGATCTCCTCAAGATCTCTAATGCCCATAAGAACATACTGTATAAAAATTTGTAAAGTTCAGGGGTTTCCACAGAGGTAGACCCCACAAACCTTCAAGCCATGATTACATGCTTAGACACCAACGATCATATTACTTTTGATCATACTACAATCCCGCATAATAACCCAGAGCATAAATTACCATTGTATCTCGAAGTGGTGGTTACCTGTCACAAAATCAAAAGAGTACTTGTAGATGGGGGATCTGGTCTAAATATTTGCACCTTGAAGCTAGTAAAGCAGCTAGGCCATTTAGAAATAGAGCTAGGTGCTAAAACTATCACAATCATAGCATATGAAAATGAAGAAAGAGAGTCAACAGGGACTATAGTGGTTCCCATGGAGGTAGGACCAACATGTCATGACACAATGTTTCATGTCCTTGATTTGGACCTTCGTACAACATGCTCTTAGGATGCCCATGGATCCATGCCATGCAAGTTATTCCATCAACTTTTCATCAGTGCATCAAGTTATGTCATGAAGGGTAGGTAGTTACCATTTTGGGCGACCCGGAGCCATTCACACATTGTAGAGCGTTGCACAGTTTTTTGTGCTTCTTATGAATGTCCTTCTATGGATGTTGTTGTCCCTCTACAAATAGAGGCTATAAAAATCCAAATAGATTCAAAGTCTCTCACACCTTTCAATCAATATTTTCCCTCATTGGTCAATCCATTTGCTTCATGGGAGGCCACATCAACAAAATATGGCCCAAGTAAGCCATTCACTCTTGAGCAGGCTCTGTTGATATCAGACTTATCAGTATCCCCCAGGACAAGGGGTAAGCCTTATTTTCAGTTCAAGAGCACCCACGAGCAATGTCCTAAACCATTGGAAAAAATTGTCCATAGTGGCCTCCTATCTAAGGAGAAAATGTTAGAAGACCCTACCAGTAGAGTGCCAGAAGGCACCATGGCTTCATGCAATCAAGCACCTCAGTACATCAAAGGTCCCCGCATGATGTTTGTCATGGGCTATAGTGGGTTTGGATGTGGCATTAATGCACAAGGTCGGTTAGAGCCTATCCCTATCCCTCATTTTAAAACTGATAAACATGGCCTTGGAATAAGGCCCCATGACGCTCTACCTTCTAAGAATGACGCCACCTCTTCTGAACCTGAGGACGTTTCATCTCATTTTGATAGTGACATAGATTCCCAATGTAGCCTTTATGAGGATCTTTCCTCCATGAACCTATTCCCAGATTTTTCGGTCCTTACCTTATCCGAATCCATCCCCTAGATAAATATCCAGTAGCCCTTGTATATCCTGAACTTATAGATTGGGATCAAAAAATTCACATGCCCCTAGATTTCTTTGAAAATGATGAGGCATTCGCAGAGTTCATGGGACTCAGGGACTTTATTCTACGTGGAGACCACAAGAAAGGATTTAAGATTCAACTAGACACTGCACCTACTTCGGGAAGAAGTAGAGATGTGTGGACGGTTGAATAAAAAGGTTGTAAATAAAAGTACACCTACTTCTGAGAAACCAAGCAAGAAGGCGCAACGGAAATCCCATAGTGACAGACTCTTTGATAAACTCATAGACAAACAGAATGAAGAGTCTAAAGATGAAGTAATTTATCCATTCAAAGATGATCATGAACTACCACAGGAGGTTGATCTTACTCTTCCCCCTGATCCTACGAGGATGGAGGATGTGTCTAAAATGATTATTGAGGAAACGATTAATGTCAACATTGGCTCAGAGGAGCAACCTAGAATAGTCAAGTTGGGAGCTTCACTCTCAGCTCACGAACAAAATACCTTTGTAGAGATCTTGAAAGAATACGTGGACATATTTGCGTGGACATATGCAGATATGCCTGGTTTAGACCCCGAGCTAGTTGTGCACAACCTCATTGTGCACCTAGATGCCAAACCAATCAAACAAAAGTTGAGAAAGATGCATCCTAAGGTAGCACTCTTGGTCAAAGAAGAATTAGAAAAGTTGTTAGCTATTGATTTCATTAAACCTATTGACTATTCAGAATGGATCTCTAACATAGTCCCAGTATAGAAAAAACCTGTTGGCATAAGGATCTACACGGATTTCCATGACATCAACAAAGCATGTCCAAAAGATGATTTTCCCCTACCTAACATTGACATGATAGTCGATTCAACAGCTGGTTATGAAATGTTTTCCTTGATGGATGGTTTTTCAGGTTATAACCAGATACTGAATTGCAGAAGAAGATCAACATAAGACAACATTCATCACCCCTTGGGGAACATTTTGCTACAAAGTCATGCCCTTCGGGCTTAAGAATGTTGGGGCTACTTATCAATGCGGGCCATGACAGTTATTTTCCATGATATGATAAGTGACATCATGGAGGATTATGTTGATGATATCCTAGCAAAATCCAAAAGTAGAAAAGAACACCCTGAAGTGTTGAGGCATATCTTTCAGTGTCTAAGGGACTATAAGGTTCATTTGAACCCTAAGAAATGTGTCTTGTGTTTTATCAGAAAAATCCTAGGGTTCATTGTCTCACAAAGAGGGATTGAAGTGGATCATGCAAAGGTTACGACTATCATAGAAATGCCACCACCTACCACTCTCAAGCAGCTAAGGAGTCTATAAGGAAAGATTCAGAAATCATCGCTTTATTTCACAACTTGCGGATAAGTGCCACCCCTTTACTCATTTTCTCAAGAAATATGTCACATTCAATTGGGGACCTGACTATCAGAAGGCCTTTGCGCTACTCAAACAATACTTTTCCAGCCCACCTATACTAATGCCACCTACCCCGGTGAACCTCTCCTCTTATACATTTCGCTACCCAATTTTCCATTAGTGCATTACTTTCCCAATATCACTTAGCCCATAAAAAGAGAGAGCATTTTACTATCTTAGCCGCACCTTGATCTCATACAAGTTGAATTATCCCCAAATAGAAAAGGCCTGCTTAGCTGTTGTATTCACATTTTAAAAGCTTCACCACTATCTCTTAAATAATAAAATCAAGCTCATATCCAAAGTTGACCCTCTCAAGTACCTTTTATCCAAACTCGCCCTCAAGCCAAATGGCTAATTGTATCATTCTCCTAAGTGAATTTGATATCGAGTTTGTGAATCAAAAGTCTTTAAAAGGATAGGTACTGGCTGATCAGTTGGCAGAAGCTCCTCTCCCAGGAATGGAACCTTTATGCTTGAATTTACTAGATGCATCTATGATGTATATTGAGGAATCTATGGAATGGTAGGTTCATTTTGATGGTTATTTTACCTTTCATGGATCTGGAGCAGGAGTGGTGCTCATCACTCCAACAGGGATGTCATAGCACAAGCATTCCGGTTGGGATTCCTATGTATAAATAACATTACAGAGTACGAAGCACTCATTGTTGGCCTCAAGCTAGCTATTACATGGAACATCAGACAACTATGAGTCATTGAGGACTCTCAACTTATCATAAAATAGGTTAATGATGAGTACAAAGTTAAAGATGAGAAGCTTATTCCGTATAAGAAAATGGTTAAAAATTTGAAGGAATATTTCACACAAGTCATATTTGAACAAAAACCAAGGTCACATAATAGATCCGCAGATGCTATGGCTACTATTGGGTCTCTCTTACACATAGCACTTGAAGAAAGCAAGATGCCTTTCTTCGTGGAACATTTACAGGTACTGCGCATATGATATGTTGGAGTCATGTTTGGCATGTGAAGTTGTTGGTCCTTTATCCCCTTAGTATGACCCTATCTTCCAATACCTACAAGATGGCACTTTTCCCCCTGACATCACCCATTCTGAAAAGAAATCCCTTATTCGCCGCATAGCCCATTATACCCTCCTAGGAGGCACCCTTTATCATGTCATGGCTACGACGGGAATCTACTTCGTTGTTTGGATGTCATTGATTCTATCCATGCAATTAAGGAAGTACATAGTGGTATTTGTGGAGCACATACTAGTGGCATGGTCTTAGCTAAAAATCTATTGAGAGTAGGCTATTATTGGCCTACCATGGAATCCGATTTTGCAACTTTATCAAAAAGTGTGAACTATGCCAGAAATACATAAATTTAATACATGCGCCAACACAAGCCTTACAGCCTATTGCAACACCTTGGCCATTCTCTAAATGGGGCCTGGATCTCATAGGGAAGCTCCATCCTTCTTCATCAGATGGTCATACTCACATCATCACTGCCACCAAATACTTTACCAAATGGGTAGAGGTTGTCCCTCTTACCTATGTCACCAGTGCGCAGATTTCAAAATTCATCATGAACCATCTCATATGCCGTTACGGGATCCCCTCGGCCATTGTCACTGATAATGGTAAATCCTTCAAAAATAAAATGGTTAAAACATTGTGTCAACGCTTCCATATCCAACTTAAGTGGTCTACCCCTTATTACCCTCAAGGTAATGGACAGAAGAAGCCACCAATAAGACCCTTGTATGGATTATGGAGAAAATGGTCAGTAAAACCGGCTATAATTGGCATCTGCAGATACATCCCGCCCTCTGGGCCTATCATACTTCCATCCACACTCCTACTGGTGTGACCCCGTATTCACTTGTCTATGGCACTAAGCCATCATACCTTTGGAAGTGGAGCTTCCCTCTCTGAGAATATCTCTCAGAGACTATCTTGATAAAGATGAAGACTACAGAGTTGCTCACCTAGCAGAGTTAGAACTATTAGAT
Organism: Taxus wallichiana var. yunnanensis; assembly: GCA_018340775.1. Taxonomy (NCBI): domain Eukaryota; kingdom Viridiplantae; phylum Streptophyta; class Pinopsida; order Cupressales; family Taxaceae; genus Taxus; species Taxus wallichiana. Next base: position 447,997,900 of record CM031237.1, on the reverse strand, counting down.
GAAAGGCATATCAGAGTGCTCAATCACCTAAAATTCTATCAGAATAGAGTGTCCAGAGGATATAAAAAACACATCATTCATCGGGAATTTGATATAGGAGATCTAGTTCTCAAAGAAAATTAGAAGAAAACTGTCAAAGACAGAGAAAAGAAAGGAAAGTTCGAGGCTAATTGGTTAGGTCCTTATGTTGTAATTGCAAAATATGGATCAAGAGCCTACAAACTTGCATATTCATATGGCAAAGAGATTCCAAACCTATAAAATCCATGCACTTGAAGCGATTCTACGTTTAGGCATGACGAGAATACCAAGTAAGAACTAAAAATTAGAAAACAGAGAAAAAACAAGCAAAAAAAATGAGAAAATAGTAAAGAAAAAGCGGTCGTCCTCAAGTGAAAACCACACAATTGTGGCCTGGGGGTAGGTCTTTGAGTGAAAACCAGTTTTTATCGCTCAAAGAAGATTCACCGAACACAAGTTACTCTTACGGAAGGACGGGTAATCGTTACCACTTTTTAGATACAACTTTTTCTGCTAGGTCTAGGAACCCTACTAGGACCACCTTTGCCTTGTCATGATCTAGTTTGTTTGCTCTTATATATGTATGGAGGACATCACCTTTGTATACTCCCATCTAAATGCTGAGCATGAAAGTACCGTTGCCACCTTCTCGCACGTACACACGTGGCATTCTGCCTTTTGTATATTCCCACATCACGCTGGGGGCATCCACGCTTCTTTGTTCTTGTACATTGCTTTCAAAACATGACCTTGGAAAACACAAAAACATTTAGAAAATGATACAAAAAAATCTAAACATCTGGAAAATTTCCCTTTTCAGGGATAAAGCTACATTCATCTCACAACGTTATTCTAGAAACACCTAGACAACAATATAAGAACGCAGCTATGAAAACTTATCTTTTTAGATAAACCCAAAAACATTAGAAAATATGTCAATGTTGTCCTGCAAAAACAGAGTAGTGCTTTAATTAATTTTAGTTGTTGGTTTGTATAGTTTTGATGTACTTAGTCCATGGATTTGTTTGTTCTTTAAGTGGATCATTTGCTTATCTGATTTTGAATCTTGTTTGATTTAAATTATGTATTGCATTACATACATTTAGGAACTCTCATGCTTGTAAACAATTGTTATAGGCTTCTTTGTTTGTTATGTGCATCTTTTAGGGTTCATTTTTACTTTCTTAGATTAGATCTCATTTTTAATCTCTTGTTAAAAGCTTGTGCATGTGTTTGTTTAGTTGTAGTTTGTTGTGTTGTTTGTATGTGTATATTTGTTTAGTTTTGTTAACTTTTGCTTGTGTGTTTTGCACAGTTGTTTGTTATCACATCTATCATCTATCATTTCATCACATTTCTAACATCATTCACTACATCATATATATATATATATATATATATATATATATATATATATATATATATAAATGCTAAGTATTACATCATGCATGTATGCTAAGCTAATCATCACATATCGTATCATCAATGGGGGAAAGAGGGGTTGCGCATAATCACAAATCTATCCCCCACACCAATATCATCTAGTATCATCCCAAGTGCTAGAATACAAACTCATAAACAAATCATGAATCCAAAACATGTGGTGCTATATATAGATACATCATCAAAAATGAAAGTAGGAAATATACACATTTTTGAATCTAAAGTATGCCACATACATAAAGGAAAGAACAAATCATACATCATAAATCCATCATAGAATGATACATCAAAATGTCCATATCTACATATATAATCTGTCCCAAGTCATCATAAGTACTCAAAATTGTACATCGTTGATACAATATGCCATCAAAAAGGGGCATGCATCAAAAAGAATCGAGCCTTCATCACGAGGCATCATCAAAATAATGGTATACACAACTATACATCAAAATCAGCCTTCATAAGAGGCATGTATACAAGATATCTATACAAAAAGGAATATAGAGCTCAACCACAGCTCTCGCCCTCACCGGGGCTCCCAGATCATCACTGGTTGACTTGGAATAATGGTGATTGTAATGAACCTACACCAGGGGTACCACCAAACTGTCTAGATTGTCCATGTTCACCAAGCTCTTGTGTTATGGGCTGCCTAAATGATCTCGGCAAATGACTTGATCTCCGCGACTGAAGCCTGTCCATCGCGCCAGCCTCTGCCATTGGAATGAGACTACTCGCCGATCTACCGGAACTACCTCAAGTAGGCGAGTCCCATATAGTACATGGCCTCACCCCCAGATCTCATCGTATCTCGTATCAAATTTGCATCTCTAGAAGCGAGAGCTTCCTATAGGGCAACATCTCGCTCTCCTCAAACTCCGCCAATATCAAGGCATGAGCTTGTCTCAAGGTAAAGCACCTCTTGATCTCTATCTTCTATAATGGCCTAGACTCGGCTCATGCCAAATCTCTCTCGTGTAAACTAACCCAGTGACTTTGCACGTACATGGTCCTTTGAGCAATAAACATCCACACCTCGAGTCTCGGGATTGGTGTAGGAGGCTCAATATCTTAGCACCACTCCGTGTGGCCATCTCTTGCATTTGACTTTACCTCGAGGCACTATCGCTGGCCCAGGTAGCCTCGTGCCCCAATAGTCTCGATCCCTCTTTCTTTGTTAAAATTGGCACCTATACGAGTGCCTCGATCTCACCCTATTGTGAGGGCCTATACCTGTGCCTTCACTGCGTCTCACTACCCACCAACACTACTACGCTCTGGAATATTAGGTGGTGGCCCCTGCTTTAGAAGTACCTATTGAAGAGGGGTATATATCCTGGAATGCCCACTGGGGGCAGCTCTATATCCACGGCCCTGTATACCTATCTCACACTGGGCCTAGGGCCCTATCCCTGTGGTTGTTGTGGTATGAGACCCTATCCCCTACCTCTACATGGTGTTGTGCATTGGGCCCACCTCATCATCGTCATCATCACTATCAGCTCCACCCTCGCCACCGCTAGGAGGCCCCACTGGAGGAGGTCTCACACCGACATCATACACCACTCTAGGAATACTCAAACGGCACGGAGCACACCATGATACCATGGCCCATACTCCAGGATGTAGTGCTTGGATCTCTAATCTGTCTTAGTGGCACCCAAATAGTAGGTGCCACCTATCGAAAACTAGCCAAAGTGCTCCCGCCAGGCTGTAATCTGTGGACCCATATCAAAATGCTCTCTGGCTCTGTGAGCAGACCATCTATCTGGCCCAAGAACATCTTGGGTAAAGCCAAGCTACCTCTAGCACTGATCTACTCTATATAACTCCCGCATATAGCCATGGGCTGCCCAAGATAGGATGTGAGTGCACATCCGTGTCTATTTTGATGCATGCGCGTGTGCGTACCCATCAAACTAATGCATACGCCCACATGCATGCATCAAATTTCGTCCTAACTACCCTAGAAAACCCTAAAAATGACATTAAATGCGTAATTAATAGGGAGGGATAGGCCACTCACAAAAGGTCCATCTGTTGGTCCCATGTGTACTCTCGGATGCAACTGTGTGCCTTGTCCTCCTCGGTATTCTTGCCATCTCACTCCAGGGCTATCACTTTTTCTCACGGTAAAAATTTGTAAAGGCTCTGGTAGAAATGAATTGCTCATGATTGTTTTATCGACCCCGGATGGGTATATTAACCTCGTCGCGATGCCCCTAGGGCATGTTTTCTCCGCCGTGATCATTCTAACCTTCTTCTATCCGCTATGATAATTATTTTTGTATTAAAATAATTATTTTTACTAATTTTCACATGTTGGGGCACTTCATGTCATCCAATGGTCACTTCTTCATCACATTGAGATAATTTATGAAACTTTCAGGTGCCTTTTCCTACCTTTTCCTCTATTTTTCATCTATTTTCCCCATTGTGATAATTATTTACTAATTTATTTTAAATAAATTATTCTTGACCCATTTTTCTTCTTGTGGGAATATATTCTGGCTTTCTGATAGCTTTGCCTTCCCACTATCACCCTTGCGTGTATTTTTAGAAGATCTTAGATCTTTTGAAATTCTTCTGACCGATCAAAAAAATAAAAAAATTAAAAAAATTCAAAAAGTCAAAAACATTAAAAAAACTTCAAAAATGGCTCAAAATTGGTTAAACTAATCATCTACAACTGAAATATGTGTCTCTCACATGGCACTCATCCCAGATCTTGCTGACATTTTCAAATTGTTTTAAACAACGACTCGCGCATCACCAAAATCTTCAATCACCTACGCAAGCTATGTTGGTTACTTCGTCATACTGGGGGCACTATCGCTTGCCTGGTATTATTTACGTTGTGAACATTGCTTTTTTGCATGGGACCCAGTGTCCTCCATCTTTCCCCTTGCATAATACACCTTGCTCTTGGGGCATCATTCTTCACCCTTTGTCGTTTATCATAACGCTTTTGGACTTCATCTCGATAACAAAATATTTTTGCAACTATCTTAAATGTTGTTGGTTTAAGTGTGTGTGATTGTACTTATTTCCCTATTAGGTGATATTGTTTATTTCTCACATTGCATTACATTCGTGTATGTTGCATGGAGTTGGCCGTTTTTAGCACAGGACGGTTGTTTGTATCTTGGCTTTTCATGTCATTTTACGCTTCCATCACATGCTCACATTTTAATAAAGACCCATGAGGAGGATTCTAAGCATTATGATGATTAAGTATTGTTAGCAATTGATTTACTGGATAGCTCAATATCCCTTTTTCTTCTAGTTTCTTGTCTTCTCTGAGCACTTTTCTTTCTATTTGTTCCTTTTTCGATCGTCGATCAAGTTTCTTCATCACCCCATCGACACTCGAGGGGGCATTCGTCATCCTTCATCCTATTAATTTTTCTTCTACCCCTTCAAAATAAATTTCTACTTGTTTGCATTTGTCTACTTTCTTTGAAGTGACGTAGCTTACGTCACCTCAAAGAGGGGAAAATGTAGACACCTATGTAGTTTGATCAATACACTATTATTTCTAATGGTGCACTAACACTTCTTCCCTTTGCAAATTGATGGCACACTCGCCCTAGACCTGTCTAACTCCTCTAAAGACACCTTTTCTGGTCGTTTTCCTCTTATAAACCATTTAAACAAGCCATTATAGCCTCATTCTAACTACATTAGCTTCTTATTCTCTTCTAGCTTGCTTCTATTAGCTCCCTGGAAGATCAATCCACTTCGTTGGATTGATTAAGCTCCTCAGAAACCCTCACGCGAACCCTCATTACTCTCGAAGAGATTAATCGAGTCTAACCTAGGTTAAATACCCTAAACATAGTCAAATCATACTTTGACTTGCTAAAAGTGCTTTTTGGACTTTAGCCTTTATCCCACATGCACCCAAGTCTCCCTTTTCTTCCAAACCAAAAACTATAAATAGGGCTATACCCCCTCCCTCATTTCAAAAGAATTCTCTCTTCTTCCTAGCATAGATTATAGCAATTTGTTTAGGCTTTAGTTTGTATTTCATCTTCTTCCATTTGAGCTAAAAGCATTTAATCTTGTATTTCATAGCATTAACATGGAGTAAAAGGGAAGATCCATTGGCCTTGAAGCCATTAATGGGGAGATCTCTTTCTCTTAAACACATAAATTGAATGCTTAGAACCTCTTAGGTTCATTATTTCAAGCTTTCAAAGAATAGAGATTAACTTCATTTGCTTAGTTTGCATGTTTATTTCAAATTAATGTATGCAAAGAAGAGAACCTTGCTCATTTCTTATCACATGGTCCATTGATCATTATTAAAAGTCTTTAGGCTTTCTTTAGAGATTCTTACCATAAATCCATGGCTTTTCAACTTTTCATCAACATTTGGACTTTTGCCTATGTGTACCCTACAAATGACAGTCCTTATGATTCCCTCATTGGATATATTAACTCATCTAATGAATAGATCAACATCATTCGGTTTTTAGAAAAGAACTACGCAATGAGAAGATGTGCCCGCTTAATCATACCAGATCCTGTGCCTACCCCTCAGAAAATTAGTATAACTTAATAGAGCAATTAGAGAAAACACCTGCTAAGATATCTATTCTCGATCTCCTCAAGATCTCTAATGCCCATAAGAACATACTATACAAAACTTTGCAAAATTCAGGGGTTTCCATAGAGGTAGACCCCACGAACCTTCAAGCCATGATTGCATGCTTAGACACCAACGATCATATTACTTTTGATCATACTGCAATCCTACATAACAACCCCCGAGCATAACTTTCCATCAGATCTTGAAGTGGTGGTTACCCGTCGCAAAATTGTAATCATTTTCTAGATCTACGTTGAAGTTTTTCGCATTACTCACACTGCCCAATTTGTTGACCGTTTCTCCATTTGCATGCATTTTCATTGAAACTCAAACTAAATAGTGCCCATCGATTCAAATGACAATGCATCGATCTCCATTAAGATCAAGTTTGGTTTTTATGCTTGGCCCTGCAATTTTTGATTAATATCACTAAGTGGGTGGGGAAATATTTCGAAGAACCTCTCACCAACGAAAAGTACAACAACAGCTTTTTGTTGTATGTGGCGAAGAGTTTTCCAAATGGATAAAATTGGTGGATTCATTTCGAATTGAATTTTTTTAGTTTTCGGTTTGTCACTTTATTTGTGTCATTTGGATCTTATTTAAGGAAAAAGTAATTTGGTAGTAATGTCCCCTTCTACTTGTCATTTAGTTGTAATGTCTATAGTGTGTCAATCATGGGATTTCATGTATAATTATGTTTTTATTTTAAAATCTATATTATTAGAGTCAAAGTATAAAAAATAATTAAATATTATTTTTATATTATTATTTTATGTATTTCTCATTTGTGAAAGCCAATAAAGTATTTTGTGTCATAGTTTTCAAATTATGTTACCAACTTTATATTGTATAAGTGTCAAAAAGGGCTCATTGTAAAAGTTTGTTAAAAAGAATTGTTTCATGGACACATTTTCACCGTTACATGATGGAAATAAACACAATGTAAAAATGGTGAGCATCATGATCACATTCCTCTGAGGTAACAATGTCACACCGGAGGATGGATGCAATATAATCATCAATCAAAATTAGGTTTACTCTCTCTACATTGTCCGAATTTACCATAATTTAGTTTCACTACTACACTTAATTTTATATATTTATGTAATGTGAAGTGAATGAGGTCAAGTATTCAATTATTTTATGCCATGATATAAAATACTTAAAACATATGTAAGCATAAAGTATATTTATGTTATAAAATTAATAAAATAGTTCTAAAAGTTTGTGTTGTTGCTATGATAATAAGACAATAGACTTTTATCCCCTCTCTCTCACGTTAGAAAATAAATGTTATTGAAACATCTTACATGCTTGTCCCTTATGCAAATAAATTCTTATATTGCTTGTGTGCTAAGTGGGACCCTAGCCCTATAATTATTACAAAAATAGGCAAGGAAACAATGTTACCATGGTAGTGTCTACTCTCAAAATGATTTAAAACAAGGATGAATAAAAATCTACAAAATTTTAATAATGCAAGAAAATTATCATGAAAACTTTCAATTCAACATAAATATATGGTTTGTGCTCATCAAACATTAATATTAAGTGTTGGACAATAGTTATCTATAAGTCACTACACTCCTTAAAAACTTTGTCAATCAATAAAGAGGTTAGTGGTAAGAAAGCCTAAATCAATGATTCCCTTATTAACAAATATTTAATGTGTTAGGTGGATCTTTTTCCTTATGATTATTACCGAAAATACACCAAGAAATAATATCACTATATTAATGAATACTCACCCTAATCATTTGAAATTGTCATTCTTTTTATCAAATTTAAATTATAAGTCAACTCATTATTTAAATTTTTCATTAACATAATATATTTTTTATATTATAATTGATAAAATATTATTCTCCCATTTTTATTTTATAATCAATAAAATATTTATATTAATTAAAATTTATAAATTCACAAATGATATACTGAAACATGAACATATTATGTTTAATTAAACATTGAAAGATACAATACACACACGATAGTTTCCATAAAAGAGCAACCCTGGTTTCCATACCGAAAAAATCACAATAACCTCAAAACTAAACACCCTAATCTCAAAAGTTGGAAACATAAATGGAATCTTGTACAGTGCATTGAAGATTATTCTCATTTGAACATGCCGGCAACCACGCGGGGTGCAGCCACCACTCTGCTGGCCCATCCTGCATTTAACATTCAAAAATTGTATTACTCCTTCAAATTGCTAGTAAAATTAGGGTTAGGGTTAGGTTAGGGTTTGAGTACCTTTAGGGGTATTGGAGGTTCGTATCCTGATCTCCCTGGCTTCCTGAGAGAGGGCACAGCAATCACAGCACCAATGAACCAAACAGTCCGCGCAGGGTTCCTCTGGCAGGTTGTATTTCTGGCGAAGTTTCTTTCGATATCCGCATGTGTACAGGCACTGCACTCCACACATACAGAATAGCACATACAGACACCCTTGTCCACAGCAACCTGCACTTCATTTGTTAAGTAATCACACCAGTAATAATAACTTCAAAACTAAAAAACAAGTAATTTGTGATTTGTATGAGGAAGAGGAGATCTGACTGACTGGGGCCGTTGGTGTCTGCATGTTCAGCCACCCGTCCGAATGTAACACAGGGTAAGAATGTTGTTACGCAACCTGCAGTACACACTCATTCACTCACAATCTATTTTCTAAACGATTAAAACTTTGTAGCTAAATAACACACATCTGTAATTGTACGCACAAATAGAGCAGTCTTCGAAGCACCCGCATAAATCTGTAGTCCACTTCATTCTTATTAATCTTTCGCGCTCCACGGATTTTGCATCTGGCAATCCCTACCTTTCCTTTTATTTGCTGGATTCGGGTAATACTTTCTGTAGAAACAATGATCGCGACAAAACATTCTTAGCCGGCGTACATTTCTGTAAACTCTGGAGGTTTGTGTGTGGCGGCTTTGATTCCTCTCACGCGTTTTTTCGTCGGCAACGTTTGTTTTAATGATATCGTGAGATACATCGTATCAATATGAGATGAAACCTCGGCTTCTTAATTTAATTTGCTCTTGTTATATACACATTTCAGCGTTAATAAATGATGCGTGCGTCACGTTTTTTTGTTTTATTTACCAATAACGGTCCATGAAAAACCAAGTACCTATGCATTGTGTTTCCTATTCTTATTTTTTCTGCTTAAACTTATGCATAATACTAATAAGTTGTGAAGATTCGTGGGTGCCAAACATTTTAGGGATCAAATGAAAATATCCCCTATGGGCATTCTCAACTCATGTAGAACACTAATAAATTTGGTCTCACTCATTTGGCAATTTAAAAAAAAAAAAGGTCGGTACCTTTTTAAACCAAATATATAATCGGATATTATTTATAAATATTTCACTCTTCATTAGTATACTTTAATTTATTTGGTTGATTTTATTTTGCGTTATTGTATATATGAGTCACTTAATTATATTTTACAAAAATATCATATATCATTCATTTTTGTTTTTGGGTTTCATGATTATTATATTCTACTGATAGTAACAATTTTAAATAGGTAACTTTTTCAATTCAACCTTCATGATTTTAAGGTCATTTGAGTGGAAAACTAATGAAACATTAGTTATGTAAACAAACAAAACTAAGCCATTACAAATCATTTAGGAAATATGTACGCATATCTTCATTATTTGGAGACACCACACACAAAAAGCTAAATCTTCCAAGAGCAGAGACCTAGATCATCAAAGAGAAGAAATCTACACATTATAAGGTCAATTTAAGTTGTTTCTCGGTGTTCATGTCAAATCAAGGGTTACATTATAAAGTTTTTTTAATTTTTATAATGTTAATTGTATCTCATCACAAGCTTGTGGGAGTTCTACAAGAGTTTGAAGTATTTTTGTGTTGGAAACACTCATCCATTGGGGTAGTTCGGTCAATTCGAATCAAAAGGTTAACCCTTTTAAGGTCTCTTATCTTCAACATGAGCCAAGATATGGTCTTACAATGGAGAAGATAATTCAAATACATCATAACATTCCAATGCCATAAAAAAAAAAGGAAATGTACATCAACCCTAATTATTTTTATTAATGGAAAATAGTTTTTTGAAAGGGACTATACCCTTGTACAAAAAGGCTCAGCAAGCCCAGTATTTAAACAATTAAGGCCCAAATGACAGAAAAGAAAACACTCTACCTAGAGAAGTTCCCAAAACCAACAACACATCAACAAAAAAAGTTGATGTACAAAAAACAAACATCATTGTTCGGAAAAGAGATGTGAAGCAATATGAACTAGCCGAATCAGCAGTGGAAAACTACCTCGGTGGAAAATTTGTATTCTTGGAAATAATTTTTTTCTTTTTCCGAACCGTAATCCAATCATCCGAATTTTTCTTTATAGGAATAATAACTTCAAGATTAGCTATTAGCTGATATGTATTGTTTGAACAAGGGGGGCCCTTAGCCGCTATAGACGTGTTTGGTTCAATGTTTCCGGTCCTTTTAGTTTCATCCCCGGATGACTCCATCTTTGCATGATCTGTGCTTTCACTCAAAGGGGTTACGAGGACCTTTTCCATCATGTCTTCCATGCCAGTGTCAACATTAGCATCGGATCAATATCTCGCATCCGCATCGTGGATGTATCAACCCTAAATTAATTATACGAGATTAAATATAATTAAATTAAATAGGAATGAATAATATAATTATACGGAAAAGAATTATATGTAATCATTTACAATTACTCAATGGAAACTAATTTATTTGCAAGCATGTTAAACTTATAAATCAATTAGAAGTACTATTAGGGTTAGGAAGGTGACTTAGCTATCTTAGGCTCGATTTTTTTGTGTCGTTGCCAAATTTGGAAAGTATGAAGAATTCTAAATGTGCCTAAAATTTAAATCAGTCATTTCTTGCTCAAACCATGAAAGGGTAGAAACATACAAAGGGTCAAGACTGTAGATTCTACAAACCAAACTTATTTTACTATCTTGCACTTGTAGATAGAAAAAGTTTGATTTTTTTATTTCACTTCATTATTGCTTGTGTCACACTTTGATATCTCCATATTCTTCTCACGTAACCCTAGCATTTTCACTTGTACATGAAATATTAACCCGGCTTCTTATAAGAACCTCAAGCACTCATCGATCAAAAATAATAAATGTCAATTCTTGAGTCGTAATGACCTCGGTGGTCACCCCATTTGTGAGTCATTAAACACTACATTACATTTCGGACTCAATGCAGCTATCCTAGTGCATTGTGTTAGTGTGCATAAAAGTAAAAAAATGACCTAGCTTTGTTTTTGTACTTCCACACCAATAACATGTTATGCTACTTTTCTTTCATAGAAACCCTTGTATGTAGATGTGTAAACTAGATTTATGTCATTCTCGTATTGTGATATGTAATATTATGAAGATAATATTATTGTTTTCTTAGCTTAGTAATCGTACTTAGATAGGTGATTTCTAGATAATTCAACACACACACACACACACACACACACACACACACACACACACACACACACACACACACACACACACACACACACACACAAACACATAATGATACCATCACTTTTAAATTTGAATCTTAGTAGCATGTAAATTCAACCAAAGAAATAAGATGCGAAAGAGAAAAGATAACAAAGAGAACCACTTTGGGAACAAAAGACCTAAAAATCGAATGATCAAGAATGTACATCTCGGCCATGACCGTACCATAGCAATAACCAATTTACACGGTGTAGACACTCAAATTTGGTAATTTGCACTTTGGCAACTCTTGATTTGACTATGCACTCTTGTTATGATAAGTATAATTTCATTCCCGCTAGCACTTTCCAAGCTCCATTTTTACAACTTTTTTATCCTTGCACATTGACATGTCGACACATTTTGAGAATAAAATGCACAAAATCAATAGAAAACATCAGTTTGTCAGCTTCAAACTTCATTTGGAATATTTCTTATTCTAAGTAAGGGTCATATTGTTTGGTCATGAATTTATATCTAGTCCTGACTAATCTATACGGTCTTAGAATGACATCTTGTCTAATTAAACTTTCAAATCAATATCTTTCATTGGATATTATATTTCATCTAGGTCATCCTTTCTTGATAAATCATATACAAAAATCTATATAAACAAGTAAACACTACCTCGTTTGATAACATGAAACTCCTAAGATAATACACTAGAGCACTCACTTTGTACACTTGCAAAAAACATCCAAATCTCCCTAAATCTCACACTTTCACATTTCAAGTCATTAGGGTAGCACCAATATCAAGTATGAAACTACAAACTAGGTCAAGGAACCCATATTTTATCTCTTCTATAAACACTCAAACATCTTCTCTTCAAGTATTTTAGTAAGATAAAATTCAACATAATCATAGTCGGATCAAATTCAAAATCCAAGTGATCTACCTAGATATCACAGGCTAGGTGGAGAATGATGTTTATTTTGAGGCCTCTTCGAGTAGTGCCAATGTCTACGGTGCATGGGGGTGATAACAACATTTCTAATTTTTTTATAGAACCCTTCATCCATGGTTAGGATATGAGGTGATAATCGGTCTATACATAGATCCTCACTACATGTGCGATAACTAGGGTTTTATAGCAACAGATAAATCCAGAAGGAAAACACCACAGAAAGTTATAGGAACCAATTCAAAGTAGGTCCAAGACCATACATTTCGGTTAGTACCATACAATACGATCTTGGTAGTTTAGTACAACCCTAAGTGGACTCACAATCATAGTTCTAGTTTCAAAGGTAATTCGGTTTCGTGATCACCCATTTCTAGTAATGTGTAATCTCATATCTATCCGTAAGTCATTTGTAATTAGCTAAGTGCCTCTATACATCCATTTTGAGATTTCAATTGTATGTTAGGTTGATTGGTATATGTTATATTCTTACTTTTTGTTTGAGTTATAAATCTGAGTTATTATTTCTATTGTAACATATTTGTAAGATTTGTAATCAACTCTAATCTAGTCTAAAACCTAATTAAATTGACCTAAAATTTAATTAAGGTTGGAACATTTTGGTGAACCCAATTTTATCAAATCCTTAACCTAATCTAGGATCTATTCCTTATGTATTATGCCTACTTGATCTCGCTATCCCTATATATTATAGAGGCAATATTTTTTGTCATCTTCTTTGGCTTTTATTATTTCAAAGTACATATGATTTAATCTTATTCACTTATGGCTTAGTTATCATCTTTCAATCAGCCCATTGAGCATCTTGAGCCTTTTCCTCCTATTTACAAGCATAGTAAATCCACGATCTCATCTCTAATGTATGTTGGTAGAATCCTTCCATCCTTGACCAAGCTAATGAGGTCCTATTACATAATCTTGAAACTCATAGTGAGAATTATGATGAAATTTCCCATTATGATGATAATATTGTGGATATTGATCAAGTACAACTTTTGTCTAATTTTCGTGAATAAATTCATAAGAATCCTCACCACATTAAGCCTATTATTAAGATTATTTTTACTACTAAGTTGTCTCATGATCGAAATTATAATGAAGAGTCCCTTATTGGGAAACCCCCACTTTCTTTCACTTTACCAACATCTATTATACCCACATACATGGTTCATACCCCTTTTGGTGCACCTCATTTATCAATACCAAATGTCTCTATGTCTATTCCTATAACCAAAATTATTACTACACATCCCACATCTACTCCTCATGGTTCACATGTATCTTCTTCTATCATGCAATCTCTTGAATCCCTTATTCATACTTTACAAGAACAAATTTTACAATTACAACAAGGTGCATATGCTTCTTCTCACACTATGGATTCCACACAATTACTTTACAATCCACTTGCACTGAAGTGGTTTCTTATCCATTACCTATTTGTTTTATTGCTCCTAAATTTCCTATCTATGATGTTAAAGGGGGTCCCTATGAGCATCTTAACTCATTCCTTGTTGCTTGCTTTTATTATGCTTCTAATGACATCTTGCTTACCAATTTTTTCCCCAAAGTCTTAAGGACTTCGCATTATAGTGGTTTTATGCTCTCCCCACCCAATCTATGTGCACATTCACTACTTTATCCAATTTATTTTTGGCACAATTCTCTATTAATATTGAGGACAAAATTTCATATGCACAATTGGCTCAAATACAAGAAATACATATCGAACCTCTTAATGCCTATGTATTGTGTTACAAGACCCTGCTCACTAAGATGAAAAATATATCTTAGTTGATAATGAATTGTAAGAATTATTCATATAAAGCTTATTAGCCCCTTTACAAGATTCGGTCATGTTCGACAAGTTTCAATCTTTCGACTCGTATACCACACCTTGAAAGTGTGTGTGGATAAATTGTTACATATGAACAAAATCAAGTACATTGCTAGCTCTCCTCCACGCATCTACTACTAAGTTTTCAAGAAAACCCACATTCAAAGGAAAACCCAATGATGTCAAATATGCTTATAAGGAAATTGTTAATGCCATTTTTAACTTGTTAAGATACAATCGTAGCCCATGCATTATCAATTTTCTTTCTTGTCAATTCCTCCTCATATTGTCTTGAAACAATTTCTTAAAGCTTCATCATGTTATTCAAGATGTTATCAATTTTAACACTATTGAATGGAATAATTTGTAGACACTAAATCACATACTTTGGGTATCTATATAAACCCGATCGCATACTACTATTCATATGATTCCTAAGTAAGAAGAATACTAACTAACCCATGTATTTGCCCACATTTTCTTGCTTTTTGTTTTCTCTTTTGATCTTACACTACTGTATGCCCAAGTATGTCTTTTTATACTTCGGCATTTCTCATCCTAGACATCAACACCAAGGTAGGATGCGAGTGCCAAGTGCCCCCATCCCCTCGGGCACCCTCGACCTCTTTCTACTTTGATCACATATTTTGGGTCCTTTCTAGCCATTTGGGCATCTTATATTTTATTAGTTGGCCTTTTCGGGTTAATTAAGAAATTCAAGCAAGGGAATCATATAAATATAAAGTTATGTGACCATAATAAAGGACCAAGCACTAAGCATTAGCTATCACCACCTAAGGTTGCATTCAAAGGCCATTACAAGAGCATTAAAGCATCCATCTAGCTCCACATAAGGGAAAAGGGACTGCAATCTTCTACATACACTTCATAGGAGGGGAAGTTCATTATTTTGCGTACACATCTATCTACATTTTCTACATGTAGCTATTTACTTGATATCAAGTGCAACATGCACAAGAACCACCTAGGACACGATTCCGCACACACACACATAGAACTACATTGGGTTTGAAATGTAGTGTAGCGCTCAATCGTAAGATCACTTGTTTGACTAAGGACAGTCCAACCCCTCATTTGTATTATTTTATTTTTGGGATTTGATGCACTTTTGAGGGTTTTGCAAGTCATTTATTTATTACAGGTTATCAATGACATTAATGATCATTATGTGACATATTACACACATAAACTTCACACACTACACATTACACACTACACACTTCATACCTCATGCATTCATCTCTTTCTACACAACATCTACTCTACGCATTCACAACACATCTTTCTAGCATATAATTCTACATATTATGGTCATTATCTTATGACACACTCTAGTTCCATGGTCCATACTCATTCGCTAAGGGTATCTATATAAAATGAACCTCACCACACTCACTCACTCACTCACATACTCTCTCTACGCTCTAAGATTTATCGATCATATATTTCTAGTGCACAACTCAAACCATTTCCCGATGGTGCACTCTTGTTCTACGGTTCATTATTGACATTTGAGGGGGAATGTATAAATGAACCTCATCACATGCGTAATAATTCACATTCATTCGGGGGAACATGGTTTGTATCACACTCACATTGCATTCCATTCCATCTCATCCACAACATACTACATATCTTGGTCACATTTACTCTTTCTTTCTTATGCTTACATGTACAATTTTTACACATGTTAGATGAGATATTTTGTATGTCATTATATTTTCAATACACACATGCGCATTAACTTTATTTCTAGTTGTGAGAGTAGATTCTACGGATTGATACATGTAGCATAGATGTTTGGCATAATACCTCATACCAATCCCACAATGACTCCTAGGGCATCCACTTTCATACACTACAAGTGTTATTATTTCATTTTTATAGCACAAAATTATGATATTATACATGATTTGACATAATTTAATCTTTCTAACATGCTAATGGGTGCTTCATGTGCAACATTTGTCTTGCAAGTCTAATTTATTCCATGACTATCCAATTTATTGCTTGTTGTTGTATGCCATTGCTTGTCTTTGTTTGTGGGCTTTTCCTTATGTCTTACATGTTATTTGATTGTCTCGTATGTTTTCTTCTACTACGGCCTTGATTATCTTGTGACATCGTGAGTGATGTTCCATGTTTTAAACCTACTTTTCATAGTCTACTCTATCTTCTTATGTGTTAACGTTATCTTTTTGCATTCTTATCTTACGCACATTTTTACATGCATGTTTATCTTACTTGTACCGACTTGACACTTGTATCCTAGCCACTTTGTTTATGTGTGCCTTGGTTTCTACCAAACACACTCCCTCCCCCTACAAGGCATCAATTACATTTCAAGGGCTGGTCCTCCTTTGGGATACATAATCATCAATGATTTCGCATGTACCCCAAACAAGGGGGCATCATTTGGGTGTATCATTCACCCCATACAATCCTTCACAGTCATCACACAACACAAGTTCATAGAATCTAACTTAAGTCCTCAAGACAACACATTCACTAGCACCTGCATCGAGACAGTAGCACACTGGCACCTTTGACCCTTCCTAGATGCCTGTGACCAGGAGGGAGTTACACAACATTTGTCGATTGAACAGTCTATAACACTTCACACAACATATTTTATAGGACTATAGTCCTTCATCACTCAAAGCATGCATGCACTACACAATATTTTCTACTTTCACGTTGGATTAGAATTGTTTGAACCAGATCATATTTTTACACACCATCTGCATTGGTGTTCTATATTTCGAGGAAGTGGTTAAAGGTTGGAGGATGAAACCAGACTTTTATCCCTACACTTATTTCATTCTTGGTGTGAGATCACCCAAAAAACTAGTAGTCAAAGTAAACTAGCATGAGATTGCACAAAAACTCATTCTTCTACATCATCTTCAAGATCCTTTCTACACTATTTTACTCATCACAGATCAGTGCACATGTTCCTTTTTCACATTTTCACATTTTACATACTTTCTTATATACTTTTTACTCATTTTGATCATATACTTATGTATTTGACTACTTGATCATTCTTCTCTTTTGTAGGTCCATCCTTATGGGAAGCGGTAGTCACATCACATCAACAAAAATCACACATCAACAAAAATTGACATCAAAAATAGGTACAATCACGACATTTACAAATACGCTCTCCCCCTACGCCATCATCATCTTCATCACTTTTTGGACTTCCTCTTCTCTAGCATCCATGCTTCACATTTTTATCACTCCACACTTTTTCTTATCTCTTGGTATGCTTTTCGCCATCGATCTACATGGTTATCAGGTACTTATATCTTATATAATTTATGTTATCAATAATTCACTCAAAAACATAAAGTGGGGGAAAATGTAGACACTAAATCACACACTTTGGGTATCTATCTAGTCCTGATCGCATACTATTATTCATATGATTCCTAAGTAAGAAAAGTAGTAACTAACCCATGTCTTTGGCCACTTTTTCTTGCTTCCTATTTCCTCTTTTGGTATCACACTTTTTTTTCCAAGTCTATATTTTTATACTTTGGAATTTCTCATCTTAGACACTAGTGCCCAACCAGGATGCTAGCATTAGGCACCCCCCTGACTTCTTTGTACTTTGCTCACATCTTTTGGGTCTTTTCTAGCCATTTAGGCATCTTATCTTTTTGGTAGTCAGCATTTTTGGGGTTAATTATGAACTTTAAGCAAGGTAATCATATAAAAATAAAGTTATGTGACCATAATAAAGGACCAAGCATTAAGCATTAGCTATCTCCACCTAAGGTTACATTAAAAGGCCATTACAAGAGCATTCAAGCATCCATCTAACTCCACACAAGGGGTAAGGTACTACACTTTTTTATACACTTCATAGGAGGGGTAGTCCATTCTTTCATGATCATATCTATCTACATTTTCTACATCTAACTACTTGCTCGATATCAAGTGTAACACGCATAGAGCAACCTAGGGCACAATTTTGCACACACACCTAGAATTACATTGGAGTCCGAAAATGTAGTGCAATGCTTAGTTGTAAGATCACTTATTTGACAGATTGAGGATAGTTTGACCCCTCATTTATATTATTTTATTTTTGGTATTTGATGTGCTTTTGAGGGTTTTGTAGGTCATTTCTTTATTATGGGTTATCAATAACATTTGTGATCATTGTGCGACATACTAGCGATAAAAAGTGAAGGACAATGGAAATCTTCTGCGACCCTCTCGAAGGAGATTTTCTAAGGGTTTAAGAATTCATAGGTGATCAAACCAGTCTATGACACCCGCATGCACCCCTAACCCATTCCGCACACTGATTAAACTAAAATATAAAATAATAGCCTAATCGAATGAAATTTTGCAAAGAAATAAATAAATACTAAAATACTTAAATATACCTAAAAAGTTAAGAAATAAATAATGAAACCCTAATGTGCAAAGAGGGTTGAAAGAGCCTTAGCTGATTTGAAGAAGTTTCTAGAGTGTGTTGCGGTGGAGACCAACTGAAAAGATATGGAGAACCATTGCACGAGAAGATTAGAAAAATACATATCCAAAAGATTTGAATGGACTGGGGTGCCTAGAGAAGGATATGGGCACTGTGGGTGATTTGGTCTATATTATGGGTGACTTGGTCTCGCATATATTCTAGGAAGACCTCCAATGAGGTGTCATAAGAGGTTCACACTTTTTCTCCTTTTGTCATGTGTAAGTCATTGTAATATCATTGAGGTCTTCGTAAACTTTGTAATGGAGGAATCACCCGCAAAACCACAAACAAAGCATCAAAACCATAAAAAATAAAGATTCATATGAATGGGTCAAATTTTCCTTAGCTATCAAAATGATGAACTTATCACTAAGCACTACACTACATCTCAAACCCAATGTAGTTCCGTGTGTGTATGTAGAATTGTGCCCTAGGTTGCTCTTGTGTCGTAGTATATATGAAGTAACGAAAGTAACTAGATGTAGAATGTAAATAATGTGTGCATGGAAAAATATTATCCCCTCTTATGAAGTGTGATGCAAATTAACCAACCTTGTGTCCTCTTGTGATGGAGCTAGATGGATCTGCAAATGGATCTATAAATGCATTTGATGGATGCAAACTTAGGTGGAGATAGTAGATGTTTAGTGCTTGGCTCCGCATCCACAAAGGTACAAACACTGCAACCTAACTTTTACAAGTTAGAATGTAAAACTATTCCTGAGATCAAAGAAATAGTTCATGCTATGATAGGTTGGGGTAATACTCAGTTAGAAACTTATGGAAGATCTCCTAGGAATATTGCCGCTACACTTGCCAACGGTTTTGTTGGCATATTGAAAGAATGGTGGGATTTACTTCCCAACAAAGAAATTATTCTGCAGGCAGGCTATACTGGCCTTACTGCTGCAGTCATCAAAGAGTTCATTGGGAACATTGATGACGATAAAATGATGAACACTGCAATGTTCTTACGTGCAAGGTTATGTGACATGACTCGTGTTAAGGAGTACCAATGTTTTATGCAGAAATTGTATTACAGCTCAGGTAATATCAATGACGAGACTATGCGTCTCAGGTACATTGAGTCATTTCCGCCTTATTTTGCAACTCAGTACAAGAAGGCGATGCACGGTTTACGAACAGCAGAACTCAATTTTGGCGCGATCAACCAAATCATCGATCAAACCAACGCCAAACTCTGTAAGGACAAATGGGAGCGCAAGCAGGCGCTCAAACATCAAAGAGCATTAGGTAATGTTTTCTGTCAAGCATATGCATTAGAACCATTTGGGTGTCCAGATTTAGAAATCTCTCCACGTATCAAATCCTCTTGCAAGGATTGTACTTTTTCAAAGGGGGAGGATGTGAGGTATTACAAAAACACAAGAAAAGAAAATTCAAGAAATCTAGATTTAAAGATCTCTCATTTAGACGGCCCCAAAAGAAATACAAATTCGTAAAGCATCGGATATCGGTAAGCATCGTAAATCTAAACCAACATGTTATATCTGCAAGGGACCACACTATGCAAATAAGTGTCCCAAGAAAGATTCTGACAGAGGTAAAGCAAAAATCAATGCTTTAATCAAGTTAAAGGTATTAATGAGGAAGAATATGCATTTGTTTCGATATCGGTGAGCTTTCTCCTCGGATATCTCTTACTTGTCTATAGATGAAGGTCAATGCAATCTGATACAAAGATATCGACAATGAAGAAGATAGCACTGATGAAAGCGGGTATAGTTCTATTCCCTCATTTAATAATTTTGCTATCAATATGGTTTCCAATTTTGCACATCCAATGATTCCTCCAAGTGCGAGCTCCTAAGAAACCAGCTTAGAATGCCTTCAATCAGACATGATAGTTGTCCTCCATGGGACACATCAAGGAAGATGGCGCCGAGCAAAAGGCTCGAGAAAATGAATGACAGTATATCGTGCAAAGTGAAACAGAGCAAGCTAAGCTTCTAGAACTTTATATTTATATGATTCATTTTCTTTAATTTCATAATTAACCTTGAAAAGGTTGACTACCAAAAAGATAAGATGCTCAAACAATTAGAAAGGACCCAAAAAGTGTGACCAAAGTACAAAGAGGACAAGGGTGCCTAGAGGGGATGGGGGTGCTTGGTGTTGGTGTCCTAGCTTTGCATTGGTGTACAGGATGAAAAATTCGAAAGGTGAAAATACGGACCGAGAAAGAAGAGGTGTAAGGCTAAGAAAAAGTGTCAAAAAGGAAAGAAAGGTGGTCAAAGACATGGGTTAATTAGTATCGTTCTTACTTAGGAATCATGCAAATAGTAGTATGTGATTGAGACTAGATAATGACTCAAAGTGTGTGATTTTGTGTCTACATTTTCCCCCACTTTATGTTGGTGAGAAGAACTCTTAGTAACATAAATTAGATAGATATTTTTACCCAATATCCATTTAGATTGATGTAGAAATCTTGCCGAGGTACTAGACAAAGCATTTAGTGATAAAATTATGGAGCATGGATGCTAAAGATGCGAAGCATAAAAGGTGATGAAAATAAATGTAGAACGGAAGAACGTGTGTATATGTTGATGTGTGTGTGACATACCTAATGATAGTATTGTGTTGATTTTGTTGTTGATGATATTGACTACTTGTTTCCCATATGGATGGACCTAGAAAACAAAAGAGGATCAAGTAGTCAAATATGCATGTATATGTATAAAAATCATGTAAAATAAAATGCTAAAAATGTGAAAAAAGGGAATATGTACACTTGATTCATGAAGAGGAAAGAGTGTAGAAACGATCTTGTCGATGAAGTGTGAGTTTTTTGGGCAATCTCATGTCATTGTCCGAAGAATTATAAAGAGGAAAGTTGGATTTATCCTCCAACCTTTAACCGCTTCCCGAAAATGTAGAGATCTCTGCACTATCTAGTTTTTTGGGTGATCTGATACCATGGTAGAAGTAGTGTAGAGAGGAATGTTTGGTGTTATCCTCTAACTTTTAACCGCTCATCATAATAAAAACCACCGCAGATCATATGTACTAACACATGTGCAACCTACCTCTTAAAATATGTTATGTATGAGTTATCTATACCGTGTTAACCTAATTATTGTGTAACTTTCCCATAGTTATAGGCACTCCAGGAAAGGCATCACTATACTAAGGACCTAATTTTTGATTCTCGAGCCCCCAATTGTGTTTTTCGGTATCACGTTATGTTGTATATATTGTTTGTAAACCATTGTATAGGGTGGGTGATTCACCCAAATGATGCCCCCACTTTGGGGGCGCATGTGACATCACTGTAGGAGTATGCGGCCCAAAAGAGGACCGACCGCTGAAACTGTGCCTTGTAGGGGAAGGATATGTGCTTGGTAGAAACCAAGGTACATGCAAACAAGTGGCTAAGAAACAAGTGTTAGTATGAACAAACATGCATGTATAATACAAAGTGTAAACTAGGAAGAAAATGTGTAAGAAGATAATGTAAACACCCAAGAAGCTAATGTAGACCACAAAAATTCTCACAGAAACATGGGACACCACTCAGGCGTGTCACAAGACAATCAAGGGTGACTAAGCCAAAAGTATACAAGTGTGCACACAAGACAAAAAGTAAATCCTATAAATAATGGAAAAAAATGACAAGTTCAAAAATATAACAGAGATAACCATGGTGGCAAATAGTCATGCAAAAAAATGTTGAGCATTAAACACCTATTAGCATGTTAGAAGGATAAAAGGTATGTAAAAGCATGTATAATATGATGAAGTAGTGTGCTATGAAACAAAATGAAATGAAACAAATGTGGATGCCCTCGGGAGCCGTTGTGGGACTAGTACTAGGTAATCGCGCCAAGCACCAATAATACATGTAATGGCCCCGTATAATTTGCAATTGCAACTAGTGAGCAAGTGAACACACATGTGTGTATGGAAAGACAATGATATACAAGATATCTATCTAGTATGTGTAATGAAGTGAACATGTACAAGTAAATGCAAGCAAGAGTAAATACAACAAAGATATGCAATATGTTGTAGATGGATGGAATGGAATACATAGTTCATGATAGAGTCACGTGCCCCCTAAGTAAATGGAATTTTATGTAGTGAGGTTTATTTATTATTCCCCCTTAGTAGTCAATAATGAACCGTAAACGAGAGTGTGTCATCGAAATGGTTGAAATATGTGTTGTGCGTAGTGTGATGTGATGAATGCATACTTCGATTGTTGAGATGTGGAGCTGAATTAATTCACAAATATATTGTTTACAACTTGTAGGTTTATAAAATAATGGCATTGGTCGGCTGACCAACGTTGGTCACCTAGCGACCAACCAACATCGCTTGGGGTAACCGCATCGGTTACTTGTGTATGAATTTTTTTAATTTAGAATGCAAGATTAGATCTAACCTTTGATTAAAATGTGATCTAAGGTTTGTAATTACATATCTAAAGTTCCCTAAGTTTTTATATGCTTATATAAGCTAGAAAAATAGGGTTAGAGGTTAAGAATTAAGAAGATTGAATAAATTGTAAGAAAGAATTCTTGGAGAGCTCAAAGAAGCTTATAAGAGGAAAAGTACTATACATCATGTGAGGTGTGGAAGATTGCAGATCTTCAATTGTATATCCTCTAGAATAATATATTGGTTGTTTCTTGGTGGATGTAGCCCACATTGGGTGAACCATGTTATATCTTGTGTATTGTTTCTTTTGGTTTTATTTATGTGTTTATTGCTTGTATGCTTAGATTTGATTTATATTTGTACAACATGTATGGTCTAACCCCAACAACTAGTATCAGAGATTTTTTTGAGGGTTTTGTGTGTTGACAAATTTACTCACAGAGGGATTTCTGATTGAGTGGGAGCACAACAATGGCAGAAGATAGTAAATACAAAGTGGAGAAGTTTGACGGCCATAATTATCAATTATGGAAGATGCAGGTGGAGGATTATCTATATCAGAGAGATTTATACTTACCTTTGGATGAGAAGGAAAGGCCTACAAAGATGATTGATGAAGAATGGAAGATTCTTGACAGAAAGGCTTTGGGATATATTATATTAAATCTAACAACATCTGCAGCTTCAAATATAACTATTATCTGAATTCCACAACTAGAAATATTCCCGCATTTTTAATCTCATTTAGAGTTGAATCTTCGCCAATGAAAAAAGGGACTTAGCCAAAACCCAAAGACAATAGAGCAGATCGTAGACAATGCCAAGTGTCCAACCATTATAACTTAAAGAGTCAAAGGAGGGGGTAAAGTCTTGGAAGCCCATAGGGGTTTCCACGTGGAGCCAACTCTAAGGGCCCCACTCGAAAGGGAGTTTTGATGTTATATGTAGCAAGGTCCTTTACCTTCCCAAAGGAACAAAATAGCGTGCTCGCGGAAGGCACCACATGTCATCTCGATGTAATTCCAAAAATACAGAGGAGGAGTGAAACCCCAAAACCCACGGGACTTCCATGTGGAGTCAATAATAAGGGGCCCACCAAGAGAGGGTCCTCATATTAATGTGCAATGAGTCTCATTATGAACTCATGAAAAGAAAAAGGGTGCCAAGTGTCGGCTCGATAAACTTCTAAAACCCCGAAGGGTAGAAAAAATCTTAAGGATGTCTGGGCCTCCCATGTGGATCTTGCAAGAAATGGACTCTAGGTTCGAAGCAGGTTACACAAGGTGACAAGCCATGTATCACGTATGAGAGATTATGAGTCTTATCTGTAAAATCTAAATGCTCAGAAATTTTCAAAAGATTGGAGGTGAAGGGTCAACTAGCTTGTCATTTCAGTAGCAAATTAATGCATAGCCCCATGTGAAGAATGCCAACCTGCAAAGACTCAAGTTATTCATCTGGATTCAAAGGTTCATTTTAGTATAGCGACAAAATACGCGCCATTTGAGTCATGAGGCCGGGAACCAATGTACAAGGGATGTTCTGAAAAGGTGAATCCATCTCAAAGGAGTCACCGCAGATAGTTAAAGATGTATTAAATAGGCATGGCTCTCACCCTTTAGAAGGGGAAGATAATGGGAAAGTGTGAGAAAGATCTCAAGAAATATATTCATGTCACTTCACTCCATTTATCATAATTAAAAGTAGTTGGAAAGGAGTGTAGGGGGGATTCTTATCTTCTCTTCTTCCTCCTATATATATTGTACACAAAAGAGATAAAAAAGGAGATATAGTGAGAGACATAGATAGAGATATATAGATCTAGGAGTCGGTTAGTTTTCTTCTCTATCTCAAGTCCCTCTTTTGTAAAAGACAGGGCCTAGAGCTCTAGCCTTCTTCTTGGGTTTTGTAACAACAATCTTGCCTCTTTTCTAATGTAATATTGTGCACAATTATTGGAGTAATATATATGTCTTGTGGTGCTTTCTGTTCATCATTTACATATCTTTATTGAATTTGATCACCTTTATTTTCATGTAGAAATTGTGCATCTCTCAATGTTGTTACTATCTTTGAAGTTGTGCTTAAGTAGTTTGAGGTAGTGTTCTGTGTGAATCTTTTCGACCTATGGTGCAATTTTGACCACCCTTTTAGTCATTCACTGCTTCCCCTTTTCGCATGCGGTTGTGGTCTCAATTTATCTCTTGAAGGCTCATTTGGTGCATCTCACCCTTTAAATTAATGTTTTTTTTTCTAACCCTCATCTCACACTATAGAGAAGATCCATCTTATTTAAAATATGGAGGTCTCCTTAGGGTGCACATCCCACTAACCTAAGGATTCCCATGACTCTAACGGTCCAATCCACCAAGGATGATCGTCAACAATAAAAAATAGCAACCACAATAGATTTGATGAAATATTTAACTAATTTATATGAAAAACCAAGTGCATCAAATAAGGTTTATTTGATGAAGAAATTATTTAATTCTAAAATGCTAGAAGGTGGATCTGTGTCTAATCATTTGAATGATTTCTGTTCTATTGTAAATCAATTAAAATTGGTTAATATCCCTTTTGAGGATGAAGTGAAAGCATTGTTATTCTTGTGTTCTTTTCCAGATAGTTGGGATAATTTGGTAATGGTTGTTAGTAATACAACATCTGCTACTAATATTTTGAAGTTTGATGATGTGATTGGTATAATCCTGAATGAAGAAATACACAAGAAAAGTACATGAGAGTCATCATCTAGAAATTATTTAAATTATGAAAATAGGGGAGACAAAAGGAGAAATAAAAGAGCAATAATAATGGGAGATCAAAGTCAAATAATGACAAATCTAAATCCAGAGGTAGAGGAATAACCTACTAGAATTGTGGAAAGAAAGGACATGCAAAAAAGGATTGTTAGTTTAAGGAAAAAAAAGAGAATGTACCATAGAAAGGTAAAGAGGCAAATGTTGCATCTTCTGAAGTAATGCAAGATGCCCTTATTCTCTCTTGAATAATAAAATAGAATCATGGGTATTAGATTCAGGAGCTTCTTTCCATGTTACCCCTAATAAGGGTTATTTCAAAAATTATATCCATGGTAATTTTGGCCATGTTTATTTAGGAGATGATGAACCATGAATGATTACTGGTAAAAGTGAAGTTCATCTTAAATTGTAGAATGGAAATACATGGATATTGAAAGATGTGAAGCATATGCCAAGCCTCAGGAGAAATATAATTTCTGTAGGACAACTAGGTTAAGATGGTTCCATGGTTACATTCACAGCCAATTCTTGGAAAGTTTCCAAGGGAGATCTTGTTGTTGCAAGAGGAAATAAGGTAGGAACATTGTATTTGTCTACATGTATTATTGATTCC
The DNA here is from genome assembly GCA_018340775.1 of Taxus wallichiana var. yunnanensis. Taxonomy (NCBI): domain Eukaryota; kingdom Viridiplantae; phylum Streptophyta; class Pinopsida; order Cupressales; family Taxaceae; genus Taxus; species Taxus wallichiana. The sequence continues at coordinate 447,971,243 of CM031237.1, read as the reverse complement.
TTTTCTACTTTATCTACTTTAGATTCATATGCAATCATGTGGCATAATCATCTAGGCCATATAAGTAAAAAGTGAATGCAGATCTTAAAGGCTAAAGGTAAGTTATCAGATTTTAAAGATATAGATCTTGATTTCTGTGAGCATTGCATATTTAGAAAGTAAAAGAAAGTGAGGGTTTTTAAAGTTGGGTCAACAAAGAAGGAGAAAAAATTGGATCTTGTGCACTTAGATGTGTAGGGACCAAACTAAGTAGATTCTCAAGGAGGATCCCAATATTATGTGAATTTCATTGATGAAGCCACAAGAAAGGTATGGGTTTATTGTATTAAATGTAAATATGATGTTGTTAAGACTTTAAAAAGATGGAAAGATCTTGTGGAAAATGAAACAAATTCAAAGTTAAAGTGTCTTAGATCTGACAATGGTGGTGAGTACCGCAACAAGGTTTTCAATTATTATTGTTCAGTGAATGGAATACACAGATAAAGAACGGTTCCTAGAAATCTACAGGAGAATGGAGTGACTAAAATAATGAATAGAACTATCATGGAACGTGCAAAAGCAGAAGATACATGTCGGTTTACCTTTGTAATTTTGGGTAGAAGAAGTAGATATGGTGGTATATTTAATTAACCATGGGCTTTCAAGTGCACTGGATGGTGGAATACCAAAAGAATCTTATACTAGAAAAGACGTGGATATTTATTTTCTTGGAGTATTTGGTTCGTAAGATTTCATGCATATTGATAAAGAAAATAGGAAGAAATTGGATGCTAAATCCAAGAGATGCACTTTCATTGGTTATGGTTATGGTGATTTTGGATTTCATTTTTGGGATTTAGAGGATGCTAAGATTGTTAGAGTCATAACATTGATTGAAATGAAAAGAGAATGTACATAGATCATGTTTTGATACCCAAGAATGAACTGAGTGAAAGTTTTGTTGAAGAAAATGCATTCTTGGATTTAAAATAATCACACATAGGATCCAATGTCGGTACTACAGAACTGATGTTGGTTAGGTAACCGGTGTTGGAAGGAGAAGGAATGGCATTAGTTGGGTGAAATGACATCGGCTATAAGCGGAATCAGTCAGTGGTGTGACTGACATTGGTCACTATCAGAAATTGATACGAATGTGCAACATGCATAGATTAAGCCCCAGGCACCCCATATTTTTGTGAGAAGGTCTCAAAGGGTAAGTAAACCTCTAGAAATATTTACTCCATTATTTTATTTATTATTGACTGATAGTGGTGAACTCGAGAGTTTTTAAGAAGAAATGCGGCAAGATACTCGCGTGGAGTGAGAACATGACATGAATGAGGAGATGGAATCCTTGAAAAGAATTAGATATGGGATTTAGTCAAGTTTCCAGCAGGTAAGAGATCATTGTAGAAAAAATGGGTTTACAGGATCAAGGAGGAAGAGGGTGGATAGAAAAGATACAAAGTAAGGCTTGTGGTAAAAGGATTTGCATAGAAAGTACGTATTGACTTTGGTGATATATTTTCTCTTTTCGTTAAGATTAATTCCATTCGTAGTGTTCTAATTTTAGTTACAACAGAAGATTTGCATTTAGAACAACTTGATGTTAAGATAACTTTCCTTCATGGTGATTTGGAGGAAGAGATTTATATGCAACATCCATTTGGGTATGAAGTTAGGGGTAAGGAGAAATTTGTGTGCATGTTGAAAAAGAGCTTGTATGGGCTCAAACAAGATCCAAGGAAATGGTATATGAGGTTTGATAGTTTTATGCATGAGCATGGCTATATGAGATGTGAATCTTACCATTGTGTTTATTTCAAGAAGCTTGAAAATGGGAGCTATATTGTTTTGTTCTTCGTATGTGGATGATATGCTTATTGCAAGATCTAGTATGCAGGACATTGGTAACTTTAAAGAAAATTTAGCTCACACATTTGCAATGAAGGATTTAGGATCTGCAAATAAAATCCTTGGCATGAAAATTCACAGAGACATGAAGAACAAGAAATTATATTTTTCTCAAGAAGATTATATGAATAAGATGTTGAAAATATTTAAAATGTAGGATGTAAAACCTATAAGTACACCTATAGCCGGACACTTTAAATCTAGCAAATATCGCTTTCCTACATCACATGAGGAGGTTGAGTACATGGAATGTGTTCCGTATGCTTCGAAGTTAGAAGTATTATGTATGATATGGTTTGTACTAGACCAGACATTTCACAAGAAGTGGGAGTTGTGAGAAGATTTATGGCCAATCCACGTAAAGAAAATTGGAAAATAGTACAATGGATACTCAAATATTTGAGAGGGACTTCTAGCATGTAGTTATGTTATGGAAAATTAGATACTTATTTATGTGGCTATGTTGATTCAGATATGGATGGAGGTTTGGATGGTAGGAGGATCACCATTGGATATATATTCACAGTAGGTGGGATGACAGTAAGCTAGATTTTGAGATTACAGAAGGTTGTGGCCTTGTCTACTACAAAGGCCAAGTATGTTGTAACTACAAAGGCTAGTAAAGAGATGATATGAATGATAAGGTTCATGAAAGAGTCAGGAAATGAACAAGAGGATTGTAGTTTTTACAGTGATAGTCAAAGTGTGATTCATTTGGCAAAGAACTCAGTATTTCATTCAATAACAAAACACATTCAATTGAGATATCACTTCATACGGAAGGTGTTGGAGGATGGGCAACTGAAATTGGAGAAAATTCATACAAATGAGAACCCTGTGGATATGCTAATAAATCCATTGGAAAAGGAGAAGTTGGAGCTACACTCCACTTCTGTTGGTCTTTGAGTTTGAGACTTGAAGAGGGAGAAAAAAATATAAGGAAGAAGATCCAAGGATGGAGTTGTATATTACAGTGCAACAATTTATCTCCAAGTGGGAGATTGTTGAGATATGAAACTGAATTGCTTCACAAATAGTTTTTTTACAACTTGCAGGTTTACATAGTAACCGACATCACCGATCGCCCGACGTCCATCACCTAGCAAACCAATCGACATCGATTACATGTGCATGAAATGTTTTTATTTAGAACGTAAGATTAGATATAACATTTAATTAAAAGGTGATCTAATGGTTGTAATTGCATAGCTAAAGTTCCCTAAGTTTGTATATGCTTATATAAGCTAGAAAACTAGGGTTATATGTTAAGAATTAAGAAGATTGAATGAATTGTAAGAAAGAATTATTGGAGAGAGCTCAAATAATCTTGTAAGAGGAAAAGTATTGTACATCGTGTGAGGTGTGGAATATTGCAGATATTCAATTATATATCCTCTGGAATAATATATTGGTTGTTTCTTGGTGGACATAGCCCACATTGGGTAAACCACGTTATATCTTGTGTATTGTTTATTCTAGTTTTATTTCCATGTTCATGCTTGTATGCTTAAATCTAATTTATATCTCAGACAACATGTATGGTCTAATCCTAACAATGATTATGTACGACCTAGAGATGAGGTGTGAGAACATGTGATGATTTAGCCTAAAGCGTATATCACAATAAGATAACAAAGAAGTGATGATTTAGCATAAAGTGTATATCACTAAAGGATGCTAGAAGAAGTGATGATGTAGCTTATGGCGTATATCACTAATGGATGCTAGAAGAAGTGATGATGTAGCCTATAACATATATCACTAATATAGGAATGTCACAAGAGAAAATATTGAATGGTTAGATGTATGAGTGTGATGAGGTACATTTGTGATGTATACCCTTAACAATCTAGTATGGACCATGAGACTAGAGTGTGTCATTAGGTAGTGAGTACAACACATATAATAGTAGTATGTGTAATATGTGTAGTAGATGTGGTGATGAGAAAATGTCCTATGATGTGTAGAATGTGTAGTATGCAATGCAAGATGTGTAGATGATATAAGTGTGGGAGTATAGTGTGTAGAATGTGTATGATGTGTAGATGTATAAAGGATAAAATGTGAATGATGTATAGTAAATGTATGATGGAAGATGTAGGTTGTAAAATGTAAGATGATGTGTGTGTATAAAAGTGTGAGATATGTGAAGAGTCATGATGTGTAGTGTGTGAGGTTCATGTGTAGAGGATACCCTCAACAGTCAAGTGTGAAAAGAAGCACAAGAGTGTGTCATCAAGTAAATGTTGATGCTAGCATCTATGAAGATGTCTATGAAAAAATCTACAATGTGTGGATAGGGGGCGGAAGATAAGTGTGATGTTCTCTCGAGGGCATATGATGAAGAAACAATCATATAATTTCATCTATAAGGTCATCGGTTTAGGGTCAAATCCAAATGGATAAGCATCAGAGACTTAGTAAGAAATAGTGTTGAGTTGATCACGTAATGAGCCATTGAGGTGTAATTTGTACATACCCATGGCATACTCCTCATCAGTTAAGGGAGGTATTGGAAATCCATGTGTGTACCAACGAGTGAGATTCTGCGTATAGCCAAGAAAGGAACTATTGCATGAATACATGACCAAAAGGCATGGGAAATGATACATCAACATGATTAGGATCTAAGATGCACCCAATGTAATTAAGCTAGGATTTACCTAATGTAAGTGACGAAGATCGAGGATTTCGAAAAGGAAAAATGTGAGATGAAAGACAAATAGACGATGGGCAGCAGTAATGTGAATGACTCCATGATAAAGATGAGAAGAATGTGATGGAGGATAGAGATCCTCAAAAGCAAAACATATCTGAATCAAGCCATCATGTGTACATACTGTGTCATCATAAGTAGGATCGAATGGAATATGCTCCTAATAATAATCATTCATGAAAAGTGTACATGTGAAAGGAGGTCATACTGATGAATGCGGTACATGAGAAAGTGGAATAGCTAGTGTGATGTCTATTGTATAGACATGACCTTAATAAACAATCATAGTAGTGGTAGAAGTAGGGGAGGCATAGATGTAGTTGGTACAAAATCTATCATGCAAATAACACCTTCAAGTGGTGGTAAATGTGGTAGCTCATCTATAGGTTGTGGGTCATCAATAGTGTTATCTCGTGGAACATGAAGTGTATTTTGGATCATGGTCGCAATATTTGTATGAATGAAGGTCACGAAGAATAGTATACTCAATACCCTCATGTATTAATTTTACACAACGATGCGTTGTAGAGGAAACAACTTGCATGACATGAAGCTATGGCCTACCAAGTAAGCAATTATATGAAACCAACCATCATATGTACAAAGAGAGAGACATGATGGACTAACATTAGTAGTAGAAAGACCAATCTTTTCGAGGAAGGACATAGGACAAAGATTAAGTTCAAATCCATTATCAATTAGAGTATGCTTGATGCCCACATTATAAATGAGAATCATGATATGCAAGGGTGGATCATTTTCAAAAATAGAAAGATCAACATGAGGGTTAGATGGGAAAGCTATATGTTGAGAAAATGCATCAACAAAAGAGTTATAGATGGAATCTAGATGCATATCAGCATGAATGCGAGTAGTAGAAAGGAGATGTTGTACTCTATGTCTTAAGTCATGATTGATAAGCAAAAAATCATTAATTGAGATACTCGTGATGAAAAGATTCTATAATGATAAGAAAATAATGAGGATCCTAAGAGCATGAAGATCGAGTTCGGGTTCACCAAAATGATTAAACTAAAATGTTAAATAATAGCCTAATCTAATACAAGTTTATAGTAAATAAATAAATACTAAAATATTGAAATATACCCAAGCAAGCGAAGTAATAAATAATGAAACCCTAATGTGTAAAGAGGGTTGGAAGATCCTTAGCTGATTCAAGAAGTTCTTTGGAATATGTCATAGTGGAGACCGAATGAAAATAGATGAAGAATCATCGCACATAAGCCTATAAAAATGTAGATCCATAAGATTTTACTAGATTGGGGCACCTAAAGAAGGATAGGGATGTCTGTGGGCCCACTAGTATAGAATATGGGTGCCCTAGTTTGTGTGATTCTTGGAAAACCTCGTCTAAGGTTTCATAAGAGGTTCACACTTGTTCACCTTTTATCACGTGTATGTCATTGTAAGATCGCTGATGTCGTCGTAAACCTACAATGGAGGAATCACCTACAAAATCCTATACAAAGCATCAAAACCCTAAAAATAAATATACATATGAAGGGGTCGACTGTCCTCATCTGCCAAAATGATGGACTTATCATTGAGCACTGCACTATATCTTAGACCCAATGTAGTTTTGTGTGTGTGTGCAAAAATTCTCCCTAGGTTTCTCTTGTGCCGATCCACAAGTGAAGTAACGATAAAAAAACTAGATGTAAAATGTAAATATCGTGTGCATGGAAATAATAGGCTCCCCTCCTATGAAGTGTGATGTAGATGAACCAACCTCGCATCCCTTGTGATGGAGCTAGATGGATGTAAATGGAGCTATAGATGTCTTTGATGGATACAACCTTAGGTGGAGACAGGTAGATTATTAGTTCTTGGTCCCTTATTATGATCACATAACTTTATATTTATATGATTCCTTCACTTAAATTTCATAATAAACCCCGAAAAGGTTGATTACCAAAAAGATAAGATGCTTAAACGGCTACAAAGAACCCAAAAGTGTGAGCTAAGTACAAAGAGGACAAAAGCACCTAGAGAGGACGGGGCACCTGGTGCTAGTGTCCTAGCTAGGAATTGTGTCCGTGGATGAAAAATTCTCAAAGGTGAAAAGACAGGACCAAGAAAGCAAAGGTGTAAGGCCAAGAAAAAGTGACATAAATGAAATAAAGGTGGCTAAAGACACGGGTTAGTTAATACCGTTGTTACTTGGGAATCATGTAAATAGTAGTATGTGATCAATACTAGATAATGAATCAAAGTGAATGATTTTGTGTCTACAACATCCCATTCTAGCATATTCTAGCATCTCTGCATTTTTCTCGGTCTTATCATGCGGCAGTTTACACTTCATATTTTCCAGTTAAGTCGATTATACTCACCTTTAGGATCATAGCGAATCAGCTAAGCCATTTTATCTCCTCATATTCACTTAGGGTTTTAAATCTTAATTGCTTATTTTATTTGGTCTATTTTGTACTTAATTACTTATTCGTTTCTTCGCTACATTGTAATTATATTTAGGAATTTATTAATTGTATATTTTCTTAATCATAAGCCTATCAATCTTACAAGTCAATCAATGATAATGCTAAGCTAAAAATATTCAATGATCCACTTCTTTAGAATAAAAATACAAAATATTCATTCGTTGTACATAATACTTATTGTGTGGTGCCTTTATTTCCCTCTTATGATAAACCCTTGGATGCAATGATTAACACCATTAATCATACACTATCTTCAACTCTATTCATCATTTTTATGACACTCGATATCAATACTACATTTATTTAAAATACCTTGTCCATTCCTTTTTCTATTAATCACATACCCATATGGGGTGTTTTGGTTTATCCATAGAATAAGGAATTTTTTCTCTCTCACATTGATCCAATCTTTGGGCATTTATATGCACAATGTTGCACTTGATAAAAATCCTTTCTATCACCACATTGCTCTACCCATCCTTTTTGGTCATATTACTACATCAATTTCATTTTTGGTTATTTATACGCTCATTTCTTATGCCTTCTAGTTAGGTCTCCTTTGGTTACATACTCTTAGGGAAATTCCCTTGGTTATACATCAATGTGTTGAGTTCATCAAAAATAAAAAGTTATCACCATTTGTGGCATTTAATTGAATGAAATTTAATTCTTTATCGAGTATTGAGATCAAATGAATACAACAATGACAAGAAAGATCTATCATGAAATAAACAAGTAGGTGTTTACAAGGGAAATAAGAGCGACTTAGCTTCTATCGACATATCTAGATTGATTCTATCTGGGAAATAGGTTGAGAAGGCTGGATTTGAACTGTGTATGCTTTGTCCAAGAAATTGGGATCCGGAACCTCTCTAGACAGACCACCAAGATGAGAACATGACCATTGAGGTGTTGGTTTCTAAACTAGGTGTTAGTGTTATGAAAGCAAGTCATCTTATTATCTTTTCGTGGTTTGAACTTGTCTTTATCCTTTCACTTTCTGTTGCATCCACTTTGATATAGGGTTCTTGTGTCACACCTGAAACTGAAAAACAAACCCTAGCTACCTGAAAAAAGCTTCAAGGAAACATTAGATGGAATAGATAATGCATATTCTTGAGTCGAACTGACCTCAATAGTCACCCTAATGTGATTTTTATTAGAAAATTAATATTAAGTGTTCTAGTTATATATAAACTATAGTTTATAATTAAATAAAGTACAATATATTATATTTTAATTTATTTAATACAAACTTTATGTTTATGGTTAAATTGGTAATTAATGGTTGGCATGATTCACAAGAAGTCACACACGCTTAAACTATTTAAATTGACTTGCGGGGTTAGGTGAAAAATGATTCACGTGAGTAAATTAGAATTATGGAGAGGGGTGAGGTGAATGGAGAGTATTTACTAGAAAGTAAAATCTTGTTTCTCGTAAATGGAATCTTACCTTTTCACCATGCATTTTTTACCCTTTTGGGGTTTTCCACATTAAATAATTGTCTCTCATGTTATTATATTTTCTTGTATTATAGTTTAATGTGATTTATTTAATTTATTCCATGTAATATTTAAATTTGATTAATATTTAATTGAGTTATCGAGACCTCACATGATACTTTGAGCGTGATTTAAATAATTTAATTTAATAAATTAGTTCAACTAAAGGTTCCAATGGTTGGTGGGTGGTTACAAACCAAGGGAAATAAATACGTCCCCTATTTCAATGGACACCCTCTCACATTTCTCCTTGTGAAATATATGTAATGTCATTTTCGTTGGTGTGTTGAATATTCTCTCGGGCCCACTTATTCACATAGATAAGTTTTATTTATTTTTGAATATCTTTGTAAAATTTAATGTACTTTCCAAATGTTTGAATGTGCAGAAAATTAATTCATTGAAGTTAAAATCGAAGGTCTCCAAGTAGGAGACAAACCCCACAAAAATATAGCTCTATTTTTTTACTTTCTCGTGGATAATAACCTTGAATGGGGACCAATTCATTATTCAAATTTCTTGACATATATTTTTAATCGTAAGACCCTTGGCATAGAAAATAGGTGGTGGAGGTTGTGAAAAAATGATTAAACATGAATTGATATATGATACATATCGGACTTATTTTTTTATACATGAGAGGAGGAAATGCGCAAGCCCAATAGATAGAGCAACTTGAAGGTCATGGAACATGGAAATTCAAAACAAGACAATGGAATATGCCAACATCCCCCTTATTTCATTTTTTACAAAGGTTCCTCTAAATCATCATCATCATCTTCATCTTTTAATACTGGTACATCTTCTTTTAAGTCATCATCTTGTTGAGTTGTGACATGTACTTTTATTTCTTATGGTGAGGATGTCATCTGGATTTATTTGAATCACTAGGATAAAATTTTCTCTCATTTCTTGAGTTACGGATGAAGAGGTGGGCTCAGTATGCTCATGTAGTGTGATGCAAAAAAATATTCTTTAATTTCTATCTCGTGTTCATCATTTGCATCGTATCCTTCTTCGAGCTTGTTACAACTCTTCTTTGTATGGTACCATACGTTGAACAAGACTTAGTCATGTCGTCTTTTATGCACTATGTTTTTGAATCTAAAAGTTTTGGAGACTTTAAAAAACTCAAAGTATAAATTGAAACTCTCTTGGGCTTGAACTTAGTCTCTCAAAGGTTGCATATCCCTATGGTTACTCGTGGTACTGCTAGCTTCTCTGAGCATGATTTTCATGTGCTCAGATTGCTACATAGGATCACATGGATTACCTTGTCAACTAGTTGCTCATGGAATTGATGAAGTTGGGGTTTGTAGAGAACTTGTATTTTCTCTAATTGAAGCATATTTAACTTATTTAAAAATATTTCCTTACCCCTTTACATGTCAAGTCTCTCCTTTTGGAGGTTGTTGCAATATTTTCCTTACACCTTCACTTGGTCTTCTATGTTGTAGGTCACTTGTTTTTTTGGGTTTTGATTGGTTTATGTTATGGAAAAATCATAGCACCCCTGAATGCTTGCAAGTGATTGGTTGGGAATTCAATGATATTTGTGAAACATGGAGGTACCCCAAAGTGTGAGACTTGTGAGATGGGGATAACTCTACAGAGAAGACCGAATTCTTGTCCTAACCTAGTGCCAACTATTCCAAATTGCAGAGAGTTGCAAATCTAAACCTACTCTAATGCTTTCTAAGGGGACAAAGATAGAAATGTTGCACAAAAATAAACCTACTCTAAGGGAAGTTGATGCACCAAGAATGAGTTCTGGATAACTCGCACAATAAACACAACACTACCAAAACCTTGTAATGAAAATACAATAGTGCAAAATAAATTTACATGTAATGAAAGACCATAAAAATGCAATAAAACACCAAGGAGGGTTGAAAACATCCATAGATTTGATTTCTTTTAATTTCTCCAACAAGTTGATACAATACATTGCATTAGAGGCCAAAGGCACAATTTTTAAATTACAATATTCAAATAGAGAGGTTTGGAACTCCACAGTCTCTTAAGACAAGAAATAAGGGATGGGAAAATGTAAAGTGTCCAACCTTTTGAAATGAGCCCCTCCTTACAATATCTAGGATAAAATATACATAAGAGAGAAGATTTTGGGTTTTTAGGGGTTGTCGGTAGCCATATCTACTTGAATCATACCATGGTGTTTCTCATGTCTCTCGTACTTGGCCCCCATGTTGAGAAATTGGGTGTCCATATCCCATCAATAACTACTTCACCTACCCCTTACTGCTTCACTTGTTCCTCAATTTTAGAGGTCCGAACCTCTCGAAATTACACTTTAGATGACCCCATGCCATAGATATCCTTTTCCTCTTTCCATTGACTATTATTTCATGGAAATTTGATCCAATGGGATCAAGTTATGCTCATTTCTATGGAGGGGGTGTTTTAGTGTACCGAGGGCACTACATGGTTGAGGTAACTTTATTACCCACTTACATTGTGCTACTCGGTGAGTTGGAGGGTTTCTTTTGTTCTCGGATCCTACAACTTCACTTTGAATTCCAAACTCATAGGGCATGTTTTTCATTGGTTGGATTTTGGATGGAACCCCTCTTGAAATTCTTGTTTCACATCCTTCACTTTCTCCAAAGTTCTCCTTAAATTGATCTGAGCCACCTACCTTTGCATCGGATCCGGTAAAGTTACTTGCAAACATTCCTTGGCTCAAATCTCGAGCCATTTCCACATAGCTCCCGAACATCTTAGGCACTCGAAATCTACAGGATTTGGTTGTCGAGCCTCAAACCTACAACACCACCTAATTCCAATGGCTTGTTCTTCATCACATTGACTCTCCAACCACGTAGATCTTCCCAACTCGACTCCCCTCACCATGCACTTTTCCACGTTAACTTGAATTTTTTTAGACATTGGCCCATCAAAACTTTGGATTTTTTCTTTTCGGGAAAGGGGTACTATTCATCCGACTCACCTACAAATCTTCCAAATTCCTAAAACCCCAAAGTCATTCATGCATATAGATAGTTTAAGCTGAAATTGTGAAGTTCCAAACTTTGAAATTTAGAGTTTGGACTTCACCTTCAACACTAGAACTGAGTTTTACTCTTAATCGTTCTTCCCCAAAATCATGCATCTTCATTCCATCGACGTGGCTGTGTTTTGTGATTCAAATCTCAATGTCAAGCCCTTTTTGGGTGTGATCTCCGCATGAGTCAGTGTGAGCTCAAATCACCATGAATTTTCACCAAAATCAACTTCGTTCTATGTTGGGTTATCTACATGTTTTCCTTGTGAGTTTTTTCCTCTACCTTTACTATCATGATCCGGCTCGAGTGAGTTTTTTTCACCTTTGCATTCCACCCTATACATTGCATTCCTTCATTGAATCATTTGAGGCAATCATTATGAGCTCACCTGTGAAGCTCATCCTCTCCGAGTTCTCTATACTAGGATGTTCCCATAATTTCTCCAAGTACTTTGGCCTCAACTTTCCTTAATCAACATGGTTCACTCACCATTGACTCAACGTGATATCTCTAAGTCACTCAATCTCCCCTATGACCTCACTTCATAGTGCCAACTAGTCCAACGAGCCAACATCCTCCTTCAACTGGGTCAATCCTACGGCTCAAATCCAAACTACCTTCGCATGGATGACACATCTTGGGATTCATGAATACCTATTATGATGTTGCCCCCTTTGGGCCCGTTGATTTGAACCACTTGTATTTAGCTTAAGCCTTTGAATCCTTCCTCTCTCTGATTCGACTTAGTGCGGGCCCGTTTAATATTTTTACGAGCTTTTCTTCGGTGAGCCTCCCACCGAGCTCCTAAAATTTATTTGTGCTCCTTCAATGGGCTCCTGTAACAACTTGCAATCTATTAGAGCTCTCTAAGCTCACCTACCTCCCCTAATACTGTGGCCCTTGGTAACACAACCTGTCCCAACACCGAGTCAATATCTTGTAAGCCCACCGATCAAGCCATTCTCTCTCTCTCCACGGGCTATCCTTAACATGAGATCCTTTAACAATATGGTGATTTTTCTTCTAACTTGGATCATTGAGCCGAGCCCCTTCATCTTGCCTTTGTGTGTTTTAAAATCCATTGTTACACTACCGCATGAGCTCGTCATTCATTACATGGCTTACCACGATGCTTTACGTAAATAATCCCCTCCAAAATAGGCCCGACTTGCATGCCTTGCCCATTCCACGACATGCCCATCTCGACCAAGACATTGAGTGGCTCGCGAGCTATGTTAGGTTAATTATTATTTACCTATATTAATTATGCATTGAATATTAATTACTGTATTTATTTATTGTTTATATGGTTATATTTAATCATAACCATCTTATTTTTGTATTAAAACAATACGGGTGTTGTTATATTGTTTTAACAATATAATTATTTGATTGTATTTAATATTGGTTATGCTTCCCGGATTACCTTTTTGGAATCTTGTGTGAAATAGTTTGTTATTGCACCTGTGCAACATATCTCCGTGTATGTATTCAGCTATACAATACCTATAAGTATTGTAGCTCATACAAATGTAATCTAGTTGATTGAGTTTAATATAATTTATCATGATTCTGCCCATGTTTCTCAATTTATATTTGGTACCAGAGGGAATTGAGGCTCTTGATAAGTTTGGAGAGAGGTTACAAAGGAAGAACAATCATGGAGAAGAAACTCGCTTCTTCGAGAGAGCCGTCTTGCCTCCAACAACTTCCCACATCTCCCTACAGTCCCACAACCTCTTATGTGAAATCTAGGTAAATGTAAAGAAAATAATTTTTGCCTTGGTGCCCTCTGCACTAGGAATTTTTTTCCTAGAACTTGCAAAAAAATTTCCCGCCATTCATTTTTTTCCAAAATTTTGAATGTAATTACATGCTTCAAAGATATTGTACTAATTTACATGTTACCATAGTCAATTGAAAATATTTTAACTTCTTAGAAACTAGCAAAGAGTTGTAATCAAATAGAGTAAAAATTGATTCTAAAACACTCACGAGATCCTAGATCTCATTTTCAACATTCGATATATACGGTGGCTTTGGGAAGCACTTACAGTAAAGTCATTGTGACTACTACCGCACTTAACACATAATATAGCAAAACAATGTCATCTGGGCATCAACCCTTTAAATCAATGGGAAGTAATAAGGTCACAAAGTGCACACACTATGAGCCATCCCATCCGTCTATGAATGATTTCACGAAATAAATCCGGACCGAGAAATTATCCAAATATGTAGCAAAGTTACACGTGTGCGTATGAGGATATTTCTTTGAGCGATGTCAATAATAGCATATAACCCTTTCGAAGAATGTCTTCGTACCACGTATTTAATTATTTCACGCACGTTAATGACTCTTTCATGTACCACCAAGTATATAGAAAGGGTGATCTTCTTCCACGTACCATCGGATATATCGAATGACGCGTATATAGAAAGGTTCGGATATTGGATTGACGGTATATAGATTGGGAGACCTTATACCGGTGATAAGAGCCAAACCATGTCAGTGACTTCTATAAAATGGGCACCAATGCCCCCAAATGTTTTCTTCCAGACTCACAAATACTCAAAGGAAACAACTATGCTGCATGGAAGACCAAAATAAAAACATAGCTTGAGTTTGAAGAGATATGAACTGCTGCGAATGGTACTCTAACCAGATCAACTACTGATACAACACAACAATAGCAGTTTGATAAAGTAGATTAGAAGGACAAACTCATCATCTTGTTTGGAGTGTTTGATGATGTGCAACCCCACATTCGAGATGCTAAAACAACCAAAGAAGCATGGGATAAATTGCGCACAGTATATGAGGCCAAAAACAATAATGTCATACTAAATTTGTAGAGTCAATTACACACACTGAAGTTCAAGAAGAATGAGAAAATTAAATCTTTCTTAAGAAGAGTTACAGAGTTGAGGGCTTCACTTCTAGCCCTGGGAGAAGTGGTCACAGATGATGCTCTCATTCCCATTGTTCTGAGAGCACTCCCCTCTTCTTACCACATTTTTGTCACAACACTAAACGTGTCAGATACGACAATTAGTTTTGACAAACTAGTAAACCTACTGCAACAAGAGGAAGCCATGCACAATAAGGATGATGAAGAGGAGTAGGCACTTTCTTCACATCAAAAATGGAAAGGAAAAGGTAAAGGAAAACCTAACTCCTATCAAAATTCCCAACATCAGAATTAGTATCACGGGGACAAACAATAGAAGAAGAAATGTCCAATTTGTAAAAGAGGACATGACTTAAAAGATTTTTGGTACAATACTTACAAGAAAGGTTCATCAAGAAACTCTATACCTCCACAACAAAAATCTCACAAGGGACATTCAAACTACAATCAAGGGCAGAAAAAGGGGAACTGGAAAAGAAGACCCCATTAGTAAGGAAATATTGCTGAGAAAGAAGAACATTCAAATAATGAAGTATTCTTATACACTTTTCAATCAAGTGAATTATCCACGTCATCTAGTGATGTTTGGTATGTTGATTCGGGAGCCACTCAATACATGTCCGGCCACAGAGACTGGTTTACCTCAATGAGGGAAACACCTTCAAAAAACCACGTTTCATTAGGTGATGATTCTTCATATATAGTTCAGGGGATTGGGAACATTTCTCCACCCCTTGGTTTATGTAACTGTAGACTATCAAATGTCTTATATGTCCCTAGGTTGACAAAGAATCTACTTTCAGTCAATCAACTCCTAGATCACAACCTAAAAATTGACTTTGATACTCATTTTGACAAGAAAATGTGTTTGATTCAAGATAAATCACGAGGCTCGAAAATAGTTGCAAAAGCCTCTAATGTGGGACGCATGTTCTAGCTTGATTTTGTCCACAAAGATGATTAGGAACTTGTGGCTAAGAAATCTACCTCAATAGATATTGTGGCATCGAAGACTTGATCATGTTAGTTTCAAGTATCTTGAGACACTACGCCGGTGCAATATGGTACATGGGCTACCATCTCTTTAGAAGGATACAGACAAGTGTCCTCACTTCCTAGTAGGAAAACAACACAAAGCTTCATTCTAGAAGATTACATATCGAGCTCATGGTAAGCTTGATCTAGTTCATACCGATCTTTGCGGTCTAATGTAACCAAGTCATTATGGATTTCAGTACTTCATGCTATGTGTTGATGACTATTCAAGAAAAATGTGGATTTTTTGTCTTTGCAAGAAAAGTGAAGCTTTTGAAACTTTCAAGAAGTTCAAAGTAGCAGTTGAGAATGAAATTGGTCATCACATTAGAACTCTTCACTCAGATCAAGGGGGAATTCACCAGTAATGAGTTCAAAGACTACCTACAAACTCATGGGATTCGTTGAAAATGCCTCCTCCACACACACTACGAAAAATGGTGTTGTTGAGAGAAGAAATCATACTATCATGGAAATGGTATGATGCATGATCGATGATTCTGACTTGCAAAGACATTCTAGGTAGAAGTAGCAAAGACAACAGTGTATTTGTTGAACAAAGTGCCCATAGTTTCTCTTGACGGATTAACACCACAAGAATCATG
Organism: Taxus wallichiana var. yunnanensis; assembly: GCA_018340775.1. Taxonomy (NCBI): domain Eukaryota; kingdom Viridiplantae; phylum Streptophyta; class Pinopsida; order Cupressales; family Taxaceae; genus Taxus; species Taxus wallichiana. Next base: position 447,955,086 of record CM031237.1, on the reverse strand, counting down.
GTCAAAGAGGAAACCATCTATTGCACACCTTAGAGTATTCAGGTGTAAATAAAGTATGTACATACCCAAATAGAACAGAAATAAATTGGACATGAAGTCACATAAACTCATCTTCATTGGGTATAGTGAAGAGACTCTTGGGTATAGATTGATGGATCCAAAGACCAAAAAAGTCCACACCAGTAGACATGGTGAGTTTTTTAAGAAGAAGGAAGCAGACTCACCTAATGTAGATTATTCACTAGTTGTTAAAATTGAAACTGATGTTCCCACTAATGATTAAAGTGATGATGGGGATGATGGTGTTGATATGATAGAACCATGACTCATGGGAACAATTCATCATATGCCCAAGTGGTGTACTAACACATTACGAGATGCAAGAATGGATACTCCACTAGATACATCCACCCCTGGACAATAGACTCATAGTAAAGCAAGAGAATAAGTTAAATTTGCTTTGAAGAGTAGATTTATTGAGTCTGATGAGCCCTCTATAGTACAAGAATCCCTATAGTCAAAATCTTGGAAATATGTCATGGACTCTGAATATCAGTCAGTAATTTAAAATAACACTTGGCAGCTTATCAATCTTCCACCAGGGAAGAAACCCATTGGATGCAGATGGATATTCAAAACAAAGTACAAAGTAGATGGGATAGTGGAAAAGTACAAAGAAAGACTTGTAGCAAAGGGGTATGCACAAAAAGAAGGCATTGACTATGAGGAGACATTTTCTCCCATAACTAAGATCAAGATGATCAGGATGATCTTTTCTCTAGCTACACATTTTGGATGGAAATTTCATCAGATAGACGTAAAAGGTTCCTTCTTGAATGGATATTTACAAGAATAAGTCTATATGACTCAATATGAGGGATATATATTACTTGGTCAAGAAGAAAGGTATGCAAACTCAAGAAATCTCTGCATGGTCTCAAATAGTCACCCTGGCATGGTACATCAAAATTGATGAACATCTCGTATAACATGGATTTGTTAGAAATCCATACGACCCCAATCTCTACCTCAAAAATCAAGGGGGAAGATTGTGATTTTCGTTGTCTATGTCGACGATCTATTCATCACTAGAAGTTCAGTGAGGATGATCGATGCAACGAAGAAAGATCTTAATCAATCGTTCGACATGACAGATCTCAGGCTTATGTATTATTGTCTTGGATTGGAAGTATAACAAAAAGAGAATTGCATATTTGTTTCTTAGATGAAATATATCAAGACGAAGCTTGAGAAATTAAGGATGATGGATTGCACACCAATTGCTACACCTATGGAGAACAAATTGCAGTTATTTCATTTAGATCCATCTCCTAAGGTAATTGCCATTCTCTATTGGCGAGTTGATTGGGAGTCTCATTTACCTAACATACACTAGACCAGATATCAACTTTGTAGTGAGTTATTTATCCAGGTTCATGCAGGAACCCAAAGTTTGTCATTGGAAAGCAACAAGGTGCATCTTGAGATATCTCAAAGGATCAGTGGATCTTGGTCTAGAATACAAGAAGAACGACAACTTCTTCTTGTCAGGATATTCGGATTTAGATCATGCAGGCAACATTGATGAAAGAAAATACACTTCTGAATTTTTTTTTATGGGATATAGACCAATATCACGGGGAAGAAAGAAACAACACTTTGTTCCTCATTCTTCCATAGAAGTTGAGTATCGTTTTGTAGGAGAAGTTGTCTGTGAAGTGATTTGGCTACGTCGCATACTAGAAGGACTTGGAATACCACAAGACAAACCAACCACCATGTATGTTGACAATGAAGGTGTTCTCAAACTTGTTCACAATCCATTTTTTCATGAAAGAACAAAGCACATCGAGGTACAGGTTCATTTTATACATGAGCATGTGTTGAAGCACAATATCTAGCTTTAATTTTGTCCAACGATTGAACACCGGTAGATATCTTCACAAATTCACTTGCACATGAAAAGTTTGAGTTGTTCAGAGAGTTCCTCTCCTCATCCCTTGAGACAATGTACAATTAAGGGGGGAATGTTAGGTTAATTATTATTTACCTATATTAATTATGCATTGAATATTAATTAGTGTATTTATTTATTATTTATATGGTTATATTTAATCATAACCATCTTATTGTTTGTATTCAAAAATACTAGGTGTTGTTATATTGTTTTAACAATATAATTGTTTGATTGTATTTAATATTGGTTATGCTTCTCGGATTACCTTTTTGGAAGCTTGTGTGAAATAGTTTGTTGTTGCACCTGTGCAACATATCTCCATGTATGTATTCAGTTGTACAATACCTATAAGTATTACAGCTCATTCAAATGTAATCTGGTTGATTGAGTTTAATATAATTTATCGAGATTATGCCCCATTGCTTAATTTACAAGGTACTCAAGTGGGCCATTTTTGGCTCTGAGCTCCCAAGCCCCCTTTTGGGTAATTTTTTCATTTTTTTTTCAATTTTGACCTATTTTTTGGATTTTCTCGGTAGAGGGGAGGAAATGGGAATCTTAAAACCTGAAATGTTACATTTTCCCTGAAAAGGACATTTTTGCTTGAAAGTGGGCCTCGTGACCCCCTTTTGCCTCATAATGGAGCTATAACCCCGAATGACTCAGAAAGAGAAAATTGACCCGAATTGTCCAAATTTCTTCCCAACAAAAGCCAATACCACTTGAACCCTTGAATTTTTCCTATTATTCCCTTATTGTCTTGTGAAGTCCCTTCCGGTGCCTAGGTCATGTTAGCTCCATCTTGTCCAATATTTTGTAGGGGGCAATATTTGATAACAATTTGGTGATTCGTGGGGACATGTAATCGCTAGATGCTCATAGATCGAAGCATGTTATGTCCATTAGGCCTGGGTCACAACCGATGTCTTTCAAGTGATTTTTCCTAGAACTTTCCGCCGAACCACTTTAAAACTGATTATCCTAGACTTGTTCCATTGCTTGAACTCCAAAAATTTAATAAGAAAATGTTTAAGTTAAAATTGTGAGAGTGAAAAATTGTCTTAATTTGGAGTTTTCACCCCTTTCTCTCTGCAACCTTGATCGATAATTGATCAACATGCATAGCTCATTGAAAAATTCTAAGTAAGACATTTTATGAGTTAGGACATCATGAAACTCTATTAAGTTTTAAATTTCTTCTTTCTTCTGAATGTTCCATTTCGACTCGCTTCTTGGAATGTTGTTGAAACCGTAGCTTCCTGAACCCATAATATGTTCAACTAAACTAGATTCAAAGTATGAGTAAGAAAAATTCAAGGTTGATCTTCTACTCAAAACCTAAGAGGGTCTTGAATGAATTGGGGAAGGCTACTCCTTAAGGCTGAATTTTAAACCTACGGAAGCACCGAAAGCTCAAAGTGTGATTGATCCAAAAGCACAAGAGAATGAAGTTGTGGAAATGGTCCCTAAATTTAATATTTTAGTTGCTCTACGTTTGAAATATTTTAAATTCTATAATCTGTTTCATGTGACTTTGAGATTCTTTTTTATGACACTTATTTTGGGAGGCACACTTTGAGCCGTGCAATGATATAACTTAGGAGAAACAAAAAATATGCCATAAGCACTTAGAGAAACTGAAACCTAATCTACAACAAGACAATATGCATATGAACTTAGAGGAATTGAAAAACCTAAACTAATACATACAAGGGTGAGAATTTCCCTTTAGTATTGGTGCTTTAGATAAATTCCATTAACTAGAATCAAAAGTTCCTCTCCATCTAAAGTGGACAGGTTGAAAGGAGTTGTTACTCTTAGATTATTTGACCATGTAGGAGCCACTTCAAATTGCATAAAACTTAGAATGCTTACCTAACTTAGCCCGATCCACATCCCATTTCAGGACTAAGTCCCCTTCTCGGAAAGTTCTTGCTTTAGCCCTCTTTTCAATGTCATCTTGATAAAGGCGTGATCCTTTTCCACGGTCTGCATTGCATTCTTTCTAATTTCTTCCGATTGCATCAGTTCCACATATATATCTTCCATAGGCTCAAACTCGATAGTTCCATACTTCATGAGCTCCAATGTTGGTAATGCAAGTGATATGGGCAACATTGCTTCTTTCATGTAGACCATATTATAAGGGGAGTTACCCATTGATACTTTTGGTGTGATCCCATCATCCCAAAAGGCTTATTTCTTCTAATGATTCTTAGAAAATTCTTGTTTGTGGAATATTTCTACCCAATTACCCTGTGGGTAATAGTTTAAAGAGGTACTATGATATATCCCATTCCTAACAACCCATTTTATGATCTTGGCACATAGGAATGCTAGAGCATTTTCTGATATAATAGTGTATAGTACACAAAACCTTGTTACTATCTCCTCATATAAGTCTAGTATTCTAGACTCATTTGCTTCCTTGAGTGTTACCGCCTCGGTCCACTTGGTGAAATAATCCATTGCAATTAGGATCCACTTGTGGCCTAGGCTCGAATTTGGATTAATGACCTTGATGAAGTCCAATCCCCTTTGCATAAATGGTTGTTCAACCAAAATTAGATGCAATGGAAGTGCTGCCAGCCTCTCCTTGTTTACGAAGAATGTACATTTTTTACATTTCTTGATCCAAGTGTAGCAGTCACTGAACACTGTGGGCCAATAATAACCCGCCTTCATTATCTTGAGTGTTTTTACCTACGAGAAAAATGGACCTCATCTTCTCCATCTTGAAACTCATGTAGCACCTTTTTGATTTGATTTGTTCTAATACACCTTAACAAGACTCCATTTATGTCCTTTCTAAAAAACACTTCCAATAAACACATACGGGATGGCTTGGAGTTTGAAATATCTCCTCTTTTCTTTGCTCATCTCTGGAGGGCATAAAATTGTTTGTAGGTAATGTATCATGTCCAAAGTTAAAAAAGAAATGGGCACACTATCATTTGATATTTCCTAGATATACTGAAATACCAAAACAACTTCTTTGTCATCACTCACCTCAGCATGCTGACTAGAAGCTAGTTTTTCACACAATCCTTTTCCATGGAATAATTTAGTGACCTTGATTTCAATTTCATACTCCATGACACAGGTGATCTACCCACCTATTTTTCATTCAAATCCTTTTTTAGAAGGAAGTCCATGGATCCCACAAGGGACACCAATAGCTGAATCTTGTTGTTTGAGACCAAATGCTTAAATTTTTTCAAGGCCATGATAACTATGAGGACACACTTTTCAATGAAGGAATACCTCACTTCATAGTCCCTACAAAATTTTATTGAAGAAGGAAACCAGCTTTCTTGGATCCCTCTTGGTTTTGTTGTACTATGATTATGGAAATGGTGTCTGAACCACCGAAAGCATAGAGCATGAAGTCTTTGGAAAAGTCTGGATTGATGAGAGTTGGAGCTTGAGATATAGCATTCTTGATAGCTTCAAAACTTTCCTTTCCCTCTGTTGTCCACTTAAATGCCATGCTATTCTTCAACATCATGGTTATAGGCTTGACAAGAGAAGAAAAATCTATCACAAACCTTCAAACAAAATTGATCCTTCCTAGAAAGCTTTGGAGAGCCTTCTTGTGGCTTGGTAGTGGAAATGGTTAGATAAAATCAACCCTTTCTGGATCAATTGTCAATCCTTCCTTCAACAGAATGTGGCCTAATATTTTTCCTTCGTGAGCTAGGAATATACTTTTTTTTAGGTTTAGGGACACTCCAAATCTCCTACATCTTTGGAACACTTTCCTAAGGTGAAAAAGGTGACTTTCCACATTCTTGGAAAACACAATTATGTCATCTAAGTACACGAGGACTATTTTATTTATCAATCCCTTGAATGCCATGTCCATAGCCCTCTGGAATGTGGCTCTGGCATTTGACAACCCGAATTGAATTTTTCTATAGGAATAAGTGACCCATTTGGTGGTGAAAACTATCTTGAATTGGTCCTCTTCTTTCACCATAATTTGATTATAGCTTGAGTAGCCATATAGAGAGACAATATTTCCGAGCTAGCTAAAAATTGCAAGATCTGTTCCATAAAAGGAAGTGGATAGTGGTATTTGAGAGAATCTTTATTTAGGTCATGAAAGTCCTCGTAAAACCTGATTTCTCCATTCCTTTTCCTAACCGCTACTAGATTTGTAACCCAACTTGAGTGCTTGATTGGTAAAATAATGCTTTCTTCAATGAGCTTGTTTAACTCCTTCTTCATAAGAGGCTCAATATAAGGGTTGACCAGCCTTTGTTTCTTCTTGATAGGCTTAGCCTTTGGATCCAATTCAATATTATTGTTGGGTTAGCACAAGGTTGTACAAATAATATATCATATCTAAACATATATGCAATAAAAGTAGATATTCTACTAGAAGAAATATACAAAACAAGAGATATAAATCAACACCATATTTAATGTGGTTCACCTAGTGTGGGCTACATCCACCAAGAAACAATTCAATCTATTATCCAAATATTTCAGAAGATATACAATGAATATTTACAATCTTCCACACCTCTCACAATGTATAGTACTTTATTTCTCTCAAGATTCTCCTTCTTCTCCAAGAATTATCTCTCATAATTATTTTCACAATAATCATTAACTCTCTCTTCTAACCCTAGCTTTCTAGCTTATAAATACCTTATACAAACTTAGGGAACTTAGCCATGCAATTACAATCAATAGATCTTATTTAATACTAAAATTAGATCTAATTCCCGTGAGTTAAATAAAACACTCACACATAGGTAACCGATGTTGGTTAGCCCTAACCAATGACAATTCTTACTTACCTAACTCGATGTCGGTCATAGGTGACCAATGTTGGTCCCTTCATAACCAATGTCGGTTACTGTGTTTTCCAACAAGTTAATATAGCATGCTAAACTGAAGTAATTGAGCTCCACATCTCAATAATATCCCACTTGGAGATAAATTACTACACTATACCTATACAACGTCATCCTTGGATCCTTTCCTTAGCTTTGTTTCTTCCTCTTCAAGTCTAAAACTCGAAGACCAATAGAAGTGGAGTGTAGCTCCAACTTCTCTTTTTAATGGATTCGTTAGCATATCCGTAGGGTTTTTACTCATATGAATCTTCTTCATTTTCAGCTTCCCATCCTCCAATACCTACTATATGAAGTGATATCTCAACTAAATTTTTTTTGTTCTAGAATGAAACACTGAGTTTTTTTCCAAATGAATTGCACTCTGACTATCACTAAACAATTTGCAATCATATTTCTCCTTTCCCAAATCTTCCATGAACCTGCTCATCCATATCATCTCTTTTCTATCCTTAGTAGCTTCAGCAAAACATACTCTTCCTCTATAGTAGACAAAGCCACAAAGTTATGCAATCTTGATATCTAGATAATTATCATCCCACCTACTATGAAAATATATCTAGTAGTGCTCCTTCTACCATCCAGATCTCTAGCCATATCTAAATCAACATAGCCACATAAAGAAATATCTAAACCTCCATAGCATAACTACATGCTAGATGTCCCTCTCAAATACCTGAGTATCCATTGGACTACTTTCCAATTCTCTTTACCTAGATTGACCATAAATCTACTCATAACTCCCACTTTGTAATGTCTAGTCTAGTATAAACCATAACATACATGAGACTCCCAACTACTAAAGCATATGGTACTCATGTCATGTATTTGACCTCCTCATGTGATGAAGGACATTGATATTTTCTCAATTTAAAGTTTCCAGCCATAGGTGTACTTACAAGTTTTGAATTCTACATTTTAAACCTTTCTAACACCTTGTAGATATAATCCTGATAAAAATATAATTTCTTGTTCTTCTGTCTCTGTATTTACATGCCAAGGATTCTTTTTGCAGCTCCTAAATCCTTCATAGAAAATGTGTGAGATAGATTTCCCTTAAGCTCACTAATGTCCTGCATACTAGATCCTGTAATAAGCATATCATCCACATACAATAACAAAATAATATAGCTCCCATTTTCAAGCTTCTTGAAATAAACACAATGGTCAGATTCACATCTCAAGTAACCATGCTCATGCATGAAACTATCAAACCTCATCTACCATTGCCTTAGAGCTTTCTTGAGCTCATATAGGCTCTTTTTCAACTGAACACTAATTTCTCCTTACCCTTGAATTCATACCCAAGTGGCTGCTACATATAAATATCTTCATCCAAATCACCATGAAGGAAATCTATCATCACATCTAGTTTCTCTAAATGAAAATTGTCTATTGTAACTAAACTTAATATGGTATGTATAGAATTCATTTTAACAACAGGAGAAAATATTTTACTAAAATCAATACCTACTTTTTGTGTAATTCCTTTTACTACAAGCCTTGCCTTGTACCTTTTCTGTCCATCCTTTTATTCCTTGATCCTATAAACCCATTTCTTTTGCAATTTCCTCTTTCTTGATGATAACTTAACCAAATCCCAATTCTAGTTTTGTTCCAAGGAGTCCATCTCCTCATCCATGCCATGCTCCCACTGAATGTGGGTCTCATCCTGCATTGATTCTTCAAAAATTTCTAGTTCACCATTATCAGTCAATAATAAATAAGATAAAAAAGTGTAAATATTTCGGAGGTTTACTTACCCTTTGTGACCTTCTCACATGAGTTTGGGGTACCAGAGGCTTATTCTAGACCTCCTGGGAAATTTTTTCCAATTATGATAGTGACTAACGTCGGTCACCTATAGCTGACGCCAGATCACCTATAGCCAATGTCGATTCTAACCGATGTTAGTTTGGATCTTTTACTTGTAACCAATACGATTTAGTTGGTGATGTCGGTCGGTCAATCAACAATCAAATTGGTTATCCGTGTAACCCCGTAGGTATTAGTTATAAATCCAAGAGTTCATTTTCATTCACAAAATTCTCAACTGGTTCGTCCTTGGGTACCAAAATTTGATCCCTATACATTCTCTTTTCATTACATTCAATGTCATGACTCCTAATAATTTTAGAATTCTCTAAATCCCAAAATGCAATAATGAGATCACCAGATCCATAACCAATGAAAGTGCATCTCTTGTATTTTACTTCCAACTTTTTTCTATTTTCCTTATCAATATTCACAAAAACTTTTGAACTAAAAAATTTAAGAAAAGAAAGATCTACCTCTTTTCCGGTCTAATATTCCTCTGGTATTCCTCCATCTAGTGAACTTGAGGGCCCGTGGTTAATCAAATAAAGTGTTGTATCAAATTCTTCTACCCAAAACTACAAGGAAATCCATCATGTATCCTCATACTTCTAGCATGTTTCATGATTTTCCTATTCATTCTTTCTACAACACCATTCTCTTGTGGTTTTCTTGAAACCATCCTTTCTCTACGTATTTGATTCACTGAACAATAATAATTGAAATCCTTGCTATAATATTCACCACCATTGTCAGATCTAAGGCACTTTAACTTTGAATTTGATTCATTCTAAACAAAGGCTTTCCATCTTTTAAAATTCTCAAAAACATCATATTTATGTTTAATATAATAAACCCATACCTTTTTGTAGCATCATCAATGAAAGTAACATAATACTTGGATCCTCCATGAGAAGCTACCTGGGCTAGTCCCCACACATCTGAGTGTACAAGCTCTAATTTTCGATCCTTGTTTATTGCCCCGACTTTGAGAAATCTCACTCTTTTTTACTTTCCAAAGACACAATGCTTATAGAAATCAAGATCTAAATCTTTTAAATCTAATAACTTACCCTTAGCCTTTAAGATTTGTATTCCTTTTTTACTCATATGGCCCAACCGATTATGCCACATGCATTTGAATCTGAAGTAGATAATATAGAAAATGAATCAGTAACACATATAGATAAATATAACGTTCCTACCTTATTGCCTCTTGCCATAACAAAGGCACCCTTGGTGACTTTCTAAGAGTTTGTTGTGAATGTAACCATGCAACCAACTTCACCTAGTTTCCCTATAGAAATAAGATTCCTCCTGAGGCTTGGCACATGCCTCACATCTTTTAATACCCATGTATTTCCATTCTGAAATTTTAGATGAAATTCTCCTTTACCAAGAATATCTTTGCCAGGTTCATCATCACCCAAATAAACATGCCTAAAATTACATTGGACATAATTTTTGAAATAACCCTTATTAAGGGTTGCATGGAAAGAAGATCCTGAATCTAAAACCCAAGATTTTATTCTATTATCCAAAGGAAGAATAAGAGCATATTTGTATTACCTCTCTATGCAATATTTTCCTCTTTACCTTTTTCTGGGTGTTGGTTCTCTTTATCACTTGACCAACAATATTTCTTTACATGTCCTTTCTTTCCATAATTCCAACAGTAATTCCCTTACCTCTAGATTTATATTTTCCATTCCTTGACTTTGATTTCCCATTATTCTTACTCTTGGATCTATCCTTCTACCTGCCTCTACTTTCTACATTCAAATCATTCTCGATGATGATTCCTCTGTACTTTTCCTATGAATTTATTTATTCAAGATTATACTAACCACATCATCAAATTCAAAATATTATTAGAAGATGTTGTATTACTAACAGCCATTACCAAGTTATCCCAACTATCAGACAAAGAACATAAGAATAAGTGTGCTTTCACTTCATCATCAAACGGAATATCAATCAATTTTAATTGATTTATAATAGATCATAAATCATTCAAATGACTAGATGTAGATCCACCTTCATGCATCTTAGAACTAAATAGTTTCTTCATCGAATAAACATTTATATTTGAAGGACTAGGTTTTTCATATAAATTAGTAAGAGATTTCATTAACTCTACTGTAGATGTCACTTTTGTAATATTAGAAGCCACAAATATTGTTAGGATCAATCTTATAGATCCCAAATCCTTTCTGTCAAGAATCTTCCATTCTTCATCATTCATCTTCGTAGGTATAGAATTTTCATCCAACGGTAAGTAGAAATATCTTTAATACAGATAATCCTCAATCTACATCTTCCATAATTGATAATTTTGGTCATCAAACTTCTCTACCTTGTATTTGTTTTCTTCTACCATTTTTGTAGCTCCCACTCAATCAAAAAACCCTCTGTGAGTAAATCTGTCAACATATAAAACCCTCAAACAAAGCTCTAATACTATTTTTGGGGTTAACACAAGGTTGTACGAGATAATATATCATATCTAAGAATCCATGCAATAAAAATAGATATTCTACCAGAAGAAATATACAAAATAAGAGATATAAATCAACACCATATTTAACGTGGTTTACCCAGTGAGGGATTCATCCACCAATAAACAAGCCAATCTATTATACAAATCTTTCAAAAGATATACAATCAAGATTTAAAATCTTCCACACCTCTCACGATGTACAATACTTTCTTTCTCTCAAGTTTATCTTTCTTCTCCAAGAATTCTCTCTCACAATTATTTTCACAATAATCATTAATTCTCTCTTCTAACCCTATATTTCTAGCTTATAAATACCTTATACAAACTTAGGGCACTTAGCCATGCAATTACAATCAATAGATCTACTTTAATACTAAAATTAGATCTAATTCCTATGAGTTAAATAAAACACTCACGCACAAGTAACCGATGTCGAGTTAGCCCTAACCAATGACGGTTCCTACTTTCCCCGATACCGGTTCGATTGACGGTTCCTAATTTCTTCATAATTGATTGATTCCAACAAAGTTGATAAGTGAATGATGTTGGTCACTTCATAATTGATGCTAGTTATTGTGTTTTCCAAAATCAAGTTGATAATGCTCATTTTTTTCTTATGAAGTAATTGAGTCTACATCTCAACTTTGTCCAAACTTTGGATTAAAACCTTTCAATTCTTCATAGCTCCATGTGAAGACATCTTGGAAATCTTGACAAAGTTGTATGAAGTCATTTTTTTTCTTATTGAGTGCTCACTTTTCCAATTTGGAGTGTTCTTCCTTCCCTAACTTTGGTTATGAATCTTCCCCTTTGATGTGGATATTGGCCTTCTCATTTCAGAATTGATCATTTGGGTTGAATATTCACTCTAGAGTCACTTGTCCCTTAGGCAACTTGTTCTTCTACAAATGCACTACTTGATCCTCGTCTCGCTGCTCTAATTTATCCTGATTCCTAGCTGAGAACTTAACCTCTTCTTGCAAGAAATTAATGATCTGTTGGTCACTTTCAAATACCTACCAACTTATGTTATTGTATGTTACGGTTGACCTTACAATCACATTAATGTATGGATACGTTTTGTCTCTCCTAATATTGTCCACCACATCAAATGTTTCTCTAATTGTTGTATGTTTATCTCAGTAGCTTCATTCGTATTTATTGGTATGGAACTTATGTTGAATGCTTCAAAATCCTCAATGAGGTCCCATACCTGGTTCTTATAACCCTTTAGGAGATCATTTTTGAAATGTTGTCCCTTGACTTGATTCACAATTAATGTCCTATCTCCGAATACTTACAAAATTTTTATACCCCTTTTCCTTTCCCAATGCAACCCATGAATCAAAGCCTCATACTCTGTTGTGTTATTTGAACAAGTGATTGGAAATGGAAAGTGGAGTAGTATTTGACTTCCTATGGTGAAACAAGCATTGCACCTCCTCTAGCACCTTGTCTAATCCTTGAACCAAAGAAAGAACAACTTCCATACTTCATTGTCATCTTTATCTTCTAGAATGGGTGGGTTTTATTCATGTAGACAATAAATTCCTAACTCATCTTCCTCCATCTCCCTATATGGATCATAGCCATGCCTTTTGTGATCCCACTCATCAAGTGTCAAATCAGGAATAGTCCCAATCTTGGTATCTGATTCATAGGTATCTAAACAATCTTCTCATTCAAATACTACCACAATTAGCCTTTATTGGGCTTGGCACATGGGGATCAATGTGGAAGTGTGAAATTGGATCCGATATGATAGTAACCTTATCTCCATACCTTGTTCTAATAGCATGTGAAGTCTAATTGGTTGATAAGTACCCACTAATTTTGACTGTGAAGTCCCTTGATAAACACAAGTCAAATAATGGTGACAAGTCAATCGTTGATACATCTTGTAAAACTGTGACATTTGAGAAAGCATTGAGCATAAGGATTTGATCACTCCAACTTTCCTTACTACCGTCCTATCCAATTGCACCACTCCTTTTAATAATGGTTCGTATTTTAAGCCCAATTTATTGGCTATTTGTTTTGGCATTACTAGGCTACTTGCCCCTGAGTTAATCATGCAATTGTGCACTAATTTATCTCTGATAATCAATGAGACATAGAATGGTGGAGGCTTCACATTCTTACTTGGATGAAATTTTTTTGTTGCATTATGTTAGTAAGAACCTTCACCTGATTTATGGATGGCTCGTTAGAGGCATACCAATTAGCCATAGTTGTTTGTAGTAACCAATCCCACTTGTCCCGAATTTCCAATGATTCCGACATGGAGATGCTGATATTTTTTTCTTCATCTAGTCGATGATATTGAATGGAGATGGGTTTTAATTTTTCCACCCCTTTCTTGGTATGGCCTTTTCTGTCACCCTAATGATCCATGAGATGTCATAACTTGTACCCTAGATTGATTTTGTACATTTAGTGCCGCAACAATAGTTTCCTTAGGTTACTTTGATACATTTATAGGTGCGTTTGGTCTACTAACTCCTTTTTGTATAGGAGTGGGCTGAGAGAAAACCGAGTTACATGATTTCCCCTCCTCTCGTATTCCTTTTCTTTGATTGTGTGTTAGCTTTACACTGGAAAGGAGGATGATTGACACCACAAAGGTCTTTTATTTTCCAATTGACTAGTGTGGTCTTAACCTGAGGTGCCTCTTGTGAACTTTTTTGCTATTGATTTTCCTCTTGACTTTCCTCTTGAGGCACACCCATAGGTCTTACCACTAAATATTGATTTTATGGGTCTTTGAAATATGTTGCTTGGTCATAAGGTTGGCCATATGGAGGATACCATTCATATTCCTGTGCCATGTTGTTTTGGACCATAACGAGGGTCATTGAATTTGATGTTGCATTGGGATTATAAGACCGAGAAGGTTTAGCAGAAGAGGTTGTCCTTGGTTTTGATTAACAACTTGAGCAGGATCTCTATTTGGCGGATATGGGGGCCTGATTTTTGATATTAAAGTGAAAAGGGCCTAAAGTTTTGAGCACATTGCCTCTTAAGTGCCGTGATTTCATTCCCAAAAGTTTGTTGGCCCTTGACTACTTCTTGCAAAACTTTCTTGAGCTCTTGAAACTTGAGTGAATTTCCCACATAAGTGGAAGCCTCACTATTGTTCTAATTTCTAGGGGCTGGAATGAGGGCTATTTTAGTTGCTTGACTGGTATAGGGGTTCCCCAATTCTGGATATAGTATCATGGGTGGCCTAGGTGTAAGATTTCTAGCTTGAATCAAACAATTATCCACTTTGATAGCTATGTCATAGGCCCCTAGTAGTGTTGTTCCTCCCATTGATTATATCATTATCGCTATATATGAATTTAGAGCCCTCAAGAAATAGAGGAACAAACCTTCCATTGGTAGCCTTGTGAAAATCAAAATTTGGTCCCATGTACATTGGAATCAAAAATTGAAATTGGCCATTTTCTCATTAAGAGCCCTCTTAATTGTTGTCAATTGTTCCAATAAAGACATATTATCTTCCCTTTCTCCAAATTGGTTATAAAGGGATGTGCATATTTGATCCTAGTTTGTAATGGACCCCGTTGTTAAGCTCCTAAACCATTATAAAGCCTTACCATTGAAAGAGGAAGCCAAAAATTTGACACATCCATTTCGTTGATCTCGTGTATGGTACAAATATTTGCAATGTCTTTAATATGGTAAAAAGAGTCGTGGATTTTGTTTGAGATTAAGGTAAGGGAATTTTCCCTAGTGAAGTAATTATCTTTGGAATATTTTTTTTGGTGGCAATGCTACGGAAGATACTAGAACAATGGGTGGAGATTGTGATCTTTGTGGTATTATTCCTCTCCTTCCTCTTCCCTGAGATAATTGCAAATACTCAAAAACACCTTCTTCTCTAGTCCTTGAACGAGTTTGGATCCTTCTCATGTACTTGGGAAACTTGGGTTGTTACACCACTAATTTATCTTCCCGGAGTCTCTAGATGTATGAATTATATTTTAATTCAAACACACGTATTGAATTATACAATTCAAACACACGTTTTTTAATAATTGTTCTCTGTCCAATTAATGCAATTTGGATCACACAATTTCTTTTTAAAACCAATGTTCTCTGTTCACATATTTTGCAATATGGAACACACATTCAGTGCCATTCAATCATATAATAGATACCATATGCTGCTATAAATGACTCGAAGAACTACCGATCTCCCATTTTATGGCTCGGAGTTTCAACGATCTCTCATTTCATGACTCGGCGACTTACCGATCCTTCATGTTGATCCATGCATTGTATAATAAATATACAGGGTTCTCTTACCATTTTCGGTTATCGAAGTGATCCATTTAAGAAGCCTATTTGAATATCTGTTACTGATATTCATCTGACATCCTGCATCTTAAACTAGGTGATTAGGACAACGCAACCAACACTTGCGATACTTTGGCCAAAGATTTTCACATGCTTTGCATGATCATATTCCTAGATGTGATACACATCATTGGAATACGTCCTTCACCTCACTTCGTCTGTTATCTAGAATGGTCTTTCCTGGTCTCTTGCCAGTCCTTCCGTTTAAGGTCAAGCTCTAACCCCAATTAGCAATATGAACGAGCATAGGAAGTTACTCATGGTAACTAAAGATACGCAGACATACGATGTCGTCCCTAGACGACTCCATGTGTCTAGTTACCTTTAGTCCTCCGGAGTCACTTCGTATGCGTGATCACATTCCTATCCCCATCTAAGAACTTAGTATCCAGCTTATGTAAACTTGATGATTTAATTCGGGAGGGCATTGTAATATGTCAGCTATAACATTGTGTCGTCATGAAGGTCCCGCCTTCATGAAGACACCATATTGTAGCTGGCGTATGTCAATATCCTACGGAATCCTCTCATCGAGAGTACACATCCAGCTCAAGTGTGATTTGGTTGTAATCTTAATATTTAAGATCAACTTTCAGCAGCCATGCTGATCCTTTATCCTCGTTCTTGTTACAGTTGTATGTAGCTAAGAGAGACTTAATTTGTCTTCTAGCTTAATATACATCTCCTTCTTCATACCGAAGGATTGCATATTCTCTTCTTGGTTCCTTTCTTTAATCTTCGACTAATCAGTCCATTATAGATAAACGTAATAAGTTTAACCTATTAAACTTAACCAAGTTTTTCCACAACTGTAAATAAATTCAGAATTCCATCTTATTAGACATCATTTAAACGAGGTCTAATTCTAAATGAACCTTATTCATTTATTCTCCATAACCTTACTTCAGTTAAGGTCTGTTAACAATAGATATGTTTTCCCATATCTATATTTTTTGAATTTAAACATTCGAGGCTATTAACGGAGTCCAAATACAAGGTTCGGCTACTCCTAAGTTATTTGATATTCCTTAGCTTTCAAGCTAATCCCGAATACCTTTCAATTAAGAAATCATGTTTACCTAAATCCTTTTTAATGTCAATTTAAAATTCATCTTAACCCAAGTATGAACTAATTGCACATTCCAACGTAAAAGTTGCATTCAGGTAAAGAATAGATGTTATTTCCTTTTAAATCCATCCATTAACATTTGAATAATTCCAAATCAAGGAATAATGTTATATTCTCAAACTTATTCAACAATATCAAACTGATACAGTCATTAAAAATATCACACTTTTCCTTGTATTCATCCATCAGTTTTACAATCTATACATTTTCCAGTCCAAATGACTGGACTTTGTTTATATCAAACAACATTACAACTCATAAAGATAGAAGAATGTAATTTCTTCCTTTCTCATTTCCTCATAGAGGAATAATAGCTATCAATACAATCCATCTTCAGTTAATCAAAAGAAGTATCAGAAAACAACCATGTCTTCGTTTATACTCAAGTTCCATCTGCAAAATTACTTGCACGGGTCAGTTCATTGAACTGAGCATATTAAGCACTTGTCATTAAAATGAGGTGCTTTTAATTAACTGTCTCAATAAAAGAACCCTACTTTTATGAAACGTTAAAATGAACATCATCCAAGAATTAAGTACCAAAAGGATGAACAACATAACAACTCAATCATCTAATTACCATCCCAATCAGACAAAGGATTACTGCCCTCTTTCCCAAATAATTATTACAAGGAGTAATTTCCTTCAAATAGTTCCAGATTACAAACATCTGTAAGAACTAAAAACACAATTATGCAAACTGTTGTCCCAATATAAATGCTGTAATTTCCATTCCTTACAATAGTTGTAATTTCAAAAGATAGAGTTTAACTGAAAATTCAACCGAACTACTTTCCTTTGCTTTCATACAACTCATCGAATTCAAACAATCAAACGCTGAAGAGAAAAGTAAACAACAATTAAATGCAAATGCTTAAACTAAAGCAAGCAAAATTTATCCATAATAATTATAGATTTCCAACTGTATGAGAGAAAAATGAACATTATTCAAATTATCCATCCACACTCTCTTTCCTTTCCTCATAACTGTACTAGAAATTTTAATCCAAACGTGATATCAATCAATGATAACAGTCCAAAGAGAAATAAATGAAAATCAATAATCGAATAAAAGGAAGAAGGATCATATTACCTCTTCTCACTGTTTAACCAAATATCCACTATTTAGCACAGACATAATCCAACAGTATGATTCATTCTATTATTATATTTCATTCAAAATCTACTATTACTTTCCAAAAAAGTTGTCTAGAGTTCATTGCAAACAAGCGTAAAATATACAAAAGAACTATAAACAACAATTCCTTTGTCAAAACAAGCATTTCACTAGACTCTCAATAAGAATGTACATATATACAACGAAATCATGATTCCTATCATAATAGTAAAAGAGTCATTTTATTTTGAACTTTCAAAGTAAGAATTTCCCTTCGATTAAAAACAAAACAACAAGAGTTCAGCTTGCGAATGGAGTATATATATATAATTAAATATTTATATAAAAAAAAGTCATACCCAAATTAGTCCTGGAATGGGTAAAAGTTCAAAAACATATTATCATCATTTCAAATAATGAGTGAGAAACCCCCTTTTTTAGACAAGAATCCATTCAAGATCAAAGATAACATCATAGTTTCTCCAAAGATGGAAGGAAAACCATTCACGGTCTTTATTTCAAAAAATTAAAATGTTTTGACCAAAGAAGGAAAAAATGAAAGGAATTCTAATCTATGGTAAAATCCGATATTCAATGCAATGAAAACAATCAAGAATTTAATTCACACAAAGCTTTCTCCACATTATCCAAAACTTGTTTTTCCCAATCTTTCCTTTACTTGAACTTAGAGACAATACTCACATCTATATCACATGCAATGACTCAAACCCATGTAGGGTAATAGAAGCGGGTGCTAAATCCAACCAAAAAAACTAATACAAATAGCCCAACCTCATTCATTTCATTTGTTTCTTCAAAAATACTAAGCCATGTTCATTTTCATAATACAACTCAAACTAGAAGATCAAACCACATCCATAATGCACAATAAAATCCACTTTCCATTACCTTCAGAGTTCAAAACAGCAAAGAGAAAACATAATTCATTAATAATCTCAATAAGAAGAACAATCATTTTCTTCAAACATCCAAGAATACCCAAGTCATGTTCATCCTTATAATGACAATTCAACCAGACATACAAAATCATCTCATCCTTTCATTTTCACAAGAATGCTCAAAACTCAAATTGATATTCACTTAGCTAATGTATTTATTAGCACAAACCCATAATGGTAATAAAATGAATACCCAACACTGTCGAAACGAACCACACAACAAGGACAGTATATTCGACTCAATCATTATGCAAAGAATGCTCAAGCCGTATACAACAAAAAAAGAAAACAACTCAATCTCAAAATCATCTCAACAATATAACAAAAATCAAATAACCAAAACCCCCATCATAAGAGCAGGGTTGTTTTAATGAGACGATTAAACAAAAGCAAGCGGTTTAAGGAGAAGGGCTTAACATGCCTATAATTTTTTTGTGGTTCAAGAAAACCGCGTCCACTGGAGCTGTTTCTCTCCACGACGTCCTCAGCCAGGCTTTCCAAATAGTCACCTAACTTCCACAGGCTCAAAAATAGCCCTTGGCTTCTCCAAAACAGAGAATAATAACCAAAATATAATAGGTTCGACAGAACCATGGAAGAACAAAATGCAGAGCAACTAAAAACCCAATGCACACAACAACAAACAAATTTTCTTTCCTCTATCCTCTTTCCAAGGCGAGCTGGTCGCTAAGACCAAGGTAATTGAATGCATTGAATGCATTACCTTTCCTCATTCCTCACGCCACCGCCGACTCAGGTTGGTGAGTCTTCTTTTTCAAATTTTTGCATGTAATCATAGTTTAGCTTCATAGCTAGTTGGATGCCTCCAACTTTTCCATGTTCCCGCCAAACTTGGCGCTGCAACCTGTAAGGATGTCATTCATTGTCCTAATAAATTTCCAACCTTCCCTCCTTATCCTTTCCATCCACATGGGTCCATACGTCCCCTTCCATAGGTTAGGAATAGTTTAGGATTTTTAATAGTCCATATCTAGGTCATTCGCCTAGTTCATAGGTTAGTAGAATTTACATCTATTTTCATCCTTATAAAATTTAAAATCCATATAGGATAGTAGTTTAGGGTATAGGATAAAACTTAGGGGTAGGTTAGGGTTTAATCCCCTAATATTTAATTAATTAGTTTCCAATCAAGTCTTTCCACCTGACAGTCATATTCAACACTATGCAGGACGTTTCGTCCCATGTTCCACATACATGTGCCACTTGCATCCAGGCCCTTATCATCTTACATTGTCTAGCATTACAACAGTGTGTGGTTCAAGAATCGAACCTTTTCCATTGGCATCTACGTACCAGATATTCATCCTAAAATCAGGTGTTGCAACATTTATATCAACCTTCAGTCTGTTTTAGAAGTAAATCGACAAAGCGATCACAAGAAGGCCACATCATACCTTGGATCAATGGAATTGATTCAAGGTGTGTTGTCAATCAGCGAATAGAGTTCATCAAGCATACGACAAGTCTGTTGTCTCATTAGCAATCACACAAGCAATAATAACTTCTATCCCAAGTAACAAATTACAACAAACAAGGGTCCAGATTAGCAACACATTCCTCTAAGATCAAAAGATGTGTCTTAACATATTTATCTTCATTTCAGTAGTTACAACATCATGAAAAGTAATTACCATGATAACTTACAAAAATCAAGGCGTTACATTCCTCCCTTCTTAAAGAATCATCGTCCCGATGATCAAATTAACCAATTCAAGGAGTTTCTAGGACAAAATTCAGTTATTGTCCTTCCATTCATAAGTTCATACCAAAAACAGATTCACTCTTTAAAATAGTGTTTTAAGATAACTGTAAAATAGACCAATAATTGTCTAAATTTGGTAGAATTATCAGTTTTTCAAATTTCAATTTCGATCAAACAAGTATGGAAAAGCAGATCTCATTTCTTCGAGATTTTCCCAAGTTGCACTTTCTTCGCTAAACTGGTCCCACTGGACCTTACATTGATTCACTTCGCGATTTCTTAAGTACAACTGTGAGTTCCCAGCACTCGAATGGGCTTAACCATGATTATTCCTGGGTCTTGGACCTGCAAGGAATTCCAATTCAGCACATGTGATAAATCTGTTACGTATTTCTTAAGCAAAGAAATATGAAAAACATCATGCATTTGTGATAAAGCAGGAGGTAATGCTAGACGATAAGCTACAGGGTTGATTATTTCAACAATTTCAAAAGGTCCCACGTAACGTGGCGACAACTTGGCAGCCTTGCCAAAAGTTATTGAGCTCTTTTTCGGCTTAACCCGAAGAAAGACCTTCTCACCAAGTTTATAATTCCTATCAACCCGCTTTAAGTCTGCATAACTCTTTTGCCTATTGGCAGCCTCCTTTAGATGTTCCCAAATCATTTTGATTTGTTGTTCCATTTTTGTGAGGATTTCTGGCCCAATTACCTCTCTGTCCTCTATGTTGTCCCAGCTAACAGGGGTTCTACATTTTCTTCCATACAATGCTTCAAAAGGTGCCATTTTTAAAGAGGCGTGGTATGTATTATTATAGGAAAATTCAACCAGCGGAAGGTATTCCTCCCATTTATACTGCTGGTCCATGCAATACATTCTTAACATATCCTCTAAAACTTGATTGACTCTCTCAGTCTGTCCATCCGTCTCTGGATGATATGCAGAACTGAAGTTTAATTTAGTTCCCAAGGCCGCATTAAGCGTTTGCCAAAACCTTGATGTCATCCTCGGATCTCTGTCCGATATGATCAATTCGGGTATTCCATGCAATCTGAAAATTTCATGTACAAATCTTCTTGCTAACACTGGTGCATCGTCTTTCAAATTACCAGCAATGAAGTGTGCCACTTTGGTTAATTTGTCGACGACAACCAGGATGATATCATGCTTATTCCTTGACATAGGCAATCCTTGAATGAAATCCATCGTTATCACTTGCCATTTGTACTGTGGAACGCTGTGGGGATACAATAATCCAGCGGGATGCATATGTTCCACCTTAACACGCTGACATTCCAAGCAGTGTGTTACAAATTCCACCACATCCTTTTTCATTCCCTTCCAGAAGTATTGTTGCTTAAGATCAACAAGCATTTTTGTAATGCCAGGGTGTCCAGAAAAAGGTGAATTATGAAATTCAGTTAACAATTTCCTTCTTAAATCATTTGCCAAGGGTATATATACCCTATTTTCGAACCTCAGAATTCCTTCGCTATCAAAATGAAATCCTTTATACCTCACATCCTTTGGATCTGCAGCAAGTGCTTGTTTTAACTTGCTGAAATAAGAGTCAGATTCTAAGACATCTTTCACCTCATCCTTAAACTGAGTTCTTAACGTTATAAGAGCAGAGATGTGCTTCCTTCGACTCAGAGCATCTACCACTCTATTTTCCTTGCCTTTGATGTAGCTTATATCAAAATCATACTGAGACAAAAATTCTAACCATCTTCGTTGTCTTGCATTCAGATTTGGCTGAGTAAAAATATACTTCAACCCCAGATGGTCAGTTTTTAACTCAAAAGGTTTGCCTAAAAGGTAATGCCTCCACATTTGAAGTGCATGTACAATGGCAGCGAGCTCTAGGTCGTGTGGAGCATAATTTTGTTCATGTAACTTAAGCTTTCTGCTTTCATAAGCTATGACATGGTTATTCTGTAACAGAATGCCTCCAAGGCCTTCTCCCGATGCATCCGTTACAACCATAAAATTTCCATTTGGGTCTGGTACAGTTAAAATAGGTGTTGTAGTTAACTGTTCCTTTAAATTTTTAAAGGCAGATTCACATTTGTCAGTCCAGACAAATTTCTTATCCTTCTTTTGCAGTGAAGTGATTGGGGCAGCAATTTTTGAAAAGTCCTTAACGAACTTTCTATAATATCCTGCCAAGCCCATGAAGCTTCTTACTTCATGCACGTTCTTAGGCACAGGCCACTCGGTTATAGCTGTGATCTTTGAAGGGTCTACAACTATTCCATTCTTGCTTATAACATGTCCCAAATAATGCACCTCTGCATCATAAAAGGAACATTTAGACAATTTACCATACAACTTCCTCTTTCTTAAAACTTCCAGCACTATCCTTAAATGTTCTTGGTGCTCTTCGACATTTTTAGAGTATATAAGAATGTCGTCCAAGAATACAAGCACAAACTTGTCTAGATATTCTTGAAAAATATTGTTCATCAGATTCATAAAGGCGGCAGGTGCATTAGTCAACCCAAAAGGTAACACCGTGAATTCATAATGCCCGTACCTTGTTCTAAAAGTTGTTTTATGAATATCTTCTTCCTTTATTCTCAACTGATGATACCCAGATCGAAGATCTATTTTTGAATAGACTGATGCTCCACGCATCTGGTCGAACAGATCATCAATCCTAGGAAGTGGGTATCGATTCTTAATAGTTGCCTTGTTCAACATTCTATAATCAATGCACAGTCTCAATGTGCCATCCTTTTTCTTTACAAAAATTACCGGTGCTCCCCATGGTGAGACGCTTGGTCTTATCATCCCCTTAGTCAAAAGTTCCTGTAATTGAGCCTTTAGCTCTACCAACTCAAGGGTGGTCATTCTATAAGGTGCCTTAGATATGGGTTCAGTTCCTGGCTTGATCTCTATTGCAAAGTCAAACTCTCGTTTGGGTGGAAGACCTGGTAATTCCTCCAGAAATACATCTCTGAAATCCCTTAATAATGGATATCTTTCCATGAAATCATTATCTTCCTCAGCATTTTCTATCATTTTTACTACATACAAGGTGCAGCCTCTATTTTTAGCCCTTTTTAGTTGCATAGCTATTAGTTTCCTAACTGCAACCTCACGCCTTACACCTTGAATGACTGCTGCTTTCTGCAGGTCATCAAAACAACAAATTTGTTTTTCATAACAGTCGACCTTTGCCTTATGTTCTGCCAACCAGTTAACTCCAATAATGATATCATATGATCCTAAAGGAGTGACATACAGGTCAACTTCGGTGGAGAAACTGGGCAAGTCAAGAATTGCCCCAAAAAGGCACATTTCGACTGTATGGACAACATTATTCCCATAATGCACTATCCATGTCTTATCCATTCGTTCAGCTTTCCTTTTTAATTTCATTGCAAGTTTAGTAGAAATAAAGCATTCAGTAGCTCCAGTATCAAAAAGTATGACTACAGGTGTACCGAATAACTTACCCGGAACTTCTATAGGCGTAACTTGCTTTTCAGCTTGTCTGTTAGCCACCGCAACATGTATCCTATGCTGCTGATCGCGATCATCCTTTTTCAGAGGACAGTGACTCGCGTAATGGTCCTTTCCATAGTTGAAGCATCCTCCAACTGGCCCTTTCCTAGGCTCAAATTTGTTACCACTTTTTGAAGTTATCACTCTGGCTTCCGTAGGACTTTTGTCCATTGCCACTAACTTTTGCGAAGCTGTTCCGCACACTATTTACAGGTTTGTTCATTACATATTTCTTGTTGTTATCTACAACAATTTTGTTTTTCACACCAAACCTTTTCCAAGGCCCCCTTTTGGGTGCGAGAGATGAAGAAGAGTTGGGAATCTTCTTCCTTATCTCTTCCCTATGAGCAGAAATTGCTCTCAATTTTGTTCCTGTCTTATTGCCTTTTCGACAACTCCTTCCATAGTGGTTGGACCGTGGACATCCACTTCACCACCAATGATGGGATTCAGTCCCATTATGAACTTTCATATTCTGAACTTCTCGTCAGCTTGGTACTGCAGCACATACTTAAGGAGTTTAGTAAACCCTTCCCAAGATTCTCACACCGTCACCTTCTTTTGACTGACCAGTTCTAAAATTTATTTATTTTCCTATCAAAATAGAGTTGAGGCAGCCACCGTTGCCTAAAGTAACCCTTAAATTGATCCCAAGTTATGTCTGATTCAATAATATTCAACTCAACCTTACGGTTGTCCCACCATGATGATGCTTCATGAGAAAGCTGATATGCTCCCCATATCGCTTTGGTCTCCTCGGAGAAGTTTCTTATTGCAAAGTACTTCTCCATTTCACTGAGCCAATTCTCAGCTCCGTCCCCAAGTGTTGTTCCATCAAACTTTGGAGGACTTATTCTCTTTATGTCATTTGTAAGTTCAGCTGCTAATCTTGCCCTTTTATTTTCAGGATGATTAGGAGCATTCACATTACTATTATCAACACCCAGATTCCCTCCATTGGTGTTGTCCACAGGAGGTGGCTGATCATTTATATCAGCTTCTTCTTCCTCCTCTTCATTGCCCATTGACTGCTGTTCCAAAACAGTCAAACGATCTCTCGTATCTAGTAGGGCAGCAAGGATTTCATCCAGCTTTTGAGCAGTAGCTGCTTCTCCACCCGGTAATGGGTTGTTCGCAGCATTTCCTCTTGTTCTGACCATTTTCTGTTCAATAAGAAAATGTAAACCTTATTAAATTGTGGACTCATTAGGTCCAAGAGCTGCAACCTTCAGCTCTGATACCAAGATGTAACATCCCCATTTTAAGATACTAGAACAAGGGAATTTTTTTTTTTGCAACGTTCTCTGTATTGAATTATACAATTCAAACACACGTTCAAGTTTTAATAATTGTTCTCTATCCAATTAATGCAATTTGGATCACACAATTTCTTTTTAAAACCAATGTTCTCTGTTCACATATTTTGCAATATGGAACACACATTCAATGGCCATTCAATCATATAATGATACCATATGCTGCTGTAAATGACTCGAAGAACTACCGATCTCCCATTTTATGGCTCGGAGTTTCAGCGATCTCTCATTTCATGACTCGGTGACTTACCGATCCTTCATGTTAATCCATGCATTGTATAATAAATATACAGGGTTCTCTTACCATTTCCGGTTATCGAAGTGATCCATTTAAGAAGCCTATCTGAATATTTGTTACTGATATTCATCTGACATCCTGCATCTTAAACTAGGTGATTAGGACAACGCAACCAACACTTGCGATACTTTGGCCAAATATTTTCACATGCTTTGCATGATCATATTCCTAGATGTGATACACATCATTGGAATACGTCCTTCACCTCACTTCATCTGTTATCTAGAATGGTCTTTCCTGGTCTCTGCCAGTCCTTCCATTTAAGGTCAAGCTCTAACCCCAATTAGCAATATGAACGAGCATAGGAAGTTACTCATGGTAACTAAAGATACGCAGACATACGATGTCATCCCTAGATGACTCCGTGTGTCTAGTTACCTTTAGTCCTCCGAGTCACTTCGTATGTGTGATCACATTCCTATCCCCATCTAAGAACTTAGTATCCAACTTATGTAAACTTGATGATTTAATTCGGGAGGGCATTGTAATATGTCAACTATAACATTGTGTCATCATGAAGGTCCCACCTTCATGAAGACACCATATTGTAGCTGGCGTATGTCAATATCCTATGGAATCCTCTCATCGAGAGTACACATCCAACTCAAGTGTGATTTGGTGTAATCTTAATATTTAAGATCAACTTTCAGCAACCATGCTGATCCTTAAACCTCGTTCTCGTTATAATTGTATGTAGCTAAGAGAGACTTAATTTGTCTTCTAGCTTAATATACATCTCCTTCTTCATACCGAAGGGTTGCATATTCTCTTCTTGGTTCCTTTCTTTACTCTTCGGACTAATCAGTCCATTACGATAAACGTAATAAGTTTAACCTATTAAACTTAACCAAGTTTTTACCCACAACTGTAAATAAATTCAGAATTCCATCTTATTAGACATCATTTAAACGAGGTCTAATTCTAAATGAGTTTATTCATTTATTCTCCATAACCTTACTTCAGTTAAGGTCTATTAACATTAGATATGTTTTTCCCATATCTATATTTTCTGAATTTAAACATTCGAGGCTATTAACGGAGTCCGAATACAAGGTTCGGCTACTCCTAAGTTATTTGATATTCCTTAGCTTTCAAGCTAATCCCGAATACCTTTCAATTAAGAAATCATGTTTACCTAAATCCTTTTTAATGTCAATTTAAAATTCATCTTAACCCAAGTATGAACTAATTGCACATTCCAACGTAAAAGTTGCATTCAGGTAAGAATAGATGTTATTTCCTTTTAAATCCATCCATTAACATTTGAATAATTCCAAATCAAGGAATAATGTTATATTCTCAAACTTATTCAACAATATCAAACTGATACAGTCATTAAAAATATCACACTTTTACTTGTATTCATCCATCGGTCTTACAATCTATACATTTTCCAAATTAAACGACTGACTTTGTTTATATCAAACAACATTACAACTCATAAAGATAGAAGAATGTAATTTCTTCCTTTTCATTTCCTCGTAGAGGAATAATAGCTATCAATACAATCCATCTTCAGTTAATCAAAAGAAGTATCAGAAAACAACCATGTCTTCATTTATACTCAAGTTCCATCTGCAAAATTACTTGCACGGGTCAGTTCATTGAACTGAGCATATTAAGCACTTGTCATTAAAATGAGGTGCTTTTAATTAACTGTCTCAATAAAAGAACCCTGCTTTTATGAAACGTTAAAATGAATATCATCCAAGAATTAAGTATCAAAAGGATGAACAGCATAACAACTCAATCATCTAATTACCATCCCAATCAGACAAAGGATTACTACCCTCTTTCCCAAATAATTATTACAAGGAGTAATTTCCTTCAAACATTTCCAGATTACAAACATCTGTAAGAACTAAAAACACAATTATGCAAACTGTTGTCCCAATATAAATGCGGTAATTTCCATTCCTTACAATAGTTGTAATTTCAAAAGATAGATTTAATCAAAATTCAACCGAACTACTTTCCTTTGCTTTCATCATACAACTCATCGGTATTCAAACAATCAAACGCGAGAGAAAAGTAAACAACAATTAAATGTAGATGCTTAAACCAAGCAAGACAAAATTCTATCCATAATAATTATAGATTTCAAACGTAAGAGAGAAAAATGAACATTAATTAAAATTATCCATCCACACTCTCTTTCCTTTCCTCATAGTCAGATACTAAAATTTAATCCAAATGTGATATCAATCAATGATAACAGCAAAGAGAAATAAATGAAATCAATAATCGAATAAAAGGAAGAAGGATCATATTACCTCTTCTCACTGTCTAACCAAATATCCACTATTTAGAATGCATATAATCCAATAGTATATTCATTCATTCGATTATTATATTTCACTCAAAACTTTCTTGTCCTTTCCAAAAACAAGTTGACTATACAGTTCAGTCTATAAACAATGTTCATTAAAAACAAGTATTTCAAAAGACTCCAATAAGAATGTACAATCATTTCCTTTTAAATCATTTCACTATCATAATAGTAAAAAGAGTCATTTTATTTTGAACTTCAAAGTAAGAATTTCCCTTCGATTCAGCTTCTTTCACAAAACAACAAGAGTTCAGCTAGACTTAACAATGGAATATATATATATATATATATATATTATGAAAACAAACATATTTATAAAAAAAAGTCATTCCCAAACATTCAAATGGGTAAAATTCAACTTCATATTATCATCATTTCAACAATGAAGAAACCCCCTTTTTTAAAAGAATCCATTCAAGATCAGTTCATAACATCATATTTTCTCCAAAAGAAGGAAGGAAAACCATCATGGTCTTTATTTGCAAAAAAAGATATAAAACGTTTTGAAAAGAGGAAAAACGATGAAAGGAATTCTATCCATGGTAAAATCAATACTCAATGCAATGAAAACAATCAGGAGAATTTAATTCACACAACAGTTCCTCCACATTATCCAAAACTTGTTTTTCCCCAATCTTTTCCTCTTACTGAACTCAGAAGACAATACTCGCATCTATATCAATGCAATGACTCAAACCCATGTAGGGTAATAGAAGCTATGTGCTAAATCCAACCAAAAAAAACTCATACAATAAGCCCCAATCATTCATTTCATTTGTTTTCACAACCGCTTCAAAATACTAAGCCATGTTCATTTTCATAATGACAGTTCAAACTAGAAGATCAAACCACATCCATAATGCACAATAAAATCCACTTTCCATTACCTTCAGATTTCAAAACAGTAAAGAAAACATAATTCATTAATAATCTCAATAAGAAGAACAATCATTTTCTTCAAACATCCAAGAATACCCAAGTCGTGTTCATCCTTATAATGACAGTTCAACCAGACATACAAAATTATCTCATCCTTTCATTTTCACAAGAATGCTCAGAACTCAGAATTGATATTCACTTAGCTAATGTATTTATTAGCACAAACCCATAATGGTAATAAAACGAATACCCAACACTGTCGAAATGAACCACACAGCAAGGACAGTATATTCGACTCAATCATTATGCAAAGAATGCTCAAGCCGCATACAACAAAAGAAAACGACTCAATCTCAAAATCATCTCAACATAACAGCCAAATCAAATAACCAAAACCCCCATCATAAGAGCAGGGTTGTTTTAATGAGATGATTAAGCAAAAGCAAGCGGTTTAAGGAGAAGGGCTTAACATGCCTATAATTTTTTTGTGGTTCGAAGAAAACCGCGCCCCTGGAGTTGTTTCTCTCCACGACGTCCTCAACCAGGCTTTCCAAACAGTCCACTAACTTCCACAGGCTCAAAATAGCCCTTTGCTTCTCCAAAGAACAGATAATAACCAAAATATAGCAGGTTCGATAGAACCATGGAAGAACAAAATGCAGAGCAACTAAAAACCCAATGCACACAACAACAAACAAATTTTCTTTCCTCTATCCTCTTTCCAAGGCGAGCTGGTCGCTAAGACCAAGGTAATTGAATGCATTGAATGCATTACCTTTCCTCATTCCTCACGCCACCGCCGACTCAAGTTGGTGAGTCTTCTTTTCAAATTTTTTAATTTTGCATGTAATCATAGTTTAGCTTCATAGCTAGTTGGACGCCTCCAACTTTTCCATGTTCCTACCAAACTTGGTGCTACAACCTGTAAGGACGTCATTCATTGTCCTAATAAATTTCCAACCTTCCCTCCTTATCCTTTCCATCCACATGGGTCCATACGTCCCCTTCCATAGGTTAGGAATAGTTTAGGATTTTTAATAGTCCATATCTAGGTCATTCGCCTAGTTCATAGGTTAGTAGAATTTACATCTATTTTCATCCTTATAAAATTTAAAATCCATATAGGATAGTAGTTTAGGGTATAGGATAAAACTTAGGGGTAGGTTAGGGTTTAATCCCCTAATATTTAATTAATTAGTTTCCAATCAAGTCTTTCTCTGATGATAGTCATATTCAACACTATGCAGGATGTTTCGTCCCATGTTCCACATACCTGTGCCACTTGCATCCAGGCCCTTATCGTCTTACGCTATCTAGCGTTACAATAGTGTGTGGTTCGAGAATCGAACCTTTTCCATTGGCATCTACGTACTAGATATTCATCCCTGAAATCAGGTGCTGCAACATTTATATCAACCTTTAGTCTGTTTTAGAAGTAAATCGACAAAGCGATCACAAGAAGGCCACAGCATACCTTGGATCAATGGAATTGATTCAAGGTGTGTTGTCAATCAGCGAATAGAGTTCATCAAGCATACGAAAAGTCTGTTGTCTCATTAGCAATCACACAAGCAATAATAACTTTTGTCCCAAGTAACAAATTACAGCAAACAAGGGTCCAGATTAGCAACACATTCCTCTAAGATCAAAAGATGTGTCTTAACATATTTATCTTCATTTCGCAGCATTCACAACATCATGAAAAGTAATTACCATGATAGCTTACAAAAATCAAGGCATAGAACTATGAAATTGAAAATCCTCAAAATCCAAAGTAAGAGAAACCCCGAAATCCAAAAAGCAACAACTTCCAAAAATTTTGAATTCTCAAACACAAGGTTCGAAAACCTAAAAGTCCGAAATTGAAAACCCTCGAAATCCTAAATGGCCGAATTCAAATCCAAAATTGTCCAAATTCCAAAGTCTGAAATCTTGAAATGGAAAAAATCCCAAAATTTTGAAAATTATTTTTTTGGAAGTCCGAGAATAGCCTTTTGATCTCTCGGTCACTGATCTATCTCTTAGTGAAATTTGGACTTTTTTAGCTTATAAGAAATGTCCGAAAAAATGATTTCGAACTTTGACCCTGTGGTGAAAACCCTGAAATTTGAAATCTAAAAATTTTTTAATTCCAAAATTCTTGCAAGTGCCTCAAAAGCTTGTGGAACAAATTATTTTTCCCACTGGCATGCCAACATTTTTATGTAGTTGAGGTAGCGCTCTTGTTTAGATGTTTCTTAATAGTGGAACAACTCAAATATTTAAATCTAACACCTTTATTGTCCCACTGGCATGCCAAAATATTATGGAAAAATGAAATCTTCGTTAAATGCTTGTAAGTGATTGGTTAGGCAGTCAGTGTGATTTTTCAAACATGGAGATATCCCAAATTGTGGGACTTGTGAGATGGGGATAGCTCTTCGGAGAAGGCCAAACTTCCTATCCTAACTTAGTGCCAACTACTCCAAAGTGTAGAGAGTTACAAATCTAACCCTACTCTAATGCTTTCCAAGGGGACAATGATAAAAATCTTGCATGAAAAAAAACGTACTCTAAGGTAAGGTGATGCACCAAGGAGTGTTGAATAACCTGCATAATAAACACAACACTACCAAAACCTTGCAATGAAAATACAAAAGTGCACAATAACTTTACATGTAATGAAAGACTAGGACGAGATGCAATAAAACACAAAGGAGGGTTGAAAACATCCACATATTTGATTTCTTTTTATTGCTCCAATAAGTTGATACAATACATTGCATTAGAGGCCAAAGGCACAATTTTTACATTACAATATTCAAATAGAGAGGTTTGGAACTCCACATGTCTATTATAGACAAGAAAGAAGGAATGGGAAAATGCAAAGTTTCCAACCTTTTGAAATGATCCCCTCCTTACAATATATAGAAGAAAATCTACATGAGAGAGAATATTTAAGGTTTGTATGGGTTATGGGTAGCCATCTCTGCTTGCATCATACCTTGGTGTTTCCCATGTCTCTCGGTACTTGGCCCCCATGCCGAGAAATTTAGTGTCCTTACCCCATTAATAAATCCTACATGTACCCCCTCTTTGTTCAATGTTACTTAATTTTGGAGGTATAAAACCTCATAAATTTCACTTTGGATGACCCCATGCTGTAGATATCATTTTCGTCTTTCCATCAACTAGTATTTCATGGAAATCTGATCTACTGGGCTCAAGTTATGCTCATTTCTTTGGAGGGGGTGTTTTAGGGTATAGGGGGATCTGCATGGTTGAGGAGAGTCTATTTCCCAACTCGCCGAGCTGCTCATTGAGTTGGGTGGGTTTCTTTTTTCTTGGCTCTTACCACTTCATTTTGAATGCCAAACTCACACGTCATTATTTACATTGGTCAGATTTTGGATGGAACTCCCTCTTGAAATTACAGTTTCACATCTTTCACTTTCTCCAAAGTTCTCCTTACATCGATCCAAGCCACCTACCTTTACATTGGATCTGTGAGAGTTACTTGTAAACATCCCTTGGCTCAACTCTCGAGCCATTTCCATGTTGCTCCCTAAACATCTTGGGTGCTAAAATCTACGTGGATTTGGTTTCCAAGCCTCAAACTCACAACGCCACCTAACTCCAACGGTTCGGTCTCCACATAGATCTTCCCAATTTGGCCCGTCTCACCATGCACTGCCATGTCAACTAGGAATTTTTTCAGACATTGACCCATCGAAACTTCAGATTTTTTCTTTTTGGGTAAAGAGGGACTATTCATCGACTCGACCCACAAATATTCTGAATTCTAGAAAGCCCGAAGTCTAAAATTTGGACTTCGGGTTTCAACCTTTATCGCACCATAGACAACTTTTCATTCGTGCATCAGGCTATTTTCTTCAAAACTATGAAGTTCCAAACTCTGAAGTTAGGAGTTCAGAATTCCAAATGTACCTCACATTCCGAATGCCAGAACTGAGTTGAAATCTGAATCGTGCTTCCCTAAAATCATGCATCTTTGTTCTATCGACCTGGATGTGTTTTGCAATTCAACCCTCAATTCCAAGCCTTTTTGGGTGCGATCACCACATGAACCGTGAGCTTAGCTAACCACAAATTTTCCTCAGCTCGGATTTGTTCTATGTTGGGTTACTCTTCATGTTCACCTTATGAGTTTCGTCCTCAAATTTTTCTGTCGTGATCCAACTTAGTCGATTTTGTTTTCACGTTTGCATTCCTCCCTATACATTACGTTCCTTCATTGAATCATCCAAGGTGGTCATTACAAGCTTGACTATGAAGCTCGTCCTCTCTCGAGTTCACTATACTAGGATGCCCCCACCATTTTTCCAAGTAATTTTGCCTCAAAATGACTTAATAAATGCGGTTTTCTAACTATTGACTCAATGTGATATCTCCAAGTCGTTTGGTCTCGCCCTGTGAGCTCACTCCATAGTTCCAACTAGTCCAACGAGGCGACGTCCTCCTTTAATATGGGTCAATCTTGTGGCTCAAATTTTAACTACCTTTACATGTCCGACACAGCTCGGGATTCATGAATACCTATTGTGATCTCACCCCCTTTGGGCTCGTTGATTCAAGCCACTTGTATTTAACTTAAGCCTTGAAATCCTTCCTCTCTCTTGGTTCAACTCACTTTGGGCCCATTTAATCTTCTTATGAGCTCTGCCCCAACAAGCCTCCCAACAAGCTCCCAAAATTCTTCCACACTCCTTCAACGGGCTCCTCGTAATAACTCATGACCTATTAGAGCTTTCGAGATCACCGACCTCCCCAATAATGCAGCCCTTGGTAACATGAATCATCCCAAACCGATTCAATATCTTGTGAGCCCACTAATTGAGCTATTTTATCCCTCCGTGGGCTATCCCTAACACAATCTCCTTTGAGAATGTGGCGAGTTATCTCCTGGCTCAGCTCATTGAGCCGAGCCCCTTCATCTTGCTTTCGTGAGTTTTAAAATTAGTCGCTACACTACTCCATAAGCTTTTCGTTCATTACATGGATTGTCATGATACTTCATGCAAACACTCCTCCAAAATGGGCATTCCTTGTTTTCCTTTCCCATGCCACGAAACTCCCATCTCAAGCAAATCGATGAGTGGCTCGGCATGTCGATTTGGCTCGAGCTCCCAAGCCCCCTTTTGGGAATTTTTTTCAATTTTTGCAATTTTCACCGATTTTTTGGGATTTTCTTTACAGAGGGGATGCTATGGGAATCTTAAAACCTAGATTGTTACATTTTCCTAAAATGATCCTTTTTCTTGAAAGTAGGCCCCATGACCCCCTTTTGCCTCCTAATGGAGCTATAACCTCGAATGACTTAGGAAAGAGAAAATCAACCCGAATGGTCCCAAATTCTTCCGACTTAAGCCAATACCATCGGACCATTGAATTTTTCCTTTAATTCCAATATTTTCCTACAAAGTCCCTTTTGGTGCCTAGGTCTTATTAGGTCTTTTTTATCTAATCTTTCCCGGGGGGAAAGATTGGATAACAATTTCTTCACGTTGGTCACAAATTTTCGATGTATTGTCACCTCCTTTCCTAATTATTGGATGCTACCATACTAGTTACTAGTTATTGGGAGGTTATGGTTCCTCCTCTTTGTTCTCTTGTGCCAAGTAATATCTTCACACATCCATGGATAATGAATTTACATAGTTAGTTCCATGCAAGTCCGATGCCCCAATATTTGTGAATAAATTTGATTCTTTATAAGAAGTTGTGGTCCTTGTAGTGCTCTACTACCTAATTGATGGTGTTGGTCTCGCTATGTTGCTTTCTCGGATAGGTTTTCTCTAAAAATTCTACGCCAAACTCCAAGTCAAACTTTCTATGACTTTTCCTCTGCACTCCACACATTGAGAAATTTTGGAAGCTTCACATAGGAGTTAGAAGCCAATAGTAGGTCTAGTAAAAATCCATGTTTTAAAGAAATAGGAAAATTGCAGCAAGTCCAAAAATGCCAAATAACAAGGTTATTAAGGTTGGTTTTTGGTCCTCCACACTCCAAGTATGCACCTAGTTTGATTACCACATTTTGATTTTCTTCTACGTGGGTCTAGGTAGAAAAAAATACTACGAAGGTATTTTGGGAAAGTCGTTGGTCTAAGGAAACTCGACACGCCAAAAATAGTAAATAATACTCCCGCATACATTTCACTATGTACATAACTCTCAAAACAATGACAGGGGGTAGAGAAGATCGCAGTCGTTAAAAAAGGCAAGCGAAATAAAAATTCCAAAAGAAAACTTGACATGTCTCTTCCACTCAAGAGAAAATAGATGATTCAATCCACGTGAGACCGCATTTGGGTGAAAGCTTGGCTCGATACCACTATTACAAAATGATTAACCTTGAATTGATATATGATGCATATCGACTTCTTTATTTATACATGGGAGGAGGAAATGTGGAAGCCCAATAGATAAGGCAATTAGAAGGCCATAGAACATGGAAATTCATAACAAGATAATGGAATATGCCAACAGAGTCTTGTATTAAATAATATAAATTTATTTTGAACACTTGGCTTGGCATATAATTGTTAACATATTTTTAAACTTATGTACCTAACCCCAACCCCTTATCACATATTATATTAAATCACATGGGCCTTGGCTATTACATTTTATTTGCTGCTAAAATTTTAACCTAAACTAACTAACTACCCCTTACTTTTTTTCACTTGGCTAAAGTGAAGGTCAAAGGACTGTTTGTATAATGTGTTGCATGGGATGGTCCTTAGAGATCGAGATTGGACTCAACTGCTAAACTAAAATAACATAATTTTTACCTATCCCCACACATATCTCTCCATGTCTTGAACTATCTATCTTCCATGCTTAAAACTCACGCTCAACCAACTCACCAAACATGGGTTCTTGACGCTTTCTCGAGGACTCTCTTCTTATTATCTCTTGGCTTGAGAAATGATTGATAGGGACTTAGTTCCACATTGGTGGCGTGAAGGGTGTTATATGAATTTAAATAACATGTGGTGGAGAGTGGTTTTTGTGGCTTCACCACATCCATTCAACAGCTTTTGTTGGAAAAGAAAACTTGCAATGTGATTCATGTTGAGTTCAATGGGTGGTTGGCCTTTCTTTTGAGAGCCTGAAAATGTTGGTTGGAATGTTAATCCACTATCAAGTGATTAGGTTACAAGCGAGCCCTCTCGACTCGACTTGTATCTTGGTTTTCACGAACCTTGTGGTCTCGGGATCTAGCTCAATCTATGATGAGTTATATAATGTGATTTGTCAAATATGAATTGGCTCAATCCAAATCGTCACACAACTCGATATCCGTCTCGGTTGTGAGCTCAATCTCCTCACATTTTTAAATGTTGTTTTTCATATAAAGTTTAATTTTTTAGTATATTTGAAAATGTAATTTTTAAGGGAATCTAAATATAATAGTATTTTTATTCTTGTTTTTTCAAAAGGGAATTTATCGCAAGTTTTTATTATTATTACAACACTTAGATATGTAAACATGTCGTAATTAGGTGCATATTTCTCTCTAATTCAAAACAAGATAAAAACTTCGTTTATAATTCAGTTTTGAAAGTTATGAAATTTACTGTCAAAATTGATATGTTTTTGTAAGAATTAGTGACAGGCTAATTTCGGTGTGGAAGAGGAAAAAAAAATTGAAATTCAACTCATATTCTCACTTAAGAATGATATGGGGATTTTCTAAAACCCTTTCCAAATTTTTTTCCTTCATAAGAACCTAAGTTTTTGTAAAGTGAATAATAAGGGTTTAAAACGTTCAATTGTCGTAATAATCTTGTCTTTTGCTCTAGAGTTGAATTTTTTAAAATCTTAAAAATGGAGTCTAATCACTTTATTAGTAACAAGATGTAGAGGTTGAACAGGACAAACTAAAACATATAGAATATTATATTGAAGGCGAATTCATGGCACACAAGCTTTGGATTTTGTAAACCAGATAAAAAGAAGGCGGTGAATGGAAAACATGTGACAACAAACAACATATCTGCATTTTCACATAAATTGTAGGAAATGATGTTTATCATTCTGTGAAACATGTAGGAAAAATTTCTACTTCATATTAGAACCCAAGAAAGTCGATTGAAGCTCGACATTGTTAGAATCAATACACAAAGGTACACATTTGTCAAAAATTATAAAATTGATTCTTGAGTTAATGAAAACTCTCATGAAGGGAGACAAAAAAATAGTTGATTTTCTAGAAAAAATTAAAAACATAACTAGAATTTGATTCATGATAAATTGTTATATTTTATTATTGAAATGAAAATCCATGAGAGATTTAGGAACTTCATTTCCATTTTAAATTCTAAATATCAAACTGAACAAGATATTTATGACTTTTCTACTCTAAGTTCTCTCCTAATTTATGAAGATAAGGTCATGTTAAACTTTTATTTGAAGGAGAATATCACTCATAAACTTCTCGCACAAAAACCTAAGAATAAATTTTCTAGATTTAACAAGAATAAAAATCAAACTTTAAAACCCCTAGTAAAGAAAATAAATCAGAAATTTAAGAGTCAATTTTGATGGGAAATGTCACAATTGTGGGAAATTTGGTTATAAAAAGGAAGAGTGCAGGGGTTAAAAATACAAGCCAAATTTAAAAAATAAAAAGGGAATAAACCAAATCAAAATCAAAACAAAAATCAAAAGAACAATAAAAACCTAATGTAGTTGCTTTGTATGTTGCATTAGTCACTACTAAAGAAAACAAATGGATATTAGATAGTGGTGCATCTAGGCACATGAGATATATATTTGATATTTAGAATGTAATGATCAAATCTATCTAGGTGATCATTCCATTCTTGATGTTCAAAGTCAAGGAAAAGCTAAAGTTTTCAATGGTTTTATAAATGATGTTTTGTGTGTTCCTAAATTGAAAATGAATTTGATTTCTTGTTCACAACTAACTCAAAACAATTATAGTGTAATTTTATTAAAGGATAAATGGTTTATTAAAAATGAGTTAGATGTTACTATTGTTGAAGGCATACAAAATAATGGTTTATATGTTTTTAAAGGTTTTACATTTGCTTCATGTTTTTCTACTCAAAATAGGAATGATGTTCAATTGTGGCATGAAATATTAGGTCATGTTAACTTTAGGAGCATGTATGACATGTCTCGGATTAACCTTGTTACTGGTCTACCACCTATCTCTCATGCTCATGAAACACGTGAAGATTACTTACATTGTAAGCAACCAACAAACCCCTTCTATTGACATCATGAAGCTAACTCTCGAGCTTAAGCTTACGGTTTTTCCACAATGATGTTGTCACTTTTATTGATGATTATTCTCGCATGATTTGGTTTTTCTTTATAAAAAATAAATCATATGTTTTTATCAAAATTTAAAACTTTTAACGCCTTAATTGAGAATAGTTCTAGTTGTAAAATCAAAATACTTAGAATAGATAACGAAGGAGAATATATTAGTAAAGCATTTGATTCATTTTGTATCAAATGTGGAATACAAAGGGAACTAACTACTCCATATTTTCCTCAACATAATGGGATTGCATAAAGGAAAAATGCACCATTCTTGAAATGGCTAGAACCATGTTGCACTCAGCTCAAGTTCCTAAGTTTCTATGGGATGAAGCAATGAATATCGTTGTTCATATTCTAAACAGAGTACCTACTAAAGCATTTTTAAAATATAGTCCCTTAGAAAATTGGATTGATAAGAAACATAATATATCTCATTTGAGAATTTTAGAATCCATTCCTCTATCTTCATTCCTAAATAAAAATAAAGAAGTTAGATCAAACCTCTTATCCATGCATCTTTGTAGGATATGAAGGTAAAAAAAGGTCTTAGGATCTATGATCCTACAAAACGTGAAGTTATTGAGAACATGAATGTTAAAATATTAGAAAAACCCTTTTATTCT
The DNA here is from genome assembly GCA_018340775.1 of Taxus wallichiana var. yunnanensis. Lineage (NCBI taxonomy): Eukaryota > Viridiplantae > Streptophyta > Pinopsida > Cupressales > Taxaceae > Taxus > Taxus wallichiana. The sequence goes on along the minus strand of CM031237.1, from coordinate 447,916,404 downwards.
TCTTCATCTTCTTTTGTTTCTATTTTTATGATGAACCTAATGAGTTAGAAAATAATGATTTTGATAATGATGATTGTGATGATCAAATAGATGTTAATAATGATTCTGTAGTTAAAAAGAGTCTCTTCATGTTTCCTCCATAACTAAAAGACCTAAATGGGATCAATCTCTTCTTCAAAACTCTAATCCTGATAACCTTAGTAAAATGACTAGAAGTCATCATACCTATCATGCCTTAATGACTATGTATGAGCCGATACCTCAATATTTTGAAGAGGCATCTCACGATAAAAGATGGGTAGAAGCTATGAAAGTTAAATATTTTTCCTTAATTAAAAATTATACTTGGGATATTGTCCCTCCTCCAAAAAAACCTTACTATTTTTTCTTTATGTGGCTTTACAAAATAAAATATAAGGTCATTGGAAATGTTGATAATCTCAAATCTAGGTTGGTAGCTCGTAGGTTTACTCAAAAATCATGTATCGACTACATAGAAATATTTTCACCCATTGCAAAAATGAGCACATATAGGATTCTTATTATCTTAGTTGCACATATGGTTAGGAAATCCACCAAATAGATGTTAAGAATGCATTCTTGAATGGTGATTTAAAAGAAGAAATTTACATGACTCAACCTAAAGGTTTTGAAGAACCTGGAAAATAATTGTATGTGTGTAAATTGAAAAATATATATATGGCTTAAAACAAGCTCCTAGAGCTTGGTATGTAAAAATAAATAGTTTTTTCAAAGATATTAGTTTCACTAATTGTTCTTCTGATAATGATATTTTTGTTAAAATTGAAAATAATCATATTATTCTTATTGTATTATATGTTGATGATTTTCTTATTACTAGCAATTCTAATAGTTTAATTTTCAAAATTAAAGCTAAATTGAAACAATACTTTGAAATGACTGATTTAGGACTATTGCATCATTTCTTAGGCATGGAAAATTTTCAAGATAAAAATTATATTGTTGTATCTCAGTCACAATATGATACTAACTTGCTTAAAATTTTTAATATGGTTGATTGTAAACTAGTTTTTATTCCTATTAAAGTTGGTAACTTGATCCTAAATCTACATGTGAACAAACTAATCCTACATTTTACAGGAAGCTTATAAGTAGTTTGATTTATCTTACTATTAATAGACCTAAAATTTTATATGCAATAGGTATTGTATTTATATTCATGCAAGAACCATATCAGGATCATTAAAAGTTATCCAAAAGAATATTGAGATATATTAAAGGAACAATTAATTTTGGTTTACATTATACTTCTTCTGATAATGCATGTTTATATGGATATAGAGATTCTTACCGTGTTTGTGATGTAATAGATAGAAAATATACAATTGGATATGTGTTCAAGTTTGGTATAGGTGTCATTACTGAGCAAAAAAATCATCTAACTATCTCCATCTCTTCTACTAAACCAGAATATAGAAGTGCGATGAAAGAAATGAAAAATACATGTGGCTAAAGTATTTTTGAAAGAGATTCACAAGAAAGTTAAAAGAAGTGATATTTTGTATGATAGTAAAAGTTATAATTTTCTAGCTAATAATCCAATTTAGCATTAGAGAAAAAATGAAATAGAGTTGCATATGCATTTCATCCGAGAGAAGGTGCTCTCTGACAATATAGGTCTCCGATATTGCCTAACCAAAGATCAAGTTGCAGATTATGTTTAACAAGCCATTGTGTGTTGTAAAGTTCTTCCAGTTTTTGTGCAATTCTTGACCTTTCAAATTTTCCATTGAGGGGGAGTGTGCATAAAATTCCACCTCCTAATGGTTGGCCATGTGTTTTCTCCTTCACCTCTATACTTCTGCTCCAATTTAAAGCATTGTAAAAGATCTTTTTATGATCTTAGTAAACTTATAACTCTAAGTTTATTGTAGTCCAATAATGTTGCATCATGTTGTAAAGGAGGTCCTTACTTTATAAAAGGATCCTAGAGATGCTTTGGTATAGATTTTCCATGAGAAACTATGAGATGTAGTCTCACAAATCATGCTTAGCCTAAATCATAACTTCTGATTTATGGATTCCAAATCCTTTTGTACCAAAAGGTAAGTTTAGCATGATGAAGGTGTATAAATCCTTCAAATGTGATATGCTAGCCTAAACCCTCATTATGGTTTAAGGATTGTAAATCTTGTTGTATAAACATGTAACATTGGCATATGATCCCCACTTAATATTAAGTGTTCTAGTTATATATAAACTATAGTTTATAATTAAATAAATTAGAATATATTATATTTTAATTTATTTAATATAAACTTTAGGTTTATGGTTAAATTGGTTTTTATAAATCAATTAATTAATGGTTGGGGTGCTTCGCAAGAAGTCACACCCATTTAAACTATTTAAATTGACTCATAGGGTCAAGTGAAAAATAATTCGGTGAGTGAATTAGAATTATGGAGAGGAGTGAGGTAAATGGAGAATATTTAGTGGAATGTAAACTCATGTTTCTTGTAAATGGAATATTACATTTTCACCGTTGTTTTTAAACCCTTTGGGTTTTTTCCACGTTAAATAATTATCTCTTATGTTATTGTATTTTCTTGTATTATAGCTTTAATGAGATTTATTTTATTTATTCCATGTAATATTTAAATTCGGTTAATATTTAATTAAGTGCTTTAACCTCACAATTTTCATTGAGAATTACACTACATTTTAAACTCTCACGCAGATTGTGTGTGTGTGTGTGTGTGTGATTGAATTATGTTTCTTGAAGCTAGGTTGCCCTTGCGCTAGTCGCACCAAGTTATTGGGATACAACTAATTTTCCCCCAAGATGAATGTGTGAGATGAAATTCATAAATAGACCCTCCTATATAGTGAATAATGCAGCCCAAATGCATTCTTTGAATGTTACAATTTTCCCAAGTGTTAGATAGTAAGTGATATCCTAAGTTGTCTAGCCCCTAATATATCACACACACACACACACACACATACATACATGACTTACTTAACATTATTAGGGCTAGACTTACTTGTCATTTATAACTGAAAATGTTGACCCAAAGTGCTAAAGTAAAATTTAGAAAAGATAATAAATGATGTGGCATTTCAAAATTGATAAAAGGCGGGAAAAAGATAAAAGCGCCGAAAGAGGACAATAGTACTGGGTGCTCCCGTCCCTAATGGGCGGTACTATCCATGACACTCGAATATAGATTTGGGTCATATGTTGTCTAATGTCCAAAAGTAAAGTGACCATTTGAGAAAATAAAATGTCAAGAGTATCAAAAGGGATAAAGCAATGTAAAAGAAAAACAAGTGTTGTTAATGTCTAGTTTTCTTTCTTAGGAATCATGCATATAATGACATACTTAGAGGCATGATATACATAGAAAGTGTTTGATTTCATAACTATTTGGTGAATGAATATTTAGTAGCATAAAGTAGATAAGAGGAGCATACCTTATGGAGAGTTGAATGGAGTTGTAATCGAGATCATTCTCGAATGAAGATTATATTTGATATTGTTTTGAATGGAGATTATAGAACATGTATCATGGAATATATAAAAGGATAATGATCCTAGGGGTGAGGGGAACATCCTTCAATCTATTATCAGTATCCCCCATTTGATTATTAATTCCCTCAGTGTGATCCTGAACAACGGAGTTGGCTTGGGTTTCTTCAATATTCTTAGTATCCTACTTTTGTATTAAGGGATCCTAATTTTCATCTTGAGTAGGTTCATTGTGAAGATCTCCTTCTATGGATATGGCTTCCAAAAATGGAGGAGAATATCTTGTTTGATTTGTGTTATTTTTATAAAAGGATCCAACATTGAGGATCACCTAGTGACCACTTCCTAGAGAAGAGCAAGGTTCCTCCCCCGCTTTAGCAAAAGTTTTGGTTGTTGTATTAGCTTATTTCTTGCCTCAAGAACCTTGTTTTCTCTCAACTGGTTTACTTTTTTGGATTTAAATGTACTAGGTTTGGGTCCATTATCAATATTCATAGAGCATGCTTTATAGTCCAACTTTTGATAGTTTTTGCATCTCATATGAAATTCCTCATATTCTAGAGCTTGTCTCCATGAACCTTGATTTGAGTGCATCATGATTCGATCGGGAGAGCTTGGTATTCCTTGACCGAGATAAAAATCTAGTAGTGACCTACCTAATGTTTTGGAGGATGGTGAGATAACAAATATTTATGATAAAGGGGAATCTACTATCCAAGGGATAGAGAAATCGTTTCTAAAGAGTTGAAGGTAGACGTTTTAGACTCTTTGAATAATTAGCTTCCTATCTTGGAAGATTTGAAGAGTAGTTTGTTGGAAGATAATAGTCTGCATTAGAATCCTTGAGCAAGACATACATTGGGATCATTGAGAACAAGGTACTCTCTCCCCATCTTAGATCAAGAATAAAATTCTTATGTTACTCCAAAGAGAAATGGTAAAGGAAAATGTGGTGGGGATCAGGAGATTCTACTTCCATAATCTCCACTCAATCTAGAGTTACGTATGTAGGGTAAATAAGAAGGGAGGAAGGAAAACATTGGGTGACCAAAGAAGAAAAACAACAAAAAATGAGATTGCAAATGACACCCAGATTGACTTTGGATAAAAAGAGCCGAGAGAAATCCCTTAAACAAATATTTTAAATGAAGATCATTTCATGGAACATTAGGGGTCTTAACATTTGCAACAAGAAAACAAATCTTAAGGATCTTAGATTCAACAAAGATGCCCCAAATATTAACAATCTAAGAAACCAAAATGTAAGGTATGTCAGCTTAGAAAGATTAATGATTATTTATGGAATAAAGTTGAGTTCATCTTTAGTGATTCATGTGGTTCCTCGGGGTTCTTGTCACTCTTTGGGACAAGAATGGCGGGTAAAAGGTGAAGTAATTCTTACTTCTTCCAATCACATAGCTATTCTTTCTAATTCAGTAAAATATGATAAAGCTCCATGGATTTTCTCCAATATCTATGAACGTAATAATCTATCTGGAAGAAAGCTTTGGGATGACCTCATGGAGTTTAGAAAAACTTGCAGCAATTTCCATTAGATCATAATGGGAGATTTCGACCCTCCCATAAATATAGGAGAAAAAATGAGGTATCTAGGAATATTCAATTAGTAGGGAAAACTTTGTTGATATGACGTCGACAACAATGTTATGAACATCGAGCTTGAAGGAACCAACTACATCTAGAGTAATAAAAGAATGGGAGAGGATCTGATTCAAGTCAAGCTTGATATGAATTTTTCAAGTGGATTGGACTTTAATTCAAGACTTTAAAATTTCCTCTCTTCCTCGAGTAGGCTCGGACCACAACCCAATCATCCTTAATATGCTAGAAAAAAGAGGTAAAACCAAATTCTCATTTTAAATTTGATAAAATGTGGATGTCTCATATGGACCTTTATGATAGGATAAAATATTAGTGGAATATAAAAATTAGGGGCTTGGCTATGTACATATTTGTTCAAAAATTAAATAATGTTAAGAGGAGAGTCAAGAAATGGAATAAAGAGGTATTCGGGAATGTTTTTGAAAAGAAGGAAAAGTTTATTGAAGATTTGGTGAGCTTGAAAAAGAGTCAAAGATATGGGCATGAATTTAGGTGACTATCATAGGGAAAAATAGCTCCTTTTTAATATCACATGGTTATTACTAGAGAAGAAATTTTTGGAGACTCAAATCTAGAGCTATATGGCTCAAAGAAGGAGACAAAAATACTAAATGTTTTCATATGACAACTCTTAATCACCGTAGTAGCGATCAATTTTTGAAATCGAGACTCAAGAAGGGGATCTCACCAAGGATTCTAAAATCATTATAAAGGAGGCTATCATGTTCTACAACTAGATGTTGATCGAATATCTCACTCAAAAAAAAAAAGACATCATGAATAATTTTATTGAGGATATACCCCCAGCATGTTTGATTGCCACTCCTTTAATAAACTCACAAAGAAAAACACTATAGAGGAACTTCATAAAACTGTCTTCTCAACGAAGGGAAAAATCCTGAGCCCGAATGTATTCTTGGCTAAATTTTTCTAGAAATATTGGGAGATTTGCAAAGATGATTTGTTTAGATCCACCAACCAATTTCGAGAACTGAAATTTTCTCAAAGAAATTAATAACACATTTATTGTTCTAATTCTTAAGAAAAAAGGGGCCAAGGATTTTATACCTATAAGTCTCACAAATGTTTTGTATAAAATATTCTCCAAGACTATTTCCATTAGAATGCAGCCCCTCCTACCTACCATTATCTCTATTTAGCAAGGTGGGTTTGTGAAAGGAATAATTATCCAAGACAAATTATCTTAGTTCATGAATCTATTCATTCCATGCACAAGAGCAATAAGGAAGGTATGGTTGTGAAATTATACATGAACCAATCCTTCGACGGGGTTTTGTGGACCTTCCTTGACAAATTTCTATAGAAATTTGTATTTGATGACATCTTCGAAAAATTGTGAAATCTTACATCTCTACCCCTATGTTTTCAGTCATTGTCAATGGTTCTCCCATGGAATTATTTAGCATCAACAAAGGAGTTCGAGAGGAGATCCCATTTCTCCAATTCTTTTTTATTTTAATGGCAAAAAGCCTCAATGAAAAAACTTGATTTTTGCATTCTCGTTGGTCTATATAAAAGGATTTAACCCTTCATCTGTTGATCTAAAAAATTTGAATCAGCACTTCACTGACGACACCATTTTCATCATGACAAATTTGTTAGATGAAGCTAGAAGAATCAAATCTCTTCTTCATGATTATGAACAAGCTTCTGGTCAACTTATAAATTTTGATAAAAGCTCAGTGATCTTCCTCAACACCTCGGATCAAAGGCATATCAAAATTACAAAAAAATTGGGTGCAGGCGATAAAGAAGTTCCCCTCCTCCTATCTTGGGATGCCTTTGTTTACTCGATAAGGTTCCCATTGGGGTCTGGAATTCCTTAATCGAACAATTCTAAAAGAAGATTTATGGTTGGAAAGGAATAATTCTCTCTCAAGAAGTAAAATGCTTACTCATAAAAATCACTCTTCAAAATTTACCTATATATTTGATGTCTCTTTTTCAGATTCCAAGAACTATAATTGACAAAATAGAAAGAATTCAAAAGAGATTCTTGTGGTCAAGAGTGGAAGAAATTAATAGAACCCCTTTGGTCTCTTAGGAGAATATCTTCCTTCCTAAGAAATATAGAGGACTAGGCATAAAGAACATTAGTTGGATGAATAAGGATATGATTACTAAGATGGGATGGAGATTGATCAAATAAGATCATCCTTGGACCTCTATTGTAAGAAGTAAATATCTTTTCTCTATGAATAACCTTGATTAGCTCCACATGGATCTTATTCCCTTTGGATATGCCTTATGTAATGCTTTGGTTAAATGTAGAAGTCTCATAAATAAAGGCATCGATGGAAACTAGGTAATGGCAAGGATATTTTTTCTGGAAAGATATATGGGCCACCGATTTCCTTCTTGATAGGCTTGATGATGAGTTTCGCCCTTTACTCTTCTAAAGAAAACATTTGGTGAAATATTTTGTGGCTACATAAATAATAATAATTAGATGAACCTAAGACAAGAGGGTGTCCCTAATGATAGAAATATTATAGAAATTCATAAAATTATTAACACTCAACATATTCCCGGATTGAAAAACAAGATGAATTTATTTGGAACAACTCTTTTGATGGGATCTTCTTGGTTAAATTTGGCTGCATACTCATGTCGAAAGAGTAGATTCCAAATTTTGAATTGGATAAGGTTTGGTTGAAGGTACTTACTCCTAAGATTAACTATTTCCTATGGACTACTCTTCACAACAAAATCTTAACCATTGATAATTGGGTAAATATGTTACGCCCTTAATCATATATCTTACATTGAATGTATATAGATGATTTGTGGCTGTCATGATGTATCTATTTCATACATGTTATATCATCTTTATTGGGTTGGCCTTGGTGATGTCCATAACATAGGAATAATATATATATGGGTCAGTAGGTAGTAGTTGATTATCATATTGATCATTTGAGTCTTATTGCATGGTTTGGAGGTTGCCCCCTCGAAGTGGCTAAGTTATTCTACTTGCATATTGAGATAATTTATTTGAAATATTGTGTTATTTTGATTTTTATTGCTTCTCATAATCATATTTATACAAGTAATTTCATTACAAGTGGTATCAGAGCCTAGTCTTGGCCAATGCGGCGTAAAACCCTAATTGTGAAGGTTTAGATATATCTCAATATTGGTAACGAATTTTTTTGCAATTTTTTCTATGGTCTAGTGAAATCAATCAAGTAAGTCTCTTTCCAAATTTCAAGAATTTTTATTTTTTTTACAAAATTTATAGTAGTTTTATGTTTTTTCATAATTCAGCTCCATAGGGTGCAATTTTTGGAATTTTTCCAAGTTTCTTATATTTTTGGAAACCTTTCCAAAAATTAGCTAGGGTTTATTTTTTATGATTTCCTCTATTCGGCCAGTAAATTTGTGAAACCCCAAACCCTAAAATTTTGCCCTATTTCATCTACCCCGAGTCCCAAACCCTACATCATGACCGGTAGATCTACCCGAGGCCAAGGGAAAGGTCAAGAAACTCTAGGAATGACCCAAAATAAGGAAGATATGGATTTATATTCTTCTAGTTTAGGAGTATCTGAGGTGGTCATCCAACTTCAGGAAAGGGTAAATAATATGGTGAGTAAGGATGACCTTAATAATGAGCTTCTTCATCTAAAAGGTAGCCTTAGGAGTGAACTTCAGATGGATTTTCACATAATGAAGTAGGAGATTTTGTGTGTTATTTCAAACACAACTCCTAATTCTAGTCATATGGGTTCCTCTAGCAATGCTCACACAGATCCAAATCACTCCAATCAAGGAGGCTCCTTTACTCATTCAGGTGGATCTCCTCACCAATGGCGAGCATTATTCCAAAAGTGGAAATGCATAAATTTGATGGAAAGGATATGCTCAATTGGATTACCCAAATGGATAATTTATTTGATCTCCATCAGATCCCAACTGGGACAAAAGGTAATCGTGGCATCCTTATACCTAGAACTTGACCAATTTGTTTGGTATCATTGGTTATGTGCTCAAAGGAATAAGAATGGTCTAAATGTCACATGGAAAGTTTTCACTGAAGAGATTCAATTACACTATAGTTCTAGTGTTTTAGAGAATTACTTCATCCAATTAGCAAAGCTACAACAAACAGGTTCAGTTAAAGAGTATGTCCATCGATTCCAAAATCTTTCCTTGTGTGTAGAGGATATTACATCAGAGTATTCAAATGAAATTTTTCTTGGGGGTCTTAAGGACAAAATTGAGCATGAGGTGCACATTTTTAACCCACTAAAGGTTTCCAATTCTATTATCATGGCATGTAGGGCAGAGGAAAAAATTCTTTCCAGCAGAAGGTAGTCCTTCTCTAACATAAAAGATTGTAACACCTTTCCTCCATCATAACCTCGGCCGATTCGGCTTGCACTTCAACAAATTAAAGAAAAAAATATCCAAAGGGTTATGTTTTAACTATGATAACAATATGGACTAAATCATAAATGTTTAAAAAAAAAATTGTTCTACATTTAAGGGTCCGGTGATGAGGAATACTATGAGGAAACATCAAGCGAGGAAGTGGAAAAATTAAAGGAAGAATCTGAAGATCCCCAACCCACTATTTCATGCCATGCTCTATCAGGTATTAGTACTCCACAAACCCTTTAGGTTGTGGGTTATCTTAAGAAGCAAAAGGTGACAGTATTGATTGATTTGGGAGCACACATAATTTCATCAATCATAAGTTGGCAGCAAGACTAAATTGTTTCATCTACCCAACACCTAAATTTCAAGTAATGATTGCAGATGGTGGCACAGTCCAATGTTCAAGTAAATTCCATAAAATAAGACTTATGATGGGTGACTACACATTGGAATCTACGATGTTTTCTATTCCCATGGGCGAATGTGAAATTGTCTTAGGTGTTCAGTGGATCACAAATTTGGGCACCATAGAGATAAATTTCTAGGAATTGTTCATGTGCTTTCATTTTGAGGGTAAACAGTTTGAACTTTGAGGAATATAGTCTAAAGGTCCTCTAGTGGTGATTTATCACCAAATGTAGAAGATTCTCAAAAAGGGTTCTGAAGGTTTGGTAGCAAAATTATTCTCCATGGAAGTTCAACCGCCAACGAAGGTAGTGCATCCTGATCTTCATAAGGTTATTGATCAACATGCAATTGTCTTTAAGGATCCTAGAGGATTTCCTCCTGAAAGAGAGCATGATCATGCCATTCAGTTGATTCTAGGAAGCCAACCCCCAACATCAGGCCTTATAGATACCCATATGTGTAAAAGAGTGAGATCGAGAAGATGGTGGAGGAAATGTTGGAAATGGGTATTATTCATCACAATCAGAGTGCTTATTCTGCTCTAGTGGTGATGGTGCACCGTAAGGATGGAAGATGGTGCATGTTTCTAGAATACCAAGAACTCAACAAATACACTATCAAATATAAGTTTCCTATTCCTGTCGTTGATGATTTATTATATGAGTTGCATGGTGTAATTTATTTGACAAAACTAGATCTGTGTTCTGGGTATCACCAAATCGAGTAAACAAAGTAGATATTGATAAGAAAATCTTCAAAACTCATCAAGGACATTATGAATTCCTAGTGATGCCTTTTGGTATTAACGATACACCCTCCACATTTTAGATTTTGATGAATTTAGTATTTAGACCATTCCTAAGGAAGTTTTTCTTAGTATTTTTTGATGATATCCTCATCTACAAAAAAACATGGGAGAAACATTTACTTTGCGTGTTAATACAGTCTTAGAAGTCTTAGAGAAACATCAACTATATATCAATCCTTTCAAGTGTTCTTTTGGGGTACAGGAACTAGAATAATTGGGACATATTATTTCTTATGAAGGTGTTAAGGTGGACCCTCACAAGAACCAAACCATGGTGGAATGGGAATTCCCAAGAACCCTTAAGAAATTACAAGGTTTCTTAGGTCTCACAGGGTATTATCACATATTTTTAACAAACTATGATAGTATAACAACACCACATACAAAATTATTGAAGAAAGAATCCTTTTAGTGGAATGAGGAAGCTTCTAGGGAATTTAAAAAAAAAAAAGGTGGCAATGTGCACCACTCCAATATTGGCAACTCCATATTTATCCAATCCTGTCATAGTTGAATGTGATGCTTTAGTAAATGGGATTGAAGCATTACTTATTCAAGAAGGCCATCCCATAGAATTTGAGAGATAAAAAATAAAAGGAAAGAATTTTGTGAAGCCAACCTATGAAAAGGAAATTATGGAAATATTACATGTAGTCAAACAATGGAGACTATACTTGATGGATAGACACTTTAAGGTAAAAACTGATCATGATAGTTTTAAATACTTATTGGAGTATTGAATATCTTCATAATAACAACACAAATGGCTCACTAAGATGTTCGGGTGTGACTTTGAGATTGTTTATAAGAAAGGGAGGAAAATGTGGTCATTTATGATCTATCTAGGAGGGATGAGTCCGCAGAAGCATTGTTATGTGCCATCTCTATATTAAAGGTAGATTGGGTAGATCAAGAAAGGGAAGAATGGCATAAAGATGCAATAACACACTCACATTTAGAATCTCCAAGATGATCCATCCATATCATAAAAAATTATATGGAAGGGGGATACATTGTGGTACAAAGATAGGTTATATCTATGTAAGAACTCTACACTTAAACACCATGTTCTTTTAGAGATCCATTCTTCTCCACTAGGTGGCCATTCTAGGTTCTTGAAAACTTATCATAGAGTTAAGAAAGATTTCTTTTAGGAGGGGTTGAAAATATATTTTAAAAATATGGTAGAATGTTTGGTGTGTCAACAAAATAAGGGTGAGACCATTAAGACATCAAGTCTCCTCCAATCTGTCTATTCCTAGCGAGAGATGGGAAGAGGTATCAATGGATTTCATCACAAGATTACCTAAATTAGAAGGGAAAAGTGTCATCATGGTCATGGTGGATAGACTTACCAAGTATGCTCATTTTTTTCCCCTGCATTATTTCACTACTAGTATAGTTGCCATATCATTTATGGACACAATTTAAAATCTCCATGGCACGCCCAAAATTATAATAAGTGATCACAATCCAATATTTACAAAAAAAATTTGGACTAATTTTTAATCTGGTTTGGGCACTCAACTGACCCGAGTTCCTCTTATCATCCTCAACCAGATGGGAAAACTAAGGTGGTAAATAAATGTTTAGAGGGATATCTTCGATGTTTTACTTCAGATAAACAAAAACATTGGGTGCAATGGTTGTAACTTGTCGAATGGTGGTATAATAACTTATTTCATACCTCCTCCAAAATTTATCCATTTCTAGCACTTTACGGGTACAATCCTCCATCATTCATATCTAGCTTGAAGGTCAAACCAAAAGGAGAATATTCGAATATCACATTCGGTACCATCATGAGGTACTCTCTAGTCTTAGAGATAATTTGGCAAGGGCACACAACCGAATGAAGAAGCAACAAGCTGATCAACATCATAGTGAGCAACACTTTGAAGAGGGTGACTTTGTTTTTGTATGGTTGTAGCCATATAATAAGTTATCATTAAAACAACATAAGACATATAATAAGCTTGATCCTAAATACTATGGTCCTTACCGAGTGTTATAGAAAGTTGGTACAATGGCATATAAGATAGAGCTCCCTCCAGGAAGTAAAATACATCCAGTCTTCCATGTTTCCTACTTGAAGAAATTTATTTGGTGGCACATTTCCACCTATTCAGTTCTTCGAGAATGAACGAGGAAGGATGGATCATATTCAAATTGAAGGTATTCTTCAGACACACACCAAAATACTAAGGACCAGAGTCATTACCAAATACTTGATCAAGTGGAAGAATATTAATATTGAGGATGCATCATGAGAGGATGAAGCATTTTTTCAGCAACATCCAGTGCTTCCCAACATTGGGGAAAATGTTTCTTTGAAGTGGAGGGACATGTTATGCCCTTAATCATATATCTTACATTGGATGTATATAGCCAACTTGTGGCTATCATAACTTCTTATCATGATTTATCTCTTTCATATATGTTATATTAGCATCAGTGGTTCTACCTTGATGATGGCCATAACATAGGAATAATATATATAGGGGTTAGTAGGTAGTATTTGATAATCATATTGAGAATTTGTGTCTTATTGTATGGTTTGGAGGTTTCTGCCTCAAAGTGTCTAAGATATTCTACTTGTATATTGAGATCATTGATTTGTAATATTGTGTTATTTGGTGTTCTATTGTTTCTCATTATCATATTTATATAAGTAATTTCATTACAAAAAAGGGGTCAACATTTTCCAAACAGTGCATTCTTTGAAAGAAGTATGAGGAAATGTTTAATCATCTTCTCTTACACCGTGACTTTTCTTGTTCTTGCTTTGAGAGTACTTTATGAAGTTTTGGAACATCAATTGGACTTTCCTTGAGTCCCTAGTTGATGCATAAAATCAATGGAGCTTTCCCTCTAAAAATCCATTGCCATAATGTTGTGGGGGATTTCTTTCCCTCACGTTATTTGGTTGATCTAGAAATCACGAAATGTTACAATGTTCGAAGATAAAAACCTTCAACCTTGAGATCCACTAGCGGTCCGATTAAGGACATCAAATAAAAGATTTTAAATTTCATATCCCCAATAAGACTAAACAAACCAGAGGTGATAGCATCATTTTTTATCTTTGGGGTTTACATATATTTTCAAAGGGCGGGCTGATCTTGAGATTTCCAAAGAACACATTAAATGACATTCTCCTAATCCTGGCTGGCTCAACCTCAATTATGATGGTTCCTCAAAAGCGAAATTGGGAAAATACGAGGGAGGAGATTGAATTCAAAATGAATATGGTCAAGTCATTAGATTGTATACTGGACCCATGGGCAATAACTCAAATCACCATGCGGAGGCTCTAGCTTCGTTTTGGGGTCTTAGAGTTGCAAGATAATTTAATTCCACAAAAATCATAATTGAGGGAGATTATCTTAACATCACCAACTACCTCATGGGAAACTCTTAACCTAGTTGGTCAATCATAATTATGATGAAAGAGGCTACTCAACTTATCAATACCTTTCAAGAATGCAATACATAACATTCTTATCAAGAAGGAAACAAGTTAGCGGACATCATGGTTAATGTGGGGGCTAAAATTAATGATTTTAAAATTAAGAATGGGGATGAACCACCTCCCACTTGTTCTATTAATGTGATCAATGATGAAAAAGTTACATTGGCATAGGCACGTGTGGAGACTTTGGAATTTCTAATTCTACCTTTGTCAACAACATTTCGACCGTTGTTCAATAAAAATATTATCTTTTAGGTACTGTGCTTGGGGTTTGATTTTTAAATATGAGAAGTGATATTTGTAGATTGGATCCAGTTAAAATTGATGAATGGAGGAATAATGTCAAACTATGGAATAACTTGCACATGGGAGGTTTCTCCAGTTTTATAGAATAAATTATTGGGGTAGATTTTAATCTTTCTCAAGAATTTGTGAAAAAATAGAATGACGAGAAGGTGAATTACAAGGGGATTTATTTTGATATAAATGGAAAAATTATTAGCAAAGTGACATGGCTAAAAAAAAGGGCCTAATATTCTTCAAAAATAGTATTGACTTTGAATAGGAGGTGCATAAATTTATGGACATTGACAAATCCCAGTGCATAAAAATGGTGGTTTATCTTAGGACTCACTCTTTCCTCCATTCAACACTATTAGGCTCTTGGTCATGAAGTTCATAAATATGGAGGGGAGATTCTAAGTAATTCCCTCCTTTCACCTCATCTCCCTCAATTATTTTAGGATTAATAATGCTATTAGTTTCCCATTTTATATTCTCCATTCATTGAACTCTTAATCAATCAGTTTAAATGGGAAAAATGGTGAATCCTCTCCACAATAAGGTGATTCTTCTCTTTTTCAACTAATTTTATTGTTTCATTATCTATCCCCCTGCTAGTCTTTCTTTCCCTACCTCCCACCCTTTCTTGTAGCCCTCCTCTCCTTCCCCCACTTCCTTTCACCCTCTCCCCCAACCCATCACTCTTCTCCCCCTCTCTCCTCCACTTGCTCCTCTCCCCTTGTATCCTTCATCCCCCTTCCCATCCCCACCTCTATTGCTCCCCTCGCCCCCTCTTTTTGGTCTTTTTCTCCTTCTTATTCTCCACCCCATGTCTACATATCCATTCCCTTTCCCCCTCCCTCCATCTTGCCTCATGTCATTTCATCTTGTCCCATCTCCAATCCTAAAAAACACCCCAATGACACTTCTTTCATAAGATCTTACCAAATCAAGAGGGATAACCTTTCCTACATAGCCCCCTCATCAACTTCCCACTCATCTAAGGATGGTGACGTTGCTTTAGATTTACTCTCCATTGGGGACATCTGTCTAAACCGATATTCCATTGTGGACACTATCATCATCGACGAACCAGAGGACCAATGGAAGAAGATTATAGACCTCAAAGGAAAAATTGAATCCATCAGTTCCCACAACCATGATGAAAGGAATGTTATTTGCATGATTACTAAGCTGAAAAACAAAGTCTACAAGATGAAGAAGGAGGTAGAATTTATCAAAGCTAAAAATTAAAAATCCTCTCCATGCACAAGAGCACGGAGTGACATCCTCTCCATGCACAAGAGCACACTTGATATCCTTTCAAATTTCTTAGATCAATTTGATGTCAACAATATCAAAGGAAAATCAAGTAAGGGAACCAACTTCAAAGACATCAAGAAAGGTCTAGATGAAGCTAAGAAGAGCTTCAAAAAGATAATGACATAATCTATATTTTTCATTAAGCCTATTATGTTTTTTTAATTTTGTTGTTTATGTGCTTTGACGGTGTCGATTGACGAGTTATTTTTGTATTGACATTGAGCTTACAATCATGTCGTTTATTTATTTCTCGTTAACAATGCTTCTTGTTTGTCTTGTTTTTTCTATTTTAATGTAATGTATTATCTCGGGATTATGTCCTATTTTTAATTGGGTAGGGTCTCAACAAAAACCTTTACCATTAATAAAAAATGATCCTAGGGGTTATCTCTTGTGTGTAGTAGAAATGCACGCCTACATTTGTTCCTTAGATATTGCCTTTTTGGAGTGTCTCGTGCTTGAGATTATTCCTTGTTCCATTTGTGTGTTTCCTTTTCTTCATAAATTTAATTAAACTTTACTTAGTCAATGCTCATAATAAATGTAATCAAATGTTAACTTAGTAAACTTTAAGTTTTGTGTTATGAGAGAAGAGATAGAATTGTTCATGTATGTATGATGACTTGGATATGATTGGAATAATGTTGAGTATTTAGGCATACTGTCATTAAAATGAGGATTATTTCATAATATACATTAATTTTATGCATTTGAAAGTTTTACAGCTTAGTCTATGTGAAAGTTTTACAGGTTTGTATATGTTTAATGTAATGGATGAAAAACTAACTAAGAGGTCCCGATTAATTAAAAAAGACAATAAAATAAACTAATTAAATTAGACTAAATTAAACTAAATGAATTAATGAATTAAATCTTTTTTTACTAACTTAGACCTTAATTGATTAAAAATCTAATTGATTAATTAAAAAAAAAAAAAATTAAATAAACTAAACTAAATTTAAAACTTAAGTCTAAAAAAATGTGACATAATTTCAAAGGCCTTTTAAACTACACAAAATGCTAAAAATATAAGTTTTTTTAAGGATTCACGCTTGTGGGTTTTTTTTTATGCTTTTGTTATAGGTTTGGAAGGGGGTGGCTTAGTGGCATATTTGTGGTGGATCGATGGCATGATTCCATGGACTCAACGGTGGTTAGGCGGATAGCTCGAGATCAGGGTCTTCATAGTAGAGGGGTCTAGCTCGGTGGCGTGCAAGCTCGGCTCGACAACGAGATGAGGCTAGGATAGTGGTACCACGATAGTAGATCAATATCATGCTAACAATGGGATCTAGTTTTTACAGGAGTTCGGCGGTGGTTAGGCTACAAAGTGGGGATGGCTCGGTGTAGGGGTCACCGTGGAAGTCAAGGTGATGCGGGTTGAGTCATAACCGAGTGGCGGATTGACAACTAGATGAATGCGCAGTGATAGTCCTAAGGTGGCCAAGATGAGCTTAGTGAGGTTAGATGGAGCATATAAGAGAGGTGGGGTTCAAGGTCTACGGGAGGTAGGGGATCCAAATAAGGTCGAGGTGTAGAGAGAGAGGCGAGGAGTACGCAAGATGGAGGGATAAGGAGTAAGGTAGAGTTGGGAGCCAACTTGGGTAAGAGGGAGGAGAGGAACTCAAAGGGTTGGGTGGTTTCACTTGCTTGATGAACATGGGGTAATGAGAGCTTGGATGAGATGATGTTAGGTCGAAGGAGATCGAATCAACAAGGATCTCACCGAGTCAATCTAGGGAGAGTATGAGGGAAGCGAGGAGTGGGTAGACACTGCAGAGGGAGTAAACAAGGGTAGACCGGATCTGTCAAGTTGGGGTTGAGATGGGAAGGGGAGAGTTAAGAGAAATTAAAGTAATGAAAGATAAAGAAAAATAATGCAATATACCTCTCTTGTAAATCTTTTTGAAAACTTTCAAGAATATTGTAGAATCTCTTAGAATTGTATTATCGTGTTGATGTTTGAATAATGATGCTCGTGATTATTAGATCTCCAAATGATAGAGTGATAATGCTACTAGAAGATTTCATGAGGATTAGAACAACAACAAATGAGAAGAACTTTACTGTAATCACTTATGGCTTTCCAAGGATGAATTACAAAGGAATGGCCAACATTTTATAGTTGATGCTTTGAAGCCATGAGAAAAGGATCTTAGTTTGAATGTTCTCCAGGATAATAATTTCAAGTACTTGAAATAACAAGTAGAATTAGTCTATGTAGTCACAAATTTGAAGGGAAATGGTTATCTAGTTGGTAGATGTTACATCTTGGACGGTATTTGTACGTGCGATTTAATTTCCCCCACCTTTCTAGGATTCTAGAAGCTGAGTTGATTGGAATAAGGAAGTGGAGTCCAAGTGGGGTCCAAATGAAACCTAAGTGGTAGTAGACCAGGAAAATAGGTGTATTTTCCTAATGAAATAATTTAATTAGGCACAAAGTGTGAGACAATTAATTAACCATTTATTTAATAAATGTTAATTAACTTAGATAATGTGGTATTAAGAACTAATTTAACTAATCCCAAGGGTGAATGTGCATGAATTAATTAATTCAATTAATCAATCATAAAGGGACGAATAATAGGATGTGAACTAGGATAAAATTGGGAGAAAGTATGTGATTTTGGGGTGTCTACAGAGAGTATCAAACCATTAACACTTACCTTCACACCAATATCCATGCCATGGTGCCAAAATACAAGAATAAAATAAACTACGAAAAAGTTTAGTTGACTATGTTTTCTTTTAAAATAGTTCACAAATTTCAAAGGTATACTACACAAGATTTGAAATCTAAAATATTCATTAACAATCCTAAGACTTAACCATCATAGAACTCACACATAAAAGAGAGAGTATAATATTTATAAGATAAAACAATAATTGATAAAACTTGGTGTATATGCTTCCAATTCCTCTATGGTTTCCTCGAGTTTCTCCTTCCTCTGCTAACTTTGTGTGACTCTCTTATGTCACCATCCTGGGATTTTTTTGCAAAACCATTTTTATGTATATTAACTTAGTTAACGCTTTTAATAACTCTAGATTTTTCCTCAATGGATCTATGTCTTGGCTTCCCGTTAAAAATTCTTTTCTCGTATTAACTTTACTTGAGCTTTCTATAGCTCTGTTTTCATCCTTTTTATCTTCTACTAACTTTTGTAGTATCTTCTACTATTTTTCTTAGCATCTTGTACTAACTTTTTG
The DNA here is from genome assembly GCA_018340775.1 of Taxus wallichiana var. yunnanensis. Lineage (NCBI taxonomy): Eukaryota > Viridiplantae > Streptophyta > Pinopsida > Cupressales > Taxaceae > Taxus > Taxus wallichiana. The sequence continues at coordinate 447,897,363 of CM031237.1, read as the reverse complement.
TAGGTGAAAACCATGTTATTTATCTAGTTTCTATTTCCCCCTTTTAACTTCCATTGAGATCTCTAATATCTTTGTTGCCACTATGTTTTATTTTCATGTTGTTATTCATAGTAAATATAAGCTTTCCCAACAAGCTATATTAGTTATTCATTCTAGAAGAAAATGTATATATCTCTATCAAGTTTTTACTCCTCACTTTTTAACTTATGTTAAGCTCACTATGCTTTTATTTCCACTCTATTTTCTTTTTTGTTAATTATTATTCTTTTCTAACGTAATGTCTCTAGAAGATCTATTCCAAAATGGTTGATAATTGGCTCATTGCTAAATATAGCCTCAACCTCTCTCATATAGATTCTCAAACATTTAATTCTCAATTGTTAGGTTCATGGTGGGGATCATGAATTTGGTCATTTAGTTAATGAATGTATTTATCCATTTGACTAGTTCAACCATTGAGTTACCATTATATTACAATTCCCACATTTATCATGGTAAACATGTCACACATGTTTATATGAAAACATGCCAACATACTTGATTAAATGCCCACACATTGCCACGTGTTATGGTCTGATTGGAGGAAGGAAAATATTATGGTGGATTATATTGGGTGGTGTATCCTCTAAAGCATGCCACATGGGTTTCATCACCGTCCCTGACCCTTTGACCTCTCTAATCTTATGTTAACTAGATAGCTTGAGGGAATATGGATTGGTGTCACATGTGGTTGATTTAATCTAAATTGAATCAAATATAATTTCAAAGAAACTAATATAACAAATGTTATTATGATAATTATGTATAGTATGAACAAATAGTAAGCATTAAAGGATGCGTAACCCTAAGAAAATGAGAGGAGAAAGATGACTTAGCTAATTTTGTGTAACTTGGGAATGATTTGGATGGTGTATTTTCCGAATGACTAGAAACAATTGTTGCAAGGGCTCGATAAGGGTTCATAACCCTAGGAATAGTTACCACAAGAGGAGAGGAGTGCCTCAGTGCTTAGTGACTAATCTAGGTGCATGTGTCTTCTCGGATGCCTAGAATTTGATCTTTTCTTGATTGGAATACCTTCATTGTTAGTCTCTCTTAGTCACTATGTTTTCATTGTTGGATCGATGATTGTGCATGTAACCTAAAAATAGATGACTACCTGCACATGCCCACAAACCACATAAAATTTAATAAAAAGGATACGGAATGGGGAGTCGTAATAACCCCTACAATCACCCAAAGAGTAAAATTATGACCAAGCATTGCAATACTCTCAAACTCCATGTATTTCTTTGCATGTATGTGTATATTTTTTCCATCACCTAGGTTGTCGTTGTACTAGTTACACGACGATAGCGGGCTAGATCTAGATTGTTCCAATTTTAAAAAAATGTGTGTGATGGAATAGAATAAACTCCCCTCCTATGTTGTGTATGTAGACCAATGTATCCCTTGTCCCTTGTATGAATGTGCTATATGTATGCTTTGTAGTTCTCTTGTGCCTTTGTGCAATATTAGGTGATGATAGATAATTTTTATAATGTTTGGCCCTTTATTTGAGAGAAATAACTAAGCATATGTATATGATTCCCTTATTTGAATTTTATAATTGGCAACTGAAAGGCTGACCAAAAGTGTTGAAAGGTGACCAAGTAAAAAGGACCCAAAAGAGTAAGAAGAAGAAATAGAGGGATAGGGGCACATGGGAAGGATAGTAACGCATGGGCACTTCTATCCTAACTAGATGCTAGTGTCTAAGGTCATCAAAAGATAAATCAGTCAAGTGTTGGCATATTTGTAAGATATGTAAGGGTAGCAAAGTACAAGACATAAAGTAACCAAAATTCCAAAGGGAGTTTCCAACCACTAGTTTTCTTTCTTAGGAATCACGCATGCATTAGTGTACTTTAGGACCTAGAAATGTACCCAAGTGCGTATATTTTGTGTCTATATTTTCCCCACTTTATGCTATTGAGTAAAAACTCAATAGAATAAAGTAGATATATAATATGTACCTTGTTAACCAAAGATAAGTGTATTTGATAGCATGTCGAGTGGACAAGTAGTCATATGAATCGTTGAGTGGTCATAATGTGAAGTGTGGAAACTAGGAAAAATAGGTAGATGCTAAGGGTGAATTGTACATTTTGTAGTGTGTTATTGGAGATTTTTCTTATAGATGTGAGTTCCTTATTTTCTCTTGTAAGGAAAGACCTGTAAAAGAAGAGAAAAAGAGTAGTCAAAGTCTCATATGTGGAAATCGAGTAACGTATGTAAAAGTAGTAGCTAAGGAAAGAGTGCACCTGATGTATGGAAGAATATATGATAGAAATTTGTTCTGTTTTTTTGGAGATGTTGTCGAATGGAGTTGGGGTAATCAATTCCCAATTAATAATATGTTGAGCCATGGATTTTAGTGTCCTACCGCCAAGAGTGAGGCTTTTGGGTGATCTCTTGCCAAGAGTCGTTTTAGGCAATCTCACACCAAGGATGATTTTTTGGTGATCAAGTGCCAAGGGGGAGTTTTTGGGTGATATCATGCTTTGAGAGAAGAGTGTTGGGGAGACATATATGTTTTTATCTCCTTCTATGATGCTTCTCAAATGATAAGTTCCACTACAGATTGGCACGTTCTTGATTTGTAACAATGATATTCTAACCGAATGATTGAATTTTATAACTGAAGCCAAGTGTCTGATTGTGTAGATCCATATTGTAACCTACTGGAAATTATGATGAACTAAGAAACTATCTGATGTTTCCCCCATGACACAAGGACCTAAGTGGGACACAAGCACCCACTATTATTGTATGAATTTAGGTGCCAATGTCTACTATGTGTTTGTGATCTAAGTATGATTTTGGACTACTTTTTAACTATGTGCTTTTTCCAATTCTATATTGTGTTGTTTTGTTATGGAGTTATGCGCTTTTGCAATGGTTATTTGTTCACCCAATAGTTTCCCCCTCCTTTTGGGTGTATGTGATGAATGTAGGAAAATGTAGCCAAAACGAGATGACTTGAAATTGATATGCATATTGTGGAGTGGATACCTATAGGGGGTAGGGGATGTGCATGGTATAAACCAAGACACATGCAAATAAAATAGGTTGAAACATATGTTAGTGTAAAATAACTAGTCATGCAATAAAATACAGTTTAGCAAGAAAATATGAAGATAAAAGGGACCGCAAAGAGCGGGTTGTATACATGGACATCGCTCATAATGTCACAAGACAATCAAGGATGAAGTGGCCATAAGAAAACAATGATCAAACAAGACATAAGGCATAGCCCGAAAATAGTGAAAAACAATAGAAAATAATAACCGATAGATAACCATGGTTGTATAGACTCTTACAAGGTAAATGTTACACATGAAGCACCTTTTAGCATGTTACAAAGATAAATAATATGTCAAATCATGTATAGATCAACAAAAGGTAAGTGATAAGGACATGACATGATAAATATTGTAACAATAGGACCTTTGATGTGTGGAGTATGATAGTAACACAAGCGGATGTCCCTAGGAGCCTCAACATGACTGGTAAAGAGCAATGCCGAGCATCATACATCATGTAAGAATCTATAAATGGTCTCGCATTCATCTTAAGATACCAAGTGAACACACATGTGTGTATAGAACAAGATAGTGACATATTAAGCATCTAGCTATCATAGGAAGCAAATTGTAACATGTAAATAGTATAAGCTAACAAGAGTAAATACAACTAAGATGTGTAGATGTTGTGTGAATGTGATGGTGTCTTTGATATACAAGATGTGTAGATGAGAGGGGTCATGTTTCTCCCAATGAAAGTGTGCAAGATGAGGTTAATTTAGGAATGTTCCCTCAATATTCAAGTATGAAACATAGAACTAGAGTGTAACATTAGGTAGTAAAGGTATTATATTTGATTAAGATTAGATGGTAGGAAATATTTATCAAGAAGCACAGAGCTTGAAGTGTAGTAGATAAGCTACGAGTAGATGATAGAGAAAAATGATAGTGATGGAGGGGGAAAGAAGGATGATGCCCCAAGTGTGTGAGTAATGTGTATTTAATGCCCCCAATAGTCGTGCATGAACCTAGAGAACACAAGCACATCATCGCTAATGATGGAAATGTTATCTAATTTTCACAGGTCCTTGCAAAATTAACTAACTTGCTAAATCTAGACTTGGGCAATTTTATGGAGAAAGTGGAAAATAGTTAAAAACCTAGGAGAAGAGGAAAAGGACAACCACCCTTTAATAAGATTGCGGTCGGGTGATAACATGGATGCATCTCGGGAGATAGCAAGATATATCCGAGAAATAATAGGATGTAGTTGGGCATCAACAACAGTGTAACTAGGTGGCTGCAGGATGCACCTGGAGGGAGGAAGATGCAACTGGGTGGTTGCATGACTCAACCGCCCGATAAAAAAATGTAGTTGACAAACCCCTAGCTATAATCTCCCAACACCATAATGCAATCTCCTAGTACGAAGCGGTGGGCCAACATGGGATCATGAAGAAGAAATGATGCAACCGGTCAACACCAAAAGAAATACTACTATCCGGGTGTAAATTCTTATAACTAGAAAATTACAAAAACATCAGCTATAAACCGAGCATTAATGGTTACAAAATGGGTAGCTTAAAAAATTAGGAAATTAACGCATAGTATGGGAGGTAAATTCTATATATATGTGTGTAAAACCCTCTCATTTTTGGAGGGGGGATTTTCTAAAAACGTAAAGGAATTCTGTCAAAAAATTCCAAAACTTTTATGAGTTACAGACCTCGAATTTGGGAACTTTGCAAAGGATTATTTCCTTGTTTCTACTTTGTAATGGATTTTGCATCCTTTTGAGCAATAAAATTTATGTTTTGTGGCTTTTTCTTCCCTATCTTGTGTTATATAATGTTTATTTCCTTCCTTTACATTTGCAGAATATAATGTGCATAATTTGTTCTTCTTGTAGGACTAAAATTTGTTGTGCTCCATGAAGATGGGAATTTGAATGTTGTTTTGGACTGTGGCACTTTTGTCTTCCCTCTCCTACTTCATTTTCTTCCTATTTTCACTCACTAGGAATATCTCCACCCCGTTCTTTGTGTTATCACCTCCCTTAGTTTAGGATTTCAATTTCATGCATCTCCCTCTCTCCTGGTCCCTTGGAATTTTAGGTTAGTGTTAGATAGCTACATTTCCCTTTTTATCGTAGTGTTAATATCAGAATAGGTTTGTATTTCTCTGTAGGTCTATCTTAATTCGAGTCCCACAACTTGGAGACAATCCCATGTTGTCTCAAGCCCTAGGTCAATCTGATTTGGGATGGGTGCATATTTGAGCTCCAATAGTTTTGGCATGCCTGAGTGGGACAAGTGAAAGATTCATTTTATATTTTTTGAGTTTTGGTGTGTAACTCAATAATTTATAGCATTTGGAGGCTTATTTATACACACCTAAAGACTACATCATTCAAATCAACTGGTTATAGTGGTGCTAGTTCTCAGGTTCATGAGAAGAATTCAAACAAGATCCAGAATAGCGGGAGGAGTTTTGAATATATGCAACTATCACCAAGAAGAGGAAGAAGAGGCAAAATAATTCAAAGATCACCATCTCCACTAAATAGAAATATTTCTACTCCACCTCCTAGTAGGCCCTTCTTACTTTCTACTAGAGTTCTCAGGCCTATTAGAATGACACAACAAGCAAATATAGGATTTTTTAATTTTCTTTGGTAGCACTCCTCTTGCTCTTAATGCCCGAGAATCATATTCTAGCATCTACACTTAAGAGTATCCCTTTCTTTATTGGGGAAAATTATTCCACTCCATCTAACCATATTTAAGATATAGCCAATGTCTATGTTATTCATCAAACTATTGAACAAGATAAAGCGTGAAGCTCCTAGCTTATTCATTTAAGGGAAAGGCTCAAATGGTTAAAAATTTTGATATCATGATCAGTCACTTTGATTGGAATGAGTTGGGAATAACCCTTTGTAATCAATTTTGGGAAAACACAGATAACCTCTCCTTGTTAGGGTAATGCCAACCATAAAGAGAGCTCCCAATGAGCTCAAGGAAGTCTTCAAATTCAAATTCCAAAATACCTGGGAAATAATTCCATCCCTTATAAGATCAACTATAGAAGGTGCTTTTATTTACTTTTTAAGAGATTTAAATTATGATATTGTTGTCATGGTTCAATCTATGGGGTACAACATTTCTTGATGCATATGCAATAGCCATTAAGGCTGAAAATTTTCTGATTCAAGATGGTAAATTAGCTCCTAGATCCCTATACACTTGTAACTTTGAGTCAACTCAAGTTTCCCAACCTTCTATTGCTCCTATTACTGAGAAAAATCCCAACGTACTACCTCTACATATTACTCACCTACATAGAAAAATAAGGATGAAGACATGGAAGACTTGATAAGAAAAATTCTAATAAATTTATATCTTTGGAAAAGCAGCAATCCCGAGTCCTACAGAATTATTCTAATTAGGGGTAGTCTTCAAACCAAGGATTTAATCAAGGTTATCAGCCATACAAGAATCAACTACCAAATCATAGGTATAAAAAAATCAGCAAAATAATGGGAAGCAGGACTCAAAATGCTTCTCTTCCACATGTAATAACTACCCCTCCTCATCCCACATCGTTGTTAGCTCTAGTCAAGTAATCATCCCGGTGAAAAATATTATGGTATAGGAGGTTGAATGGTGTTTCTCATGCAATCGAATGCATAGTCCATATGGTTGTGCATATACATGACATGACTAGACCCTCATGGTTAAATGTTCTTCCAACCATCAAGATTCATTATAGAGGCACCAAATACTAATCGGAAGGAGCTCAAGAGGACAACCATGCTCGAAAATAGACCGAAATGTTTTCCTCGATCATAGAACCCTATAGGATTTAAATTCTTTTCTGAATTTACCCCATTAAAATCAACTTAAAGTAATGCAAGAATTAAAATACACTGCAAAATTGTTGATAACGAGTTCGGAAGAAGGCCCGTGTCTCTGGGTTCATCAATAGAACTGATATATCATCTACTTCATGAATGTAACAAATTATACAATCTAAGCATTATAATACTAAATACAAATAGAACAAGAACCTTTATACCAAGTATCTCTCCTAGTATATTTGATCCAACATTCTATCTGTAACGACGAAAAAATCACAACACGATCAACACAGTAAAAGACAGGATATAATTTTTTTTTGACTTGCTTGACACATAACATGGCGCAACATGTCGTCACCAAGGTTACAACTAACTCTGTGAACAACTCGATACAAGGATGGCCATAATAGCAGCATGAAAACGACCACACCTATCAAGGACAATATTTTTTTGACAGAACAACATAGAAGCCCAACCACATGACACTCTCACAGCTAGGGCAAGCCACAGTAAGAAATGATTGGAGGTTATTTATTTTGATAAGACACCCTGGATAAATTTAAAGGAAGAAGGTCAAATGAATTCACCCTTAAGCCGTCATTAGTTCTTACTGAGGTTTAATTGAAGCTTGAGGTTTTATATGTAGTTAAATAGCGCTCTTAACTAGGCTTCACCGAAAGAGCTTATCAAGAGGAAGCTACTTACTTTTAAATAGGCTGAGAGATAAATTCAGTGGTTTCAAAACTTTCTTCTCTTACTTGTTAAATTTATTAGAATCTAACCATTGTTTTCCATTAAACTTGTCTTTAGCGTTCACCAAAAGAGTAGTGTTTACTAGTTCAGTTAGGGATAACACGCTATGTAAAATCACTTTGCAAGGATGGTCTCACTCTTGATTACTTAAGATATTGTTTGTTTACAAGGGGATCTAAACGACAACATATTTCTTTGAATAAAACTTTTAGGTAACTTCTGTAAGGAAAACCACCCCATTACAACTTACATATAACACATCAATACAGAGTCTCAGAAAGATTTAAATTAACACTTAATTCTCAAGATCCAAGTTTTACAATGCTTATGCCAGTGAAAGTTTGAATAACATTTCCCACAAAGATAAGTTACCAGTTTACCTACAGAAGGACAACATAACATCTTCACGCAAATGCTGAACAACCCAAGGCAAGAGGTCTTCTAAATTCCTTTGCAATCACTATTACAAAATTTACCTCACATTGGACATTTTTACAAGGAATTTCATAAATAGCACTGATGAAACCTTTACAATTCTTTCCTTTAATCTACTCGCATAATCCATCTGCACAAATACTAGCTAGAATCAGTTCGCGAGAACTGAGCATGTTAAGACTACACATTGCAACAGTAAGCTAACATTTAACAATATCAAGAAAGGAATGTTTTAAATTCAGAAATGGATTAAAACACAACTCACAACTCCAAGATTAATCACATGAGAGAGAAATCTAAACCATCCAACAAGGAGAAAGTCAAAATACCAGTAAGAACAAAATTACATAAATCAAGGCAAGACCTTATGGGTTAGGAACAAGAAGGTCAAGAGGGTTGATATTTCCTTCATGTGATCCTATGGTTTACGTGATTGGAATCCAATACTCAATCCATCCATCTAAAGGGGTCCAAGAGAAGACAAAACATACTAATTATGATCGTAGGCGCGAAACAGAATGACGTTATCCAATTCTCCCAGGGAGAGGCTTCATAGTAATATGGGTTCGACGCCCTAAAAGGAAACAACTATAGTTTCAGTTTTAACCAAGAAGTTTACCACTACTTCCTTATAGGATTTCTTAAACGTAGTACTAGTTAACAAAACAAATCCACCCTTCCAAACGCATACAAATGAGACACAAAAGGGGCCATTATTCTACCAACAAATCTTATCCTAATCGTCAGCTTCTCTTCATAATGTAAGGGAAGGCTAAACCCAAAAGTCGTTAATAATTTTTATATATTTCCGACAATGCCAAAAAGTATTAAAAAAAATGATTTCCTTAACAAGGCCACAAAATGGGACCTTTTAGTAACCAAGTTTGAAGTATAAGATATTCGAGTTCGAAAACAAATGGATTCGCTACGCGGAGGGTAAAACACCAACGATGCCCCAGACTCAAAGGACCTACCACGAGTGCAAGCACAAAAATAAGAACCAACACACATACCCATCAGGAAGGTTACGCAGTGTAGTCAGGCCTAGAAGTTCTATGAGCTCCTTGCCAATGGTAAAGAAGATGGAAAATTTTACTCGATCCATGTGGGCTTATCAAGGGAAAGTCTAGCAAATATCAAACAGATAAATATAACAGCCACCTATGATATTATCCTGAAATCAGCTGTCATCTAACAGAAACGAGTTCACGAGTCCAATACCATGGATTCACCTACAACTTTTGTTTCAGTCCAGCTAGTAATAGCTTGCTTGCGTCCCGTAATAAAAATTGTAGAGATTTCATTCAGTAAAACTTACAATGTTTCCCCCTTACTTTAATCAAACAAGAGTTTGAACCGGGTAGTAGGTAAAGTAATTCTCTCAACACGTAGAGGCCAAAATAGATGTCAGGTTATTCATCCTCTAGAACTGGGTACAACAGTCAACCATGTACAGTTCTGAAACAAGACCCTAATGCCATTTTCTAATTAAACAGAAAGTAAGGAATGCCCACAGGCTTAAACAAGTTTTAGAACACAATGTCACTATTAATGTACCTTTTTGCAAAACAGAGAGCCCTAAACAGGAAATACATATTTATTCAACCAAAAGAGATATGTGGGCTTAACCTTCCATTTAGTAACCTTCAGTTATAACTACCATCACAGAATTCTTTTAAAAGAGATTCATATAAGCAAACAAACTCAATAATGTTTCCTTCCCTACGAACTAGATTGCATCACTCAAAATTGCAGTAACCCATTTAGACAAATATGAAATAGAGTAAGCTATAAGGGAGGAAAGAACATTCCAAGCAAAACCAGCGAAATTGGATCGAGATTTAAAGGAACAACCAACACAATCAGGCAGCGATATAAACAACCACGAAAACATTTGTCTAGGCGCTATTCAATAGGAAAGAAAATTCATTTCATGATACTGAAAGAAGGTAGAAAACTATTACAAGGAGTAGATTTAACATGCCTGATTATAATTCTTTCTTCCAAGCTCTTGTTGCTCTCTCCCATAAGGCAGCTTGAAGGCATCATGCTTTTCAACATCTGAAAACCAGGGGCTGTATGGCTGTGGGAAGCATTGTTTTCTCTATGGTCTGGAATCCCTGATGTAGTCTTCGGATGACTTGGAGAAGGATCAGAGATCTCGAGTTTTGATCCATCATCCGTGAAGATGAACCCTGCTCTAGCTTACCAAACTGCTGCTGTTGTAAGTCATATGCCCCTGTTGAGGATGCATGCATTTCTTTTTGCAAATGTTGCTGCTGCTCGTGATATAGTTGTCTTAGCCTTGACACCTCCTTTTTCAATGCTTCACAGTGTGCATCCTTAAAAGCTTGTCTTGTGCAAGAGCAGCAATTCTTTGCTTCAAAGCACTGTTATCAACATTCATTATAACTCTTTGATGATCCAAAAATGTCACTTGAGGAGACAGCGTCGACACTTCTGTCTGCAAGGCATTGACGCTTCTTTCAAGCTCTGAAAAGTATTGCAGCTTTCTTACTCTAGATCTTTGCGCAGATTGCCTATTCGCTAAAATTCATTTGATCCGTTTTGGATCCATGCTTGGGTCGTGTTCCATTGCTGATGATGAGGGCATTTCAGTCTTGGCGGTCTGGAGTGGTTGGTCACTTTTGTTGACACTTTGTACTTCTGGCTCACTTTTGAATTGGCCTGATACAGTCATTACTTTCTCTTCCATTGAAGGCTCATTGCTGCTATTGTGATCAGATGGAGTGGAGGGGTTCTCGGAAGTTTCTTGTCTGTCTGAACATCTGTTATCCAATGCAGATGTATGATGAGTAGGAGGATTAGAAGATTGATTTGATTGACTCTTATTGAACGGCTCAACATCAGCAAACATTGACATGAGCTGCTCCTCATCCAATCGGTCAAAGTCCTGAGATCCTTTGGATGGTATAGATGCTGCACTCCTGCAATCATATTCATCTTCCTCTGCAACTCCAGGCTGTTATCATTAAAAAGCCCTGAATCTCTAGAATGAGACATGAAATAGTCTCTGGGAACCCTGAACTCATCAGAAGCCTTATAGCAGGCAAAGTCCACCAAATATATGGCTCTTGGACTACATATATAATAGACGCTGGCAATGCATCCAACCAGGCCAGATACAGAGAGCAAGCTCACAACATCAAAGGTGGGCTTCTCCCAAAAACTCCATAAATCTTTTTCTCCTCAACATTCCAACCTCTGCACTGAATAACACCAGCAGAAGAGGGACAACAAAGAAATACAGAGCATTTCTAATCAAATAATGGTAGCCCAAAATACAGGTTACATTCATTCATCCAAAACAATGCAGAACACAAACATTTCCAACAATACATTAATCCATCGTCAAGAAGCCACACACAGCAATAATATCTTCAAACGGATATACAATACCCGAGCTATTTCACCCAATCTGTAGTAGATCGACCTAGTTTATAATGCAAAAGATTATTCATGCAAATACCAGATGAAATAAGTTGTTAGGAGATAGATATGGTTATTCATGTGGTGAATAACAGCTACAAAGCCAACCCCATGATTTGAAGCTCGGACACAAGACATAAAGACTACATCACTCCTGGCTTTGAAAGGCATCTACCGTAGTGATATATATAAACCTTTTCCTTCATCAGATCTGGGGACAACATCAAACTTTCGGTGCAAACATTTCAGCTGTAGCTTGTAAGGTGTGATAATTCCAACAGAAACCTTTATGCCTGCCGACTCAATGACTCGTTGAAGAAGCCCATATAAATGCAAAGCAAATCGTGCTTCATGAATATTCTGATCTGAAACAGGTCCGCCTCCATGAGATCCTCTTCCATGAGCTTGAAGGAGAATCCCGAATTGAGAATGTATTCTATACTGAACAGAACGTAACATAGTTGGACGACCTGCCTGTTGGAAGCGCTCAAAAGCTTCAACCAAACTGCAATATGTCATTTGCACAGCTGAAGTTATCTTGCTACAGGTTTGTTTTCCATGGAGAAAGAAAATAAAACACCCACGCAACCAGGAAGAACGCCCCTCACACGCCACACGCAGTCCAAGAGAAACGCGCCCATCACTCCACCTACACGCATTGAAAGAGAATCCAGAAGAGATCTGTCATCACCAATCCGGCACTATGATAATTCTTCACCGGGAACTCCTCGTGCTATGATTATTTGCTAATGCACAGCCTTTAGTTTGGTGGATGTAATCTGGAAACAAAACAACAACCGAACACAAGAATACCATTGACTATGATAAGACAGAATGACGAAAAATCTGAAATATCAAAATAAATTATAATATTAACATGAAACTGTTACAATCTCACCCATGAGATACTTCAACAAGACTATGGGAGAAACTTTACAATTACACCTCTTGATGGCTTCTTCAACACACCTTTAACTGATGGCTTCCTTCGCACACTTCCTACAATATTTCTTACTACTTCTTTCTATGCTAAATGAGGGGGGTGGCCTCTCTATTTATAGAACTTCCAGGCTTATCCATCCTATCAAGATAGATAAGAAATCCACTCTGACGAATCATATTCCATACCTTAACTCTTATCTGTACATGTAAGCTTATCTGTTAAGATAAGATAAACCTTATCATTTTACATGGGTTCCACATTTTTAGACTTTTTACAAATAAAATACACAAAATATTTATGACCTCACTCCTTGTCCTTATTACCAATATAATATTTCTAATTCCTAATCATGTAGACCTTACTTCTCTAATTACCCAAACTTTGACATTTTAACATTACCGGACCACTTACGACAAATATTTACTTTTTACAACATTCCTATTGTACTTTGATTACTTCTACCGTACTCCACATTATTGGCGGCACCGTACTGACGGCGCCGTTATCTTCTATCGACGCTACTACTAATTACACTTAACAACATCCTATTCCTAATACATACATTAATGAAATAGAAATTTTGGAGGAAAATTTTAGTGTCGACATCTTCCCCCTTCCTAGCTTCTACTCCGTCCTCGGAGTAGACTATTCTGGTGCTTGGAAAATCTTCAACTTGTCGTGGTTGACCCATTTCGTAATGGGAGTGCCATCCATTCCTCCAGGTCAGTGCATACCATTTTCATGCACAATTTCTTATTTTGTAGGGCCCCATCCATTTTGGAAGAAATTTTCTCTGTCTTCTTTTTTTGTATCTGGAATCATATACTAGGACCAAGTCATTCACATGAAATGGAGACCATCGGATCTTTTGATCAAAGTATTCCTTCTGCTTCATTTTCTTCTTATGGCTTGTATCCTTTGCTATTTCCCTCATTTCCTCTAGCAAATGAAGATGTACCAACCTTTCTTTTACTGAATCACTTTCATCCATCCTTTCATTTTTCATAACTCTCACAGTGGGAATATCAAACTCAATAGGAAGAACTGGATCAATGCCATAGGCCAACTGAAATGGGGAGTATCCTGTTGTTGACTTTGATGTTGCCCTATATGCCCACAATGCTGCATGAATCCTTTTATCCCATTTATGTACCTGCAAGGCTGCATCTTTTGCTAGAATTTGACACAACACAAAATTTGTTCGTTCCACCTGTCCATTTGTGCTTGGCTTGTATGTTGTTGCCTTCCTGTGCTTGATAGAAAACTTATTGACTAGGGCTTCTACCACCTCATTAATGAAGTGGCTTCCTTGATCTGTTACAATTTCTAATGGACAACCAAATCTGGTGACAATGCGTTCATATATGAACCTTGCCACTTCATCCATGGAAGCTGTTTTCAATGGCCTAGCTTCAACCCACTTGGTTAAATAATGCATGTGCAACTACAATATACTTATTTTGACGTGATGTAGTTGGAAGTGGACCTACAATGTCTATTCCCCATTTTTCAAAGGGACCAAGGGGAAGAATAGGACATAATGGAGCTGATGAAGTCTTACGGTTACCATGTGTTTGACAAATATCACATGTCTTACAATAATTATAACAATCTTTAAAAAGAGTGGGCGGTGATAACTGCATCCAAGATCCTTCTTGCTTGTAAGTTGTCCAGAGAAGTGCCCTCCACATGTACCATTGTGGAATTCTTCTAGCAGCTCCTTTCCTTGATCACGTCCAACTGCCCTCTTGTACTGTCCATCAGGTCCTATTCGAAATAATGCTCCATGCAGAATAGAATATGGACGACTAGCTTGAGTAATCTTTCTCTTAGTCTTTGCATTGGCACCATCAGGAAACTTGAATTCATTCAGATAATTCCAAATATCTATGTATTCACTAGGGATTGTGTCAAGGAGAACAATGCTGCATCGGAAAATCATCATCATCACAAGATGATCCTAAACCATCATAGGCTCGAGAGAGTGCATCTGCATTGACATGCTTCTTTCCTGGCCTATCTATAATATCAAATTCAAATTCTTGTAGCAAAATTATCCATCTTGCTATCCTCCCTGATGGGTTAGGCTTATTGACAATATATTTCAGAGCCTGATGATCCGTTACAACTATAAATTTCTGCCTAGCAAGTAATTTCTAAACTTCTTTACAGAAAAATGATAGCGAGCCTCTTTTTCATTCTGGTATAGTTTACCTCAACCTTTGCTCATTTGTCTGCTCCCAAAGTAAATTGGATGTTCATTCCCATTTTCATCCTTTTGGCTCAAAGTACTACCTAGTGCTGCATCTGAGGCATCAGTGTACACAATGAATGGCTTGCTCCAATCTAGATTCTTCAAAACAGGTGAAGACACCAGGGCTTCCTTCAATTGTCCAAAAGCTTCATGCGCCTTGTTTCCTGGTTCATAAGCAACATCCTTCTTCAAGAACTGGGTTAGTGGCTATGCAATCTTTGAGAAATTCTTGATGAACCTTCTATAGTAACCCACATGGCCTAAAAATGATCTCAACTTACTTCTATTCATAGGAAATGGTAAATCTTTGATTTTGAAACTTTATCAGGATCAATACCAATACCATCTCTGGATACAACATGCCCTAACAAAACACCTTTAGAACATCCAAAGACACACTTTGTAGGGTTTAGTGAGGCTTGTGCTTCATCTAACCTTTGAAATGCTATCTCCATCTGGTGCAGGTGGTCCAACTTGCTCCCATAGATGCAAAAATCATCCAGAAATACTCTGATGAAGGTCCCAATGTAGGGTTCGAACACCCTATTCATCAAACGCTTGGAATGTTGCTTTGAGCATTACACAACCCAAAAGGCATAACTCTATAAGCAAACGTTCCCCAAGGAGTGGTGAACGTGGTCTTTAGCTGATCTTTCTCTGCTATATCGAACTTGGTTGTAGCTGCTATATCCATCAGCAAAACTATAGCACTCTTGGCCAGCTACTTCGTCCAAGATCTGATCTGAAAATGGAAGAGGGTAATGATCCTTCTTTGTTGCCTTATTGAGCTTCCTGTAATCAACACAAATGCGTAGCTTCCCATTCTTTTTTATTGAGATCACAATGGGAGAAACCCATTCTGAATTCTCCACAACAAATATGAATCCTGCATCAAAGCAACTTATCTATTTCTTCTTTTACAGTCTTGGAAAAATTAGGATTCATTCTATATGGCATTTGCTTTATAGGCTTAGCACCATCTACCAGCTCAATACAATGTTCTACCCAACTTACTTGATGGAGTTCCTTGTAATCAAAAGTGAATAGGTGTATGTACCTTTGAAAGAGCTGGAGGTAGGATTCCTTCTCACTCTCCATCACAGCATCACCAATCTTTATTTGTTGGAGACGATCATCAACTTCTTCTTCAGATAATTTTATGGGGTCATGAGTTGGTGTGGTGGCGGATATCCATGACTCGAAACATCCACCTCACTTTCTTCATCTTCGATGTCCACTTCACCGGTACTAGAGTAATCGAGAGGATGTCCAATCATCGGTTTCATCACTTGAATCCACAGGTTCTGCTTTATGATGTCGAGGGATCACGTTTATCTTCACCCTCTCTCTACATCCAAGTGTCATGAAACCTTCATTCCAGTAGTTTCTTGCATGAACTCTCCTTAGCCATGGTCTTCCCAGCAGCATTGGGTATGCAACAGTACCATTTTTCATCACCTGAAAGTCTACCACACATACAACACCCATAACAGATATTGCCACATTTGAAACTACACCTTCTGTTTAGTTTTCCTTTATTTAATGACCTTAACATAAGTGTTGAAGGGCGATCAATTTTTAAACCCAACATATTCATTACAGACTCGGTCATTACATTAACTGCAGCACCTCCATCAACTAAGACATCATGAATTGAAATACCATTACATAATACCTCAGCTTGTGGAGCATAGGGATCTGCCTCTGCCTCCAAAACAGGGACCTCAACCTCCTTCCTTCTTCGAGCATTGAGTCCACCTCGCAACTCCCGCCTCTTCTCAAAAGACATAGCCAAGAGTTGACCATATGTAATATTTGCAGGCCTTTTGGACAGATCTTCCAAGATGGAGTATGGTCCTTGCCCCTGTGAAATCAGAAAATCCTGCACACCCAACTTTCTTCTCCTATGTTTCTTACTAGTTTCTTCTTTCATCTTCTTAGGATCATTTCCATCTTGATTATCTTTTTCTTTCTTTCTTTTTGTTACAAACACATCTACTTCATTATTTCTACTCTTATCTACTACATCAAAAGAATTCACAGGTGCTTTTCCTTTATCATTATCTCCCTTACCAGATGTAGAAGCTCTATCTGGACAATTATACTTATAATGACCCTTTTTATAACAACCATAACAAACAACTTCAGAAATATTTCTCTTTGGACCTCTATCTCCTCCCTGAGAACTAAATTCCTTTCCTTGAAGAAGATTAATAGTTAACTGACCCATCTTTTTGAGCAGATCTTCATACTCAGTAGATGTATTAGGAGAAATATTTGTGCTCACCGGGAGTGGTTGTGGATTCAGGACCAAAGGTGCTGGTGTAGGCTCTACTTTAGCAACAATTTCTTTGGGCTCTTCTTCCATGCTTTCTTCTTGCCTTCTTGCAATCTCCTTTGCTTGTTCAATGGTAGCTGGGCGGTCATACTTCACTCGTTGTCTGATTTCTGGCTTCATCCCAAGAATGAAGTGCTTATAGAGGAGATTATCCACGCCATTCATCAACCCATCCGCTAGTCCTTCCTTCCGGATCTGGGCATCGAGCTTCCTCCTTAGCTCTAGAACACGAGCATGATAATCCCTTATCTTCTCCTTCTCTCCTTGGGATAGCTTTGTGATCTCGATCATGAGATCTACATATTTCATTGTTCACCAAATTCTTCAAGAAAACTTTCGGTTAATAAATCCCATGAATTTTTCACATTATCACCTAGTGTTTCAAACCACCTAAGTGTTGAACCATCCAAAAAGGTAGGAAAAATTCAGTCCATTGTTCCCCTTCTTATAAGGCCATTACAAATACAAGATCGTTTAAACTCTTGAATGAAAGAAGAAGCATCTTCATTAGATTGAGCTGAAAAAATAGGAATCTTTCCCATTTTCAAAAGTAACCACCGTGAAATACCAACCCACAAGTACAATTAACAAGACTTATGTGCACAAATAATTGGAATCACTATACTAGAAAGTGACTTTACACCTTTCTACAGTAAAATAGAAATGACCACGGTAAACTATGGTAAAACTTGACTTACTACGGTAAAAACTGACTTTACTGTGGTAAACACTATTCACGGTAAAAAGTGAAGTTACTGTGGTAAATACTATTCACGGTAAAAAGTGACTTTACTGCGGTAATTACTATTCCCAGCAAAAAGGACTTTACCAAGGTAACTACTATTCATGGCAAAAATGACTTTAACATGGTAACTACTATTCACGGTAAAAATGACTTTACCATGGTAACTACTATGCACAGTAAAAACAAGGTTACCCTCGATTAAGTTTTGCCTAAATGAGAATATCTCTCCGAGAAAATCTACCAACGAGGAATGGTCCTGACAACGGAACCAAAATGTCATCACCAATCCGCCTATGATAATTCTTCACCGGAACTCCTCGTCTTTATGATTATTTGCTAATGCACACCTTTAGTTTGGTGGATGTAATCTAGAAACAAAACAACAACCGAACACAAGAATACCATTGACTATGATAAGACGGAATGACGAAAAATCTGAAATATCAAAATAAATTATAATATTAACATGAAATCTATTCTGATCTCACCCATGAGATACTTGAACAAGACTATGGGAGAAACTTTACAATTACACCTCTTGATGGCTTCTTCAACACACCTTTAAC
The DNA here is from genome assembly GCA_018340775.1 of Taxus wallichiana var. yunnanensis. Classification (NCBI taxonomy): domain Eukaryota; kingdom Viridiplantae; phylum Streptophyta; class Pinopsida; order Cupressales; family Taxaceae; genus Taxus; species Taxus wallichiana. Next base: position 447,878,955 of record CM031237.1, on the reverse strand, counting down.
TGATGGCTTCCTTCGCACACTTCCTACAATATTTCTAACTACTTCTTTCTATGCTAAATGAGGGGGGGTGGCCTCTCTATTTATAGAACTTCCGAGCTTATCCATCCTATCTTGATAAGAAATCCACTCTGACGAATCATATTCCATACCTTAACTCTTATCTGTACATGTAAGCTTATCTGTTAAGATAAGATAAACCTTATCATTTTACATGGGTTCCACATTTTTAGACTTTTTACAAATAAAATACACAAAATATTTATGACCTCACTCCTTGTCCTTATTACCAATATAATATTTCTAATTCCTAATCATGTAGACCCTACTTCTCTAATTACCCAAACTTTGACATTTTAACATTACCGGACCACTTACGACAAATATTTACTTTTTACAACATTCCTATTGTACTTTGACTATTTACCGTACTCCACATTATTGGCGGCACCGTACTGACGGTGCCGTTATCTTCTATCGACGCTACTACTAATTACACTTAACAACATCCTATTCCTAATACATACATTAATGAAATAGAAATTTTGGAGGAAAATTTTAGTGTCGACAAATCATGGCGTAGAAAAAAAAACGTGACTCCACCCACTCCTGTCTCCCTCACGCAAGGGCAAAAAAGAAAAATGTGGTGGACAAGACAGCCTGTAGGTCGGGTGGTTGGGAGGATGCGAGGTGGCAGTGGAGGCCGATGCCCACGGGGCATTACACTATCCAATAATACCTATATGCCTCCATTGCATGGTGCTAAATATTCTCCTTCATGGTAAAATTCCCAATGGATCCTTGATCGGTCTTCCAGATGCTATTATGATGCCCTATGGCTCCCGATCGAGTCTTATAGACATGACATACTCGAAAAGTTATGACTTAATAATCATGGAGAAAAAGAACCTCCTCCATGACCACCAAGTTATAATCCTTAACTTATGTAGTAGATATGATCTTCCTATCTCTCCTAGTATATTCGATCCAACATTCTATCCAATAATACCTCTATGCCTCCATTGCATGGATCTAAATATTCTCCTTCATGGTAAAATTCCCAATGGATCCTTGATCGGTCTTCCAGATGCTATTATGATGCCCTATGGCTCCCCGACCGCCTTCTTAGACATGACGTACTCGAAAAGTTATGACTTAATAATCATGGAGAACAAGAACCTCCTCCATGACCACCAAGTTATAATCCTTGGCTTATGTAGTAGATCCGATCTTCCCTTGTAGAATATCCCATGACACCAAAGTCCAAGATCCGCAATATGCAGTGTGGCTCAAATGGCCTATTGGATAGTATTAATAACTCCCAATAACAATAATGCCTATTAAAAATAATAGGTCTTATCTTCATCTTGCCGATAAAAATAATATTGGTCCTTAATGAGGATGATTCCTATATGATATAGGTCTTATCTCTCCATAATACCTATTTTAAAATAGGTCTTCAGTCTCCATATTGCCTCCATGATCGCCTTCGAACTGCATTTTATCCTTCTCGGCTCGGGCTCGAGTATGTCTTCTCGAGAGAGAATTTGGAGCTTCAAAATAATATTTTACCTATTAAAATAATAGGACTTAAAAATAATAATCATAATGCCTATAAAATAGGTCTTACATATTTACATTCCTATAACATTAGGCCTTAGCTCCGAGAATGTGCCTATAATAATATATAGGTCTTTAAAAATAATAATGCCTATATCAAATATAGGTCTTACATTTTTCTCCACAATAATTATGCCTATTAAAATAGGGCTTAGAAATTATTTCCTCAACTCCACCATATTAACTAAACCTTCGAATATTTTTGCAAATGGAGGGGCTTGCATAAAAGCTTGAGAGTGATCTTGAAGGAATGAAGGAAGCTTGAAAAATGAGCTTGTCTTAGAGGATAGGGGTGTCGATCCTTTTATAGGCTAAGTGGCATAATCATTGTTATTAAGTACCACGTCCACCAACTCCATACCCAACCGCTGAGCTAGACGAATTGGTTAAGGCCACTTTGAGTCGGGAGGGGAAGGTCCCGAGTCGACGCCCATAGTTTCCTTTTTGGGTGGTCATTGCAACGACCCTACCCACTTGTGATCCTCCACCTACGTGGCTCCTTCTCATTCACTTACAAACCCTTGTGACCCATCCACATCATGTACCTCCCGCCAAGCCCACCATGCCATCCACATCGATGTCCAACTTCCCGCATCCATGCCGACTCATCAATCTCAGTTCTTTTGTTGGCGGTTTGGGGATAAACATTTATCCCACTTGCGGTGGGAGAGGAGATATGATAGGTTTTAAATATCCTTTTCCAAAATATTTGAAATTTGGCTTCATGCCACATCCTCACGCGTTTTCCACCACATTTAAATGGACAACTCGCCAAGTTTGTAACTATCAACTCGCCCATCAATGCAATTGTATAGCTCGTTGAGCTAAAATAGTTAACTCACCCTTAGCTCATTCCATATGGCTCGTCGTGGTAACTCACCAATGCAACTTAAACTCAGCCCATGGCTTGATGAGTTATTCTATCAACTCACCCAAGTTGACTTAGGGAAAAGTGGTGGACGGCCACATGGTGGCCTGAGGACCCACCATGTGGAAAATATTTTTCTTGATCACTGACGAAGATGACCGATATCATGTGTCGAAGATCGGAGGCCCAAAACACCATCTCATTACTTTGTACGATCATATTTTCCAAAGTGCTTCGTGACTCACAAGTTGACCCGATCTAACCCTTGCATTGATCTCAACTTTGACCACCACGATTTCGCCATATGGACTTTGTTTTCTGCATTCAAATAGTCATTGGAAATCTCTTGGAGTGGTCTTATCTATACTATAATGATCATGGAAGATTTAGGGAAACTCTGTCTTCCATATCAAACTAGGACACAAATATCATGTTCTTTGGAGCTGATGATTTATGTGCATTAAATCAGGCAGTTGTTGATAATACAAGGTTTAAGAAGAGAATGTTGGAATCTCATCCTTCATCTTTTAATTAGGGAAATGATGTTAATAAAGAGGAGGTTACAATTGATAAAAGTAGAGTACCTAAGGCTCCTAGCAAGGAGGTTCTTCCCCAGAAAAGATTCCCTTTTCAAAATTGCAATGACTTTTGAAAGGATAATATTGTACTACAATTGTAGAAATCTATGGGTATCCCTTTCAACATTATAGAGAAAATGAAGAGGAAGAATGTAAATGTGACAATGTGGGATGCTTTGGATATCCCATCACAATGGGACCTCTTGTGCAAAGCTCTTAAGTAGCTTCCCCTAGTTGATCCAGTGATCCAAAACATCCATGTTGTCATTATTGTTTTTAATATAAAGGAGGAACAAGTAATTAAAGTTGTCAAAACCCCACCATTTTATATTTCATTAATTATGGGTAAATACTTGGTGCATAATTGTATGATTGAATTAGAGGCTAGTACCTCTATTATGCTAAATAAAATTTCTTATTTCTTAGGTCTTAAGTACAAACTGTTGCCAAAAATGTCTTACAGTTTGATGGCTCAACTATAGGTGTTCTAGGATTTATAAAATATCTTAAATCAACCCTCCAAGTCTGCCCAAGCCTAACTATAACCCATGACATATCAGTGATTGAATTTCCTCCTATGTTTTCTATCTGTTTGTCAAGAGATTTTACTGCCAAAGTGGGTGGTTATTTATCTTCTGGATTGGACCCATATGCTCTTAAGAACTAGGTATGGTACCAGATTTACCATACAGGTTGAGCCCATATTTTCTTATCATATTGAGTCATATGACCCCACCCCTCTCCTAGCTAATTTCCTAATCCAAGAAGGCTAAGAAAAAACTTCAATTTTAGAGGAGCAATATGTTTCTCCTCGCGTGTATGATATATCACTATATGAATGGGTTGAGAGGCGTTATAAATTTTATCCTAATGTCAAAGCTCTTAAAGCTTTTGAAACATAAATTAGGTACTTATTGCATTCTTAATGAGGGTCTATTTTTCTTGCACCAATCAAGCAATAAAATAACAATACTTCTAGATTACGGAAAATGTTCTTTGATGCTTCTAGGAGTGGAAATGGGGATAGAGCAGGTGTTTTGCTTATTCCTCCAATGGATGAGAAATTTTTCTTTGCCAATAGGTTGCGATTTTCATGCTCCAACAATGTGGTAGAATATGAAACATTGGTGTATAGTCTATTGATTGTTGAAAAGAGGAAGATTAAGGCATTGGAAATATTAGGGGACAATGAAGTGGTGATTCATCAAGTGAGAGGGAAGTGTGCTACAAATAATAAGTTGCTGAAAGCTTATAAGCATAGATTTTGGGACCTCTTGGAGGGATTTGACGCTCTTAACCTACAAGTGGTGCCAAGGAAGTTAAACAAAGAGGTAGATCAAATGACATCCCTTGGATCACGGTTTTCACCTACCGAGGTTTTGTCAAGGGGAATGAGCATCATATTAAAGTAATAATCAGACCATCCATTCTAGATAATGAGACATACTTTGGAAAGTTTTTGATTGTGATGAAATTTTTTCCAGTTTATCTAAAATGAGGTTGAATTCTCCTTAGAAATGCAATCTGATTTACATGATAGCTATGGTGACCGAGATAATTCAACCGAAAAACAAACAGATTGCCAAAGGGATTGGTCACCTTGGAGAATTTTTTTGGCCCGGATGATGAATTCAAAGGGGATGAAAAGAATATAACAACGAAGAAAGAAGACTGTCGACTAGTCACCATTACACAAGGAAATGAGCTTTTGCTGGGAAAGGTATGTGATGAAAGTGAGAAGAAAGCTTTTGTTTCCTTATGTCAAAAATTTAGTGATGTGTTTTCTTGGGATTATGAATATCTAAAGGGATTTAATCTAGATATTGTGCAACATTCCATAGATCTTGATCCCAATGTCAAGCCAATTAGGAAAAAGAAAAGGCCAATCAACCCTAGGATAGATCCCCTCATGAGGAAGGAGTTATCCAAACTCATTGAGGCCAATATTATATTTCCAATTAAGTACTCTACATGGGTGGCCAATATTGTCCCGAGTCAGAAAGAAGAATGGGAAATCAGACTTTGTGTTGATTTCCATGATTTGAACAAGGCTTCCCTAAAGGACCACTACCCTTTACCTTCCATGGAGCAGATTTTGCAAATTGTTGTAGGGGCTGAAAGGTTTTCCATGTTGGATGGGTATTCAGGTTTTAATAAAATTAAGGTTAGGGAAGAGGATCAATTTAAGAATGCATTTACAACCAAGTGGGGTACATATGCCTACTGAATATGCCTTTTGGTTTTTCAAATGCAGGTGCCATATTTCAGAGAGAAATGGATATTGATTTCAAAGGTTATATTAATGAGTTCATCCTTGTATACTTGAGATGATATTACTATCTTCTCAAAGTAGAGCAAGGATCACATTAGCCACTTGAGAAGGTATTTGAGAGATGTAGGGAATTTGGGGTGTCTCTTAACCCCAAAAAATGTAATTTTACAGTCCCTAAGGGTAAGATTTTGGGACATATTGTTTCAAAGGATGGCATTTCCATTGATCTAGATATAATTTCAGCCATCCTTTCTCTCTCTTTTCCAACTCATAAAAATCCTTGCAATAATTTCTTGGCAAGATTAATTTTGTTAGGATATTTATTCCTAATTTTGCAGGATTAGTCAAGCCTATCACTTTGATGTTGAAGAAGGATTCAACCTTCAAATGGATAACTGAAGGGAAGGAAAGTTTTTCCAAAATCAAACAAGAAATTTCTCAAGATCCTACACTTGTCAATCCTAACTATGGTAAGGATATACATATGGAGTTGATAGTAGTATTGTTGTTTCTTTGACTCAAAGAAAATGATGAAGGTATGGAATAGTTGGTGGCCTTCTTCAGTCAAGCACTGAAGGAATATGAATTGAAATATAGTCACATTGAAAAATAGGTATTTTCCATCATGAGAGCTCTAAATAAATTCAAAATCATGCTCTCCACCAATCATATCAAAGTTTTGGTCTCACATTCTAGTGTGAGAGACTTCATTATGGGGGAAGATATTAATGAGAAGAGAGTTGGATGGGTCACTAAAATAATGGAGTATGATGTGACTATTAAGGCCAAAAAAGGTAAGAGGGAGAGCACTTTGTGAGAAAATTTCTTTTGATGCTTAGGATAATCAAGAGACCTCCTTCATGAATGAAGAACTTCCACATGATGCTTGAAATTCAGCAGGATGAAGGAGATGCAACCAATAATCATAGTTGGATGAGTGATATGATCACCTTTCTATCTACCAGTGCATACCCTCTTGGTCTAAGAAAAAAAAGGAGACATCTAAGGTTACAGTCCATTCCCTATGCACTTGGATGACATTTTATTCAAAATAAATATTGATGGGGTTTTGCTTAGGTGTATTGAGGATGAACAAGTGGAGAAAGTTTTAGCGAGAATTTCATGATGGCTTATCTGGTGGTCATTTTTCAGCCAAAGCCACAACAATGAAAATTCTAAAGGCAGGTTACTTCTAGCCCACATTATTTTTTTATTGTCATAAATGGGTCAGAAAATGCAAGGAATGTGCTTTCTTCACTAGCAAGAAGAGGTTAGTAGATCTTCCACTTAATCTAATTCAAGTAGATCATCCATTTTCTCAAAGGGGTCTCAATTTTATTGGCATGATCAACCCTCCATCAAGTGCTAGTCACAAATGGGTTTTAATAGAAAAAAATTATTTTACTAGGTGGACTAAGGTTATACCATTGAAGGAAGAAAGCTGACAGCGGTCATCCTTGACTTCCTTGAGGATATTGTCACAAGGTTTGGTATTCTATAAACCATAATTTCTGATAATGAAAAGGCTTTCTTAGGATCTAAGATTTCTGATTGGGCTCTCAAAATTGGTGTTTATTTAAAGGATTCTTCCAATTATCACCCTCAAGGTAATGGTCTAGAAGAATCTACTAACAAAAATCTGATTAGGATTATGAAGAGAACAATGGATTTCAATCAAATACAATGGCATACCAAGGTGAGGAATTCTCTTTGGGTTGACATGATCACAATGAAAAAGGTAATTGGCACTTCCCCTTACAAGCTTGTTTGTGGAAAATAAGTTAGGATTATTTTTTCACTTGAGTTATCCCAGTAGTTGGAATTTGAAGGGGAAAATCAAAGGGAGATCACGATGGAAAAATTGCTTGAGCTTGAAGAACTAAGGAATTTTTCCATGATTAGATTAGAGCAGCATCATTAATCAACCAAACAGTGGTTTCATAAAAAGGCCAGGTTTCAAATGTTCAAGGTTAGTGATTTGGTCTTGAAATGGGATGTTGACAGAGCCAAACCAAGGAAAAACTCCAAATTTGATGTAATTTGGAGTTTTCCATATATTATTAGTGTTTACAAAGAAGTAAATTATTTCGAGCTCACCGCCTGGATGGAAATGCACTACTAATCCTAATAATTGGGATTTATCTCAAGCGATCTTGTTGAATTCTCTGTTACTTCATGTACATATTATATTAGTTTCAATTCCTCTAAGTGCTTGCGAAACATTGTTCTACTAGTAGTCTAGGTTTGTTTTTGTAAGAAGTGTTTGTGCACACTCTACATGTTCCACTTGGAACATGTATAATTTTCATGTTTCTACATAGTTTTGTGTCTTTTGTTGTTATTTTGCATTATAGTTTCAGAAAAGGTTTCATGGTATAAAATCACACCGAATCCAAGCCCAATGGATGCTTCAAGGCCACTGATATTTTCAATCTAATAGGAAAATTTCCTTGTGAGGTGCCAAACTGTTATCCAATTTTTACACCTCTTGAAAAATTGGCTAACTTAGTAAATTTGGAATCAAGAAATTTGATGGAGAAGCTAGAGAAAATAGTTAAAGACCTAGGAGAAGTAGAAAAGGACAATCATCCGTCAGCAAGAGTGCACCCGGTGTGATGGCAAGAAGATACAAACCGGTGAAAACAAGATATAGTCGAGTGACAACAGGATGCAGCTGGGTGATAACAGGATGTAGTCAGGTGATAGTAGGATGCAACTGGGCATCATCAACAATGAAACTAGGTGGCTGTAAGATACAACCGAAGGCTGCAAGATGTAACCAGTGGGTAAGATACAACCGAGAAGGCTGCAGATGTAACCAGTGGTCAGGATATAACCGTGTGGTTGCGGATGTAACCGCTGACACAAAAATGCAATCAACCAACCCCTAGCCATAATCACCCAACACTAAAATGTAACTACCTAGTATAAATAATTCGCCAACACATGAACACGAGAGAAGAAATGATTCAAACAGTTGACACCAAAGGAAATGCTACTGTCTGGGTGAAAATGCTTGCAACCAAAAATATAGAAACATCAGCTATGAGCTGAGCATTAATGGTTATAGAATGGGTAACTCAACTACCTATTAGGAAATTAATGCATGGTAGGTGAGGTGAATTATCTATATATATGTAAAACCCTCTCATTTTTGGGGGATTTTACTTCGAAAACATAAAGGAACTCTGTCAAAATTGTTTTAGAACTCTTGTGAGTTTCAGGCTTCTAATTTGAGCATTTTGCAAAGGCTTTTTTCCTTGTTTCTAATTTGTAATGGATTGTGCATCCTTTTAAGCAATAAAATTCATGTTTTATGGATTTTTATGCCCTAGCTTGTGTTATATTGCATTTCTTGCCTTCCTTTGCATTTATAGATATATTATGCATACTTTGTTCTTCTTGTAGGACTCAAATATGTTGCACTCCATGAAAATGAGGATTTGAATGTTTTGTAGACTATGACACTTCTATCTTCCCTATCCTACTTAGTTTTCTTCCTATATTCACTCATTATGAATCTCTCCACCCCTGTTCTTGGTGTTATCACATCCCTTAGTTTAGGATTTCAATTTCATGCATCCCCGTCTCTCCCTAGTCACTTGGAATTTTAGATTAGTGTTAGATAGCTGCATTTCCATTTCTAGGAGTAGTGTTAGTATTAGGAATAGGTAGAGAAATATGGCCTTCTCTGGAGGTATGTATCAGTTCGAGTCCCACAACTTAGAGACATTACCATGTTTTCTCAAGCCCGAGGTCACTCTAACTTGGGACGAGTGCATATTTGAGCTTCAATAGGTACAATGTGTGTACCAGAGATGTGACGATGATTAAAAAGGTAGACATGAAGCATGGATCATGAAGTGTAGTAAATAAGCTATGAGTAGATAATAGAGATAACTAATAGTTATGGAGGGGGGAGGAGGTCCAATACCCCCTAAGTGTACGAGGGATAGAAAGATATCCGATGATAATGAATATCGAGGGCCCTTATCTAGTATCTAATGAGGAAAAGTCATGTGACTATGGTCTAGGACTTGTGGTGTAGGTGATTGAATGTGTGTATGTGAGGGAGAATGATGTGGAAAAGGAGGTGGATAAAACTTATAGGAATAGGCTTCCCGGAAAGGGGACTTAGGCCAACAGTGTGGAATAATGGATCGGTGAGGATGACGAGATCATGATGTAGTTCGTGTACAAATGCGAGAGTTAGGTGCGAGATATATATTTAGATTGGAGAAGTGAAAGAGGTTTAGATACCATGATTGGAGCTGAAATAAAAGTTGGAGTGGGCCTAGGTAATGGTGTGCACGGTGGAATACCTTGAATGGTGACAACTCACTTGTTATGAGTGAACTTAAGGCATAGGTGGAGTATGGAAGGGATGGATTGGGTAGTGTGAAGCCATGGGAGACTTGTTATAGCCAAATCATTACACCCCCCAAATGGCCTGAGTGTGAATGGGACATTCAATGTGATTGGTAACATGGGAAAAACTCTCAAGTTGTGAGACTTGTGGGCTTGAGGTGAACCTCTAGAGAAGGACAACTTCCTCTTCCTAAGATAAGCACTACACTACTCCTAATGTAAAAAAATCAATTAATTAGACCTATACTAACATTTCCAGGGGATTAGGGAGAGAGATTTGCAAGAAATAAAACCTATATTAGAAGTGGTGATGCACCAAGAAAGGGGTTTTCTAGAAAAAAAAATTGGCTTTCCAATGAAGAAAGATGAACATGGGAAGAATGGACATGCATTACAAACCCAACTTCATATTAAAATTCATTTCGAGATAAACACAATGACTCCTAAAACTTGTAATGGAAACATGGGTTACATAATATCCCTATAGACATAAGAAAGGAAAAAGAGAGCATCATAAACAATGCAAGGATGAACAATTAGTCACAAAACATTATTTTAATTACTCCAAACACATGCATAGTACATCATTACAGCAAGATGAGGCAAAGTCTACCATTAAAATATTTGGAAGAAATTCTTGAAAGCCTCCAAATTCACAATAGCTCAACTTGTGAAGAGAGGGGAAGCTTGGAAAAATGTATAACTTTGAAATAATGCATTCCCTTTACATTTTATAACATTTCTTGAGCTAGTGAGAGAAAGAAGAAAAAATTCCTAAGAACTAGGCATGAATGTAGCAAATAATGAAGACCATGCTTGACCCGGTGCACTCTATCCCGATTGCATCATTAATGTACCCGAGAAAAAATCCACCACCATACTTCATAAATTCAAAATTTTGAATTTCCCTCCATTATTTAATTAAAATAATATTTTAATAATTTTAGAAGCACCTTGATGTTCTTTGGGGTTCCAAAACATTATATTTGTCTTTGATAGAGTTTGTGTTTTGACCTAGTAGACAACTTGGTCAATGGCTGCACACCCAACTTGAACTACTTTGTTTACTCTTCCAAGTGGGCTTATTTGTTTCACATAGTGGATATTAGTTACTTGGTTACTGATTTTAACTTCAACGAGCCATTTGAAACACCTCATCATGCATTAGTATTTATCATACTACCCGATGACACCGAAGTTCTTTGGCTTTTCTCCACTCCTCACCGACACGTAATCGAATGTTGTACTATTTCCATAAGTGAGTCATTCATTTTTTCGTTGGATGCCATTGCATTTAATTATCCATTTGGACAATGAGTTAAATTCATCTCTCATGTTTGTATTGGGTCATTAGTCTGGTTTGACCCTTGAGCACCTCTACATGACAAGCCCCATTGATCGGTGTTTGACTCGTGCCATTTTTTAATTGATCCATGTTGATCGATTCCACTTGACATCGCCTAAACTCGGCATTGAGTTCCCACCTACTTGGCTCCCACTTGTCTTACATTGAACTCAACAACGACAACTGGTCGACAACCTTCGAGATGACCTGATCACTTTAGAAATTGGAGTCCAAGACAACTCACTGCACCGAGCCAAAATTCCGACCTATAGGATTCCGAAACCCAAAAACCCGAAACTCTGAATTTCATATTTTTAGAGTTTTGGGCTTTGGGTTCTTCTCCAAATATTTGCCAACTTGGAACCCAAATGCCCAAAACCTAATGTGGCATTTCTCGGAAGCGTGATCTCTAAAAACATGAACTTGTTATGCCCGAAAAATGAAACTCGGTTTCAGTTCGTCCTTCCCATTGTGATTCATGCTCATTCTTTTTGTCGATAAGACATTTTACATTATCCCTTCACCCATGGACGTCGACTTAGCTTAGATTTAATCTCACACATTCATTTCTATAGGATTCACTCCGACCGGTTCATGCTTTTGCGAGCTATTATGGATTCATCTCCAAGGTTTCATCATTGTTACCTCCAAAACCCGCTAAGTTGTTGGTGTTTCCACTTTTCTTGCAATGTTTCCTCTACTCCTCGTGAGCTATTTCAAACACCATCAAGATAAACGTGGACACCTTTCTGCCACATGAGTTACATTCGACTCTACAAGAAAGCTTACAACTTTCGAACAACCCAAGCTTGATCCTAGCCATCCCGAGCTCTCCCTCTTTGTAAGCCATTGTCAATCTCGATTGAGATTTTTCCTTTTCACTAACATGAGTTGCACTTCCCATAGTGAGCTCAACCCATATGAAAGTTCCCCTATCAAGTCATATGTCGAGCATGCTTACCAACACATTGTCCCATGGCTCTTAATCTCTCACCTCATCCCGATTGTTAACTTAATGTCGATTTTTCCTCTTCAAATACCAAGCTTGAGCTCTAAAATGAGCCACAAATCATAGCTCACCCCATGTATTCATTTATATTGACCAAGCTATGTTGGAGATCAACCCATCCTATGGATCGTGTGAGCTCATTTGAAATTGCCTACTCGGCAATCCATTTGAGCTCAAAGCCCAATTTAGGTATTTTCACACCCGAACCCTAAAAATTTGAATTTCCCTAGATTGGCTTGGACCATGAAGGTCATGAAATGATAATAGGACCCTCTAACGTGATTAATAAATTTTGATCATTTTTCCCATGTTGGCGGAAGTGGGCCCATCGTGAGGCAATTTTCTCATTCTAGGAAACCTTGAGCCTCTAAAACCTACAATAGTTCAAGATGATACGGAACCCTCTGGGAACACCATAAATGTCCTCAAAGCACAAAATTTTTCCTATAGGCCCAAATTTCTCCCATGAAGCCCTTTCTGGTCCCAAGATCCTTTTTACCCACATTGTCCAATTTTACCCTAAGGGTAAAATTGGATAACATTTTTGGCGACCTCTAGGGGATATTTTCTTCTTAAGCACTAGTCCAATAGCCTTTAATGTCCATTGGGTTTGGAGTCATTGTTAATCTCAAAGCTTATCCTAAACCTTGAGATTCTTTAACATTGCTGCATCCTGGACTCAGAATATGATATTGCCAAGTATGAAGCACGTTGAATATGGTGACTTCTGAGCATAAATAACACATTTGTGGAGTTTGGAATAAAACACTGGCTGGTTTTGAGCATCATGGAACTCTATTGAAAATTGAATCTTTTCTAGTTTAGAACAATTCACCACTGATACATTGTGCAAGAGAAAAGACGAAACACAACACACACAAAATTGAAAACCATACATGCTTCAAATGAAACATGTAGAGTGTGTTAGGCACTTATTCTACTGAAAGCAAACCTATTCCTACTCTACACTAACTGGAGGCACATGTGAGCTAAAAAACCCTGTAACTAGTTGTGAAAAATAGCTTCCTTTCCTCACAATGGGAAACCATGCAAATGATTTTAAAACTATCATGGTTGAGACGGAGAGTGAAAATTTGAAACATGCTCAATTATTTACATGGTTTACCAAGGCATCAATTGGAAAGAGAAAGAATGCCTCTTTTAGTTGCTCTACATTTGTTTTGTAGAGGCATTGCAATTGATCCTTGGGGATGTGAAACTCATCCTCACATTCTGAAGTGAATATGACTATTTCTCGACTTCTCTTTTGAATCCAATAAAGACAAATACCTTATGGGACATGGTCCAACCCGTTGAATATGCCTATTATTTTGAGATTCAATTTTGATAAAGAAGTCATCTTGAAAACATTCTGAGAAAGGATCACTATCCGCGAGCTAATTCCCTTTTCGTTTCTCATCTATAAACAACTGATGACCCACTTGGGTGAGTGGTATGAAAGTGATGTTCTCTTTATTTCCATTTTATTCCTTGATAACAAGAAGCTCCTCCAAACATGTAGCTCATTGGGATTTTTACATCTTCTAATAGAGTTACGGGAAAATTTTTGCAAGTGCCTAGAATGTGCTACTCACCTAGGAGTTCCTTGATTTCCAATTGAAGACAAAGCTGATATGTATTTTTAACCCCTCAATCGACAAGAAACCAAAAAATAAAACTATTCCATTTGATTAGTTTGAGAACTATTAGGGGAAACAAGATCTTGAAGATTAATTTCCTCCAACATAGGTTCATTAACCAAACTAGGTTCCATAACTGAAAATAGGAAGCTCTCCATGATATAATCTTCGTTCAATGATTACGAATCATCTCTATCTTCTCTCATGTGTTAATTTCCCTCTTCATTCAATGATTCGTATGGAAGATTCAATTCCCCCAATATTTTCCCAAGAAGCTTGTTATAAGAAACAAGTTGTTCTCCGAAGTTCCCGATCAAAGAAACCATCCTTTTGTGTTGGAAAATATGTAATGGAATAACAAAATTGTCAAGTTCCATGGGCTCATGTCCCTCAAAACACTCTTCCAAATATGATAGATAATTTTCTTCTTCGTTCTCCGGCATTGTGTTGAAACTTTAACTACCATCATGGTGTCTTCCATATTGGGATTTTTCTCACCTTGGTTTTCTTCATCTTCAAACATAAAATTAGAAAGCTCAAATTCATCTTCAAAACCAGAAAATTGAAAGGATGAAGAAAGGGAAGGAATTGAAATTTCTTGTCATGATTGTTTTGCACTTGAAACCTATGAATCGGATGGTTTTCCTTCATAGAAATAATCTCCTTGTGATCGGATTCACCGAAAACACCTTCAAAATTTGATATCTTTTCCTCTTTTGCTTGCACATACTCATGTCTTGGCGGATTGGGAGCTAGCTATGTAGTCTCCATAAACATAGTGCCAACATGTACACTGCATTCTTGAACACATAAAATGATGATCATCATCCCATTATACATGCTCTTTTGTATATTCAGCCTTCACCACCTTTTCGAACTTTAAATTTGGCCAAAGGCTTAATTAATAGAGGTATTTTCTCAATGTTTAGTCTTACAGCCCACTCCTTCAGATTCTCTACAAGCTTTTCTTTGCTAGGATCTTCAATATCTAACTCCCTATCGGTCATTCTCTGATCATGCTCTTCCAAAATGGGTTTGGGACTACAAGAGGGGTGAATTGGGATTCAACAGCTTCCCTCACTGTTTGAGATGGTGGAAGAGGTGCAACTTCTTGTCTTGATGGCCTTTGTAGAAAAGAAGGAATTTTAGAAGAACGAGGAACAAAATATTCATGATGGGATGGAAGAATAGGATATGAAGAATTGAATTCCATTGTAGGGGTAACAGCTAGAAGGTTAGGACTATGGGGCTCAAGTTGAAATTGCATGGATGGAGACATGGGAAGAGGGTTGTAAGGTGGTAATGCAAGAACCTCCCATTGATAGGATTGACTAACATTACATTCGTAAGCTTCCCTCTTCTTGATCCATTCTCCAACTTGAGTCATCGTTTTGATTATGAATTGAATCTTTTGTTGAGGATTAAACTCACTTGGTATAGGGCCAATCCAGGGGTATGGAATTACTGAACCAATCTAGGTTTCCTTTGTCATTTCCTTAATCCTTATTTGCACCATGTTATACTCCAACTCTCAATATTTTCTCTATAAGTGGTCTTCTTTAGGTGTAGGATAGCCTCCAAAATTTGCATACCATTGTTCTTCAACAGCCTCAAAGTTTTATGGATGACCAAACTGATATGCATCTTTCTCATGTGGCCATGTATGCTCAGGCCGATCTTCATCATAAAATTGATGCGGGGTGGATTGTAATAGCTTGCATATGGAAAGCATTGTTTTTGGTACAAGTGGGGATTCCACATTGGGAATGAAGTCATAATGAACAACTTCATGGATAGGAGAAAACGAAGGATGTGGAAGAAAAAGGATGGAAATGGGTAAAAATAAAGTCTGTAACTCAGAGAGTGGGTTACTTAGACCAATGGAGTCGTCAATTGTGCTTAAGTTTACCTCCTAAGGATAAAATTTCACTAAGATCACAACAACTAAATGAAACAAAGTGAACAAAAATACACACGCCTGTGAAAGATATGACTCTTGTGGTCCCACCAGGTGTGCCAAAAATGTTATTACCAAATCACTACACCCCCCGAACGGCCTGAGTGTGAATGGGACATTCGGCGTGATTGGGTAACGTGGGATCACCTCTCAAGTTGTGGGACTTGCGGGCTTGAGGTGAACCTCCAGAGAAGGTGACTTCCTCTTCCTAAACTAAGCACTACACTACTCCTAATGCAAGAAAAATAGCTAATTAGACATATACTAACATTTCCAGGGGATTAGGGAGAGAGATTTACAAGAAATAAAACCTATATTAGAAGTGGTGATGCACTAAGAAAGGGGTTTACTAGAAAAGATTTCAGCTTGCAAATGAAGAAAGGTGAACATGGGAATAATGCACATGCATTAGAAACCTAACCGCATATAAAAATTCATTTTGAGATAAGCACAATGACTCTCGAAACACTTTGTAATGGAAGCATGGGTTGCACAATATTCTTGCAAACATGAGAAAGGAAAATGAGAGCAACATAAATAGTACAAGGACAAACAATTAGTCATAAAACATCATTTTATTACTCCAAGCACATGCATAGTGCATCATTACAGCAAGATGAGGCAAAGTTTTCATTACAATCTTTATAAGACAGATTGAAAGCCTCCAAATTCACAATAGCTAACCTTGTGAAGAGAGGGGGAGCTTGGAAAAATGTCTAACTCGAAATAATGCATTCCCTTTAGATTTTATAACATTGCTTGAGCTGGTGAGAGAAAGAAGGAAAAATCCCTACGAACTAGGCATGAATGTAGTAGATAATGAAGACCATGCTTGACACCGGTGCACTCCATCTTGATTGCATCATTATTGTACGTGAGAAAAACTCCACCATGATACTTCATAAATTCAAAATTTTGAATTTCCCTCCATTATTTAATTAAAATAATATTTTAATAATTTTAGAAGCACCTTGATGTGCTTTGGGGTTCCACAAGATTATCTTTTCCTTTGATGGGGTTTATGGTTTGACATGGCAGAAAACTTAGTGAATGGCTCGCCAGCCAGATCGCCGAGCTAGTTGGTGAGCTACTTTGTTTACTCTTCCAAGTGGGCTCCTTTGTTTCACATGATAGGTATTAGTTGGTTAATTACCGAATTTAACTTCTCTGAGCCATTTGAAGCACCTCACCACGCGTTAGGATTCACCATACTACTCGATGACGCTGAGTTCTTTGTCTTTTCTCCACTCCTCACTGACACGTAACCAAATGTTGTGTTATTTCCACGAGCGATTTATTCATTTTTTTGTTGGAAGCCATTGCATTTAATTCTGAGTCATAAATTCATCTCGAACCTCAAGCACCTTGATCGGCGTTTGACTCGTGCCACTTTGCAATTGATCCACGTTGATCGAGTCGCCTCAACTCAGCATTGAATTCCCAGCTCTCATGTGTGTCTTGTATTGAAATTGATAACCACAACCGGTCGAAGACCTCCGAGATGACCTGGCCACTTCAGACATCAGAGTCTGAGTCAAATCACCGCACTGAGCGAAAACTCCGACCTGAAACCCGAAACTCTATATTTCAAAGTTTAGGGATTCGGGTTCTTCTCTAAATCTTCGACAAATCGGCGCCCAAATTATTGAAACCCGATGTGGCATTTCTCTAAAGTGTGATCTCTGAAAATGTGAACTCGGTACACCCGAATATTGCAACACAGTTTCCTCTCGCCCTCCGCATTGTGATCGTGCTCATTCTTTTTCTAGAGAGATGCTTTAAGCTATCCCTTCACCCGTGGACTTCCCAATTAGCTCAGCTTGAACCTCACACACTCATTTCCTGTCAACTTTACTCCGACCATGTTCATGCTTTGGTGAGCTATTATGGATTCAGCTCCAAGGTTACATCGTTATTACCTCCAAAAATCATTGGTTTGTTGGCTTTTCCACTCTTCTTGCAACGTCCCCTCTACTCCCCACGAGCCATTTCAAACACCATTGAGATAAACGTGGAAACGTTTCCACCATAGCGAGTTACCTCTAACTCTACAAGTAAACTTACACCTTTCGAACACCCCAAGTTTAATCTCGAGCCATCTCGGGCTCTCCCTCCTTACAATCCATTGTCAAGCTCGATTGATATTTTTCCTTTTCGCTAATGTGAGCTCCACTTCCCTCAGCGAGCTCGACCTGTATGAAATTTCCCCTCTCAAGTCATATGCTGAGCATGCTTACCAACACGTTTTCCATTTGGCCCATGATCTCTCCCCTCAGCCCAATCGTTAACTTAGTTCTAAGTTTTCCTCTTTAACTACCAAGCTTGAGCTCTAAAACAAGCCACATATCATATCTCACCCCATTTATTCCTTTAGCTCGACCGAGCTATGTTGGAGATTAACCCATCCTATGCATTATGCGAGCTCGTTGAGCTGCTCGGTGACCCATTTGAGCTCAAAGCCCCATTTAAGTATTTTCACACCGACCCTAAAAATTGAAATTTCCTGGATTGGATTGAACCATGAAGGTCATGAAATGACAATAGTACCCTCTAACGTGATTAATCAATTTTGACCATTTTTTTCTCATGTTGACTAGAAGTGGGCCCAGTAGAGGCAATTTTCTCGTTCTAGGAAACCTTGAGCCTCTAAAACCTACAATAGTTCAAGATAATCTTGAACCCTCCTAGAACACCGTAAACATCCTCAAAGCACAAAATTTTTCATGTAGGCCCCAATTTATCTCGTGAATCCCTATTTAGTCCTAGTATCCTATTGACCCACGTTGTCCAATTTTACCCCAAGGGCAAAATTGGATAACAAGATCTAAGACCATGTCACAATGCTTGATTTCAGATGTAACGAGTAATTGTGTAGGTATGGTAAGGGACCCAAAAAAATGGGAAAAATTACATAGCCATAAGAATTGGGAACTGGAAATGTGATTTGAGAGATAGGAAAGTTGATAGCCAGTAAGAGTGTCATGGAGCATGCATTAGAAAGTTATGAAGGATGGACCATAATATTGTTGACTATATGAGTACTAATAGAAGCATCAATATGCAACTCATCAGAGGAAAATGTAGCATGGTAATCGTGATCTAGAAATGTAATAATTGGTTGTGGCATATCAGCAATAACAATGAGAAAATCAAGTGGCCCTGATGAAGGGAGGCACACCATAAATTATAATAGATGTGATTCACGAGAGGAATCAGTAGTTGGCCTATCATGTTTTGGCAATGGGTCATTAAATATTTTAAGCTTTTGATTAGTGTTGAATAGTTTAGAAGTAGATGGATCATGGAGCTCAATTGCATTTTTGTCAATAAGATCTTGAATGAGATGTTTGATCTTAAAACAATGCTTAGTAGAATGTCCTTTGTATCAATGATAATCACATTGTTTGTTTTCATCGTAATTATGGCCACATGATTAATAAGGGTCTAGATGATTGGTGGAGGGATAGTAATTAAATTTATTTCAATGAGTTGTGGTAATATGAACTAAGGTGCATAAGGTATCTTAGTAAAAGTGTTCCTCATGGATTGTAATTGAAATGCGGCTGGTGTAGAAACAACATTGACAATAACTTTAGATTCGGTAGGCTTAGTGGATGGTTTGAATGCATATTTGGATTGAAACTTATTGGAAGATGAAGTGGGAGAATTATCATAATGCTTCAGTTTTCCCATAGATAGCAATTTGCTTCTACGCAATTTAAGTGTGTGACATAATTAATCAAAAGAAGGATAAATCTCAAAAATGACACTCTCTTGGAGTGGAGATAAAATAATTTAAACAAAGAGGTTTTTAATTTTGTATCAGCTAGAACATTGGTTATTTTTGCAAGGTTGTTCTTATATCACAAAACATAGTCCACAAGGTGTTCATTAGATCCTTGTTTGATTTTAGCTAGTTTTGCATAGGATATATTAGTGTTGAAGTTCATAAAAAAGAGAAAGGAATGCATCGGCCAAAGATGTAAAATATTTTCTTGAAGGGATAGGTAAATCATAGAACCATCACATAGCATAGTCATGTAAAGCTTCAGGAAATAATTTAGCCGATAGTGTAAGGTCATCGGCATAATGAAGACATGTAACGTGAAAGGATCTCGAGTTTCTCCGAGGGTCTTAATGACCATTGAACATAGGAAACTTAGGTGTGATGAAGTTAGGAGGTAGTGGATAAGAGGAGATGACGGATGAAAAAGGGATATGGAGGAGAGGAATCTAGAGATGGAGAGCAAGATGAATTGGTTTGTTGTAATTGGTGATTTTGGGATTGTAAATCATGATATAAAGAAGACAGGTCATGATTTCTAGAAGAGGATTTGTGTTGTGTGTGAGAAGTAATAGGGTGAGTAAAGTGGGTTATAAGGGTAGGTAAAGAACTGGGGATAGTAGATGTAGGTGGAAGATTGGTGGCGGGAGGAGGTGTAGGTGTGACAATAGGAATGAAAGTACCATTGGAGATTGTAGGATTGTCTTTGAGTTAACCATTTGGCCTCATCATGGATAGTGAATAATAAGAGATCTATGTCTTGAGGATGTTCAACAAGATAAGAATTGAGATTATAGAGATATGTGCCGGTAAAGGGGTCAGAAGTCTTAGCCATGGAAGAAGATGATAAGAATGTTCAAGGAGAAGTGGGTTTCACCAAATTATTTAATCTAAATTGAATTAAATCTAATTTTAGAGTAACTAATGTAAAAAATATATTCTAATAATTATATACAATGTGCACAAGAAATAAGCATTCAAGGATGTGAAACCTTAAGTAATTTAGAGGAGAAAGATGACTAAGTTGATTACGTGAAACCTAGGAATGATCTACATTGTGTATCTATTGGAACAGTCCGAAAACATTGTCACAAGAGGGCTCAATGAGGATTTAGAACCCTAGGAATGTATAGGACGAGCCACCCATAGGAGGAAAGGAACACCCTAATCTCTAGTCATTGATTTAGGCACCTCTGTCTGCCTAGATGCTTGAATTTGATCTTTTTGGGTTGAAATACCTTCATGGTTACTCACTCTTTGTCACTTTAGTTTCATTGTTGGATCGCCAATCATACCAATAACTTGTAAAACAAATGACTACCTACACATGCCCACAAACTACAAATCTAATAAAAATATATAGAATCGGAGTTGGAATGACCTCGTTGGTTACTCGAAGAGTGGAATCACGATCAAGCATTGCACTACATCTCGACTCCATGTATTTCTCCATATGTGTGTGTGTGTGTTTTCTTTGTTCTGCACCCTAGGTTTCCCTTATGCAAGTTATACAATGATAGCGGGAAAAATCTATATCGTTCCAAGTATGAAAAATGTGTGTGATGGAATAGAATGAAATCCCCTCGTTTGTTATGTATGCAAAAAATGAAACCCTTTTCCCTTATATGAATGTGTTAGATGTACACCTTTTAGTGCTCTTGTAACTTTTTGCAAGATTAGGTGATGATAGATAATGCTTATAGTGATTAGCACTTTTTTTTAGAGAAGTAACTAAGTATATATGATTCCCTTGTTTGAAATTTGTAATTGACAACTGAAAGGTTGACCTAAAGTGTTAAAAGGTGACCAAGAAGTGAAAAGGGACTGAAAGAGTAATAATAAGAAAGAGAGGGATAGGGGCACTTAGGAGGGACATGAATTCTTGGGTGCTTCTTTCCTATCTAGACATTAGTGTCTCGCGCCATCAAAATATAAATCATTCAAGTGTTGGTAAAGCTATAAGATGTGTAAGGTCAATAAAGTGCAAGAGATAAATTAACCATAACGCCAAAAGGAGTTATCAACCACTAGTTTTCTTCCTTATGAATTGTTATCCAAATATCTCTCTTAGCAATTCAGATAACTTGCATACACATTTTGGGCCCAGGTTGTTCATTAAAGAATTGTGTGCACTCAAAATCACTTGGAACATTCCTTTCATCGTAGTTTACCTATGCGCCCTTTCCTTTTCTCCTTCCACTTCTATCTTGCACCCACCTTCCGCACGTTCACCTTCTTCCTAGTCAGTTTCTTCCCATCCAGCGCACCTCGCACTTACTACTAAGTCATTGGCCCTTTGTGCACCACACCCATTACTTTGTAATAGTTGTGCCTTAACCATATGCTCTCTACTCATAAGTTTGCTTCATCACCCCATGCGCATCGCGCGTGCCCCTCCGTGCCTTCCTATATTTTCTCCGTGTGCCCTTCCCTCATAACCTTTTGTGCCGATCATATTTTGACACACTTAATTATGCCACGCACAACCGGTCAAGTGTGCCAATAGGGTGCCGAATCCTTGCAACAAATGAATGATTGACACATGGCAGAAATGACAAATAGTTATACATTTGGCCACCATCTTAGCCAATCAGCACACACCACGTGTTTTATGTACGCCAATGACTCTGACATCTTTTGACAGCCATATATTTTCCTACAGCTCATATCGGCACACGCCCGGTCTCATCATAGAGTTTTGACATTAGCTACAAAGTACCATAAATTCAAAATTCAAATTCTAGTGGATTTGGTAGGTGAGAAACAGGAAAATGTCTTTCTGAACATTGATGAGTAGATCTGATTGCTCCAACCACCCAATTTGGTATGATCTTCCCTCCTTTGTCTTCAACATGTCAAGCAGGCATGGGGAAGCATATTTCATAGATTTCCAAGTAGATTTATAGACATTGAATGCTTCTTGTTGGTGGTTATGTTTCAAATTTGGGTTTTCCCTCCTTTTCCCTTCTTCCTCCATGGATTCATCTATAAATGTAAGAGCAAGGCTCATTTGTTATGTTGGACACTTTGGATCCTTACACATTTTGCTAAGGATACCATATTTTACTGTATTTTGAGTTGCAAACCTCTATGTATGACTCTTATATGTGGATATCGGCCTCCTTCATCATTGTAACAACTATGTGCATTTCTAGAAGTAATATAAGCATCATTTTGTGACTATTCTCTGATTCAACATGTTTACATTCCTTCTTCTTGCCTTTTCTTTTACGTTGTATGTTGGTTGTGCTATTTCAAGTCCCCCACGTCCCATACTTAGTTTTGTTCCATGAGAATGATCTGGTGAATGCGTATTTCACTGTGCTACTCATGCCTAGCCTCCTTTCATGCATTCCCTATCATTCTCGCTTAGAACAGATAGTGTTCATCCCTCTTTTCTGGTGTTATCACCTTTTAGTGTAGTTTACTTCATGTTATCCTTCTTTCCTGGTCCCTTGGAATTCTTAGCTTAGTTTCCCCTTTTAGCACTAGGAGTAGCAGTAGCAGTAGAAATAGATAGAGGAACCGGCCTTCTCCGGAGATCCATCCCAAGCTCACAAGGTCCCACAACTTGGGGATGGTTCCATTGTGGTCTCAAACACCTCGGCCCTTTCGAGATCCAAGACATGGGTGCATGTTTGAGAAACCAATAGTTTCTAGCATGCCTAGTGGGACCAACATTGAAAGCTCAAATTTCATATCTCTAAGTTCTGGTGTGTGAACTTAGTGTTTCAACCTTTAGAGGCTCATTTCAAACACATCTGGCGACTCCCAATATTTTAAAATCTCTGTTTTCAGCATTCCTGAGTGCCTTTCATGAGAAGAGTGCACACAAGAAGAAGTGCAACAACTAAAGATTATTTTGAATACCTCTAGCTATCCCCGAGAATAGTTCATTCCAGAAAGCCCGCGTGCATCTCTATCTCCAGCATTCCGCACCCATTCAACTCCTCCTCAAAACACATAACCTCGTGCCTTGAAATGGTGCATCAACAACCTCTTCCATTAAGAAGCTTTGCAAACTTTGATGGAGGGAGTCCCTTACTCCTAGATGTGCAACATGATATGCCAAATGACATGCTCAAGAGTATTCCTCACTTTACTGATGAGAATCAAGTCACCCCTCAGGAGCATATCCAAGATGTAGCAAATGTGTGTTCACTCTATCTAATCACACATAATGATGTAGCAGTTAGGCTACTGATAACCTCTTTCAAAGGTAAAGCACTTCAGTGGTATAGAGGCTTGAGACTTGGATCTATTAGCACATGGGATGAGCTGGGAACAAATCTATGTAATTATTTTGAAGACAAGTTAGATCACCTATCTTTGGTGGAGCAATTGACAACAACAAGGAGGGCGCCCAATGCATAGATGACTAATATTCACATCAAATTTTTGAAGACTTGGGACATAATTCCTCTTGTGGTAATACCTACAGCCCAACATGCTTTCCTTTATTATCTGAAGGCACTCAATAATGACATTTCAGTTATGATCCAATCTATGGGAGGCAGGACTTTACCAGATGCTTATAGCATTACAGTAAGGGCAGAAAATAGTCTCATTTAGGTGGTAAAGTTGGCTCCTAGACTACCCATGCCCTAGTTTCCCGAGAGATATCATAAGTGCCCCAACCTTCGTGGCCCCTATCCCTATCCCTAAGAAAATTACGCAAGGCGATTGCATCAACATCCTATTCTCCATCACAGAAAAAGGAAGATGAAGAATTGAAGGCCTTGATCAAAAATTTATCAAACAAGGTCATATCATTAGAAAAGTAGTAGGCGCAAGCGTATAGAGGCAATTCCAATCAGTGCATGGACAAGGCAATCAACCTTGGCGGAATCAATATGGAAATCCAAGATACGTGCCCAATTAGTAGAATGATAGATGGTAGCCTAATGCACATTACCCTTGCAAATCATTCCTCCCGTGACTTCTCTGCCAGCACCCAGTGTGAGCCAAGCACTTGTTCCAGTTCATAACAACTTGGCGCAAGAGTCGAATGGTGCTTCCCTTGTAAAATGCCTCATAGTCAGTACCATTGTGCTAATGCTACACGTGCCCAAGCCTTCATGATCTAGAATGCTTCATCCTATGAGCCCTCAACAAGTGCCCATGAAGCAGATAATCTAGAAGGACCAGAAGTTCCTCGGAGTCCAATTTGATGTTCTTTGGTGCAGAGGAATTGCATGCAATCAACCAGTGTAGAAGATACAAACAGATTTGCACGCCCAAGTTGCAAACAACACGAGATACAAGAAAATAATATTAGAATCAAGCGCGCAGGTTATACCCCCAACAACACAAGCAGATCCTCAGAAGAAGAAATAATCAGACAAGGCATCGTGCATAAAAATGATCAAATCTCTGCATGCGGGAGGACCCTCGTAAAGTTCCGTATGAAACATCACGTGCTTCTTATTTGGTAGGCTGCCTCTCGCCCCAGCTAAAATTTAGGCTTCCGTGCCTGAGAAGTCAAGAAGGGATGATGTTCCTCAAATATGTAAGATGGGGGATTCCATTTAGCATTTTTGACCAGATGAAGAGAACAAACATAAACATCACAATGTGGGATGCCTTGACCATTCCATCTTAGTGGGACCTGTTGCATGAAGCTATGGCGCAACTCCCATGCACTGACCCGGTTATGCACAAGCCACGTGATTCTGTCAAAATATACCAAGAAGAGGAGAAACAAGTAAGTAAAGTTGTTAAAACCCCACCCTTCTATATGTCCTTGATTATAGGCAAACACCTAGTGCATAACTGCATGATTGACTCAGGCACTAGTACTTGATTATGCCTAAAAAGATAGTTGATGTCTTAGGTTTGAAATATAGCCCTTTGTCTAAAGGAGTCCTATAACTTGATGGCTCAATTGTAACCACCTTAGGAGTCATCAAGGATCTTGAGTTAACCCTCCATGCATGTCCAAGCCTGATAATTACTCAAGATGTGTCAATCATTGACCTGCCTCCTCTGTTTGCCCTATGTCTATCGAGGGAATTTACTGCCAAGGTGGGTGGTTACTTGTCTTCTGATTGGTCTCATATGTTACTCAAGATAAGGTATGGTACCCGGTTTACCATACAAGCTAAGCCTATATTTTCTTATCATATAAAGCCATATGTCCCATCCCCTCTCCAATCCAATTGTCTTATCCAAGAAGAAAAAGTTTCCATTCTGAAAGAGCAATCTCTTCCACCCTCTGCATTCTAGACTTAGTACTTGATGAATGAGCGAAAGGCATCAAAATTTTTATCCCTATCTTTGAAGAACTAGAAGCCTATGAAACTGGGCTTGGTACTTATTGCATTCTAGAAGAAGACGTCATGCTTCTGTGCACGCTCATGAGAGACAAAATTCAAACTGGTCTATGGAAGTTGTACTTTGATGGATCCAGAAGCAGAAATGGTGTAGGAGCAGGAGTGGTTCTCATTTCCCCTAAGGATGAGAAATTTTTCTTCATGCACAGGTTGTAGTTTGCATGCTCTAATAATGTGGCAGAGTATGAAGCGGTGCATGGCTTGCTCATTGCTAAAAAGAAGAAAATTAAAATGTTGCAGATCTTTGGGGACACAGAATTGATCATCCACCAGGTCACCAACAAATTCTAGACAAATAATAAGATTCTTAAAGCTTATAAACATAGAGTTTGGGACCTACTTGAGAACTTTGATGCCCTTAATCTGCAGGTAGTCCCAGTGTAGAATGAACAAAGAAGCTGACCAAATGGCCACGCTCGGTTCACAATTTTCTCTTACTGAGGAATTTGTCAAAGGAAACACTCAGCACATTAAGATGGTAATCAGACCATCCATTCTAGACAATAACACTAGCTAGCAAGTGTTTGAAAATGATCATGTGATTGTCTAATTTATCCAAAATGAAGCTGAATTTTCATCAAGTATGCAAGTTGACTTGCATGACAACTATGGTGACCAAGTAATATAGCTGAAGACAAATAGGTTTCCTAAAGGGCTGGTCACCTTAGAGAAAATTTTCAGCCTTGATGATGAGTTCAAGGGTGAAGAAAGATACATGTGCACCATGTAAGAAGACTGCTCTCCCATTACTATTGCACGCGGAAAAGAGTTGTTGCTCAGCAAGACTTGCTCACATGAAGAGAAGCAGGCCTTCATCTCTCTCTATCAAAAATACAATGATATTTTCTCATGGGAGTATGAGGACCTCAAAGGTTTTGATCTAAGTGTTTCTCAACACTCCATTGACCTTGATCCTGGTATAAATCCCATCAGACAGAAACAACGACCAGTCAATCCAAAAATTGAGCCCCTCATGAGAAAGGAGTTATCCAAACTCATTGAGGCTAAAATTATCTTTCCCATCAAATATTCTACATGGGTCACAAATATTGTTCCAGTGCACAAGAAAAATGGTGAAATCAGACTCTGTGTTGATTTCGAAATTTGACTAAGGCATATCTAAAGGATCATTATCCTTTTCCTTGATGGAGCAGTTATTCAGACCATAGGTGATGCACGGACATTCTCCATGCTAGATGGGTATTCAAGTTTTAACCGGATCTGGTCAAGGAAGAGTATCAATTCAAAACAACATTTACAACTAATTGGGGAACATATGTGTATCAAAAATTCCTTTGGTTTGTCAAATGTGGGCGCAACGTTTCAAAGCAATCCATGGATATTGCCTTCAAAGGTTATATCAATGAGTTCATCTTGGTTTACCTTGATGATATAATTGTCTTCTCAAAGTAGAGTGTGGATCACATGGTGCACCTAGAAAAGGTCTTTGAGAGATGCAGAGAATTTGGGGTATCTCTTAACCCCAAGAAGTGAAATTTTACGATGGCTTAGGAAAGCTCTTAGGCCATGTGGTTTTAAAGGATGGCATGGTGATTGATCCTGAGCGCGTTTTGGCCATCCTAGCTCTTTCCCTGCCAGCGCACAAAAAGGCCTTGCAGTCCTTCCTTGGCAAGATTAACTTTTTAAGGCATTTTATCCCTAAATTTTTGGGACTGGTTTGGCCCATCACCCTTACACTAAAAAAGGACATAGCCTTCAGATGGACAACAGAAGGAAGAGATTGCTTGTGCGCCAACACTCATCAACCCAGACTATTCAAAGGATTTCATCCTTTATGCTTAAGGAATTGATGTAATCATTGATGTTATCTTAACACAGAAAACAAACAAGGGATAGAATAGCCAGTGGCCTTCTTCAGCCAAACGATGAAGGATTATGAATTGAAATACAGTCACATGAGAAGTAGGTCTTTGCCATCATGCGCACGCTCAATAAATTCAAAAGTATGCTCACCACAAATCATATCAAGGTGTTAGTCTCCCACTCATCTATTAGAGACTTCATCATGGGAGAAGAAATCAGTGAGAAGAGAGCATGATGGGTGACTAAAATCATGGAATATGATGTGACTATTAAGGCCACAAAGCTGGTAAGAGGCAGTGCACTCGTAAGCGGATTCTTGAGGATGCACAGAGTGAATATGAGGATTCGTTATTTCTGGATGAAGACCTTCCGTGTGTAGAACTTAAACGAATATAGACCACAGTGCAGCGATTGGATGAAGGACATGATCACATTTCTTTCCGAGGGTGCATACCCTCCTAGTTTAAATAAAGAAAAGAGAAGACATCTGAGGCTACAATCTATCCCTTATGTGTTGATTGATGGAATTCTCTTCAAAAATAATCTTGATGGTGTGTTGTTAAGATGTATCAATGGCACGCAGACTAAAAAAGTGTTAGCATAATTTCATGATGGATTCTCTGGTGGACACTTCTTTGCCAAGACTACAACAATGAAGATCATAATGGTAGGTATCTTTTGGCCTACCCTATTTTCGATGCACATAGGTGGGTCACAAAATGAAAAGAATGTGCTTTCTTTGTAGGAAATAAAATATTGGTAGTGCTTCCCCTCCGACCAATCCAAGCGGATCAGCCCTTTGCATAATGGGGTCTCGACTTCATAGGCATGATCAATCCACCTTCAAGCGCTAGACATAAATGGGTGCTTGACAGCTATAGATTACTTCACCAGATGGACGAAGCTATTGCACTTAAAGAATCAACTGAGGTAGTCATCCTTGACTTTCTTGAGGGTTTAATCACAAGGTTTGGCATTCCTCAAACCATTATCTCTGATAATGCAAAGGCCTTCCTTGGTGCTAAAATCACTGATTGGGCTCTAAGTTTGGGCATTTACTGGAAACCATTTCCAACTATTACCCTCAGGGAAATGGTATGGTAGAATCAATAAATAAGAACCTGATCAAAATCATGAAGTGCAAAATGAACATCACCAAATACAGTGGCATACAAAGGTCTTGTGTGTGCTCTGGGTAGATAGAATCACAGTAAAAAAGAAATAGGAACTTCACCTTACAAGCTTGTCTATGGCAAGGAGGATGTCCTTCCTTTGACACTAGAACTAAATTCATTGGCACTTGCCCAACAACTAGAATTTGAGGGCGTGGATTAGAGAGAAATCAGGATGGCAGAGCTGGTTCATCTTGAAGAGCTCAAAAATCTGCCATGATCAAGCTAGAATAGCATCAACAAGCAACAAAGAAATGGTTTGATGGAAAGGCTAGACCTCAAGCTTTCAAAGTTGGGGACATGGTTCTAAAATAGGATGCTGATAGACCTAAGCTAGGGTGCCATTCAAAGTTTTATGCACTTTGGAGTGGCCCATACATCATCGATTCTGAGGAAGCTAACTCTTTGGATTTAACTCATCTGGATGGAAGCACACTGTAAATCCCAGTGAATAGGATCTATCTCAAACCCTTCCATTAGGTTTGCTGCATCATGTTGTATATATTAAAGTAGTTTCAATTCCTCCAAGTGTGCTCTATGCACATTGTTTATACATAGTTATTTTCTCTTGCATGCTTCCCCGCGTTCTCTTTTGTTACTTCAAATGCGAGCCTCCTCAAAGAATTGTGAGATTCAGGAAGAAAGTATAGAAATGATTCTCAAAGTGATCACAGGGGCATTTTCATGATTGAACAAGCAAACTCCATGCCCAATAGATGCTTGAGCTCACGATCTCTTTAATCTAGCGAGCGAGATGGCCTAAAATTCACCAAAACTATTATCCAAATAGCTCTCTTAACAATTGGATAACTTGCATACAAATTTTGGCCCTAGGTTATTCATTGAAGAATTGCGCATGCTCAAAATCACTTGGCACATTCCTTTGGTCACAGTTTACCCGTACGCCCTTTCCTTTTCTCCTTCCACTTCTCTCTTATGCCCACCTTCCACGCATTCACCTTCTTCCTAGTCAGCTTCTTCCCATCCCGCGTGCCTCACACTTACTACTAAGTCCTTGGCCCTTCATGTGCCACACCCATTACTTTGTAATAGTTGCGCCTTAACCATACATTCTCTGCTCACCAGTTTGCTTCATCTCCTTGCGCGCATTGCACGTGCCCCCTCCACGCCTTCCTTTGTTTTCTCTATGCACCCTTCCCTCATACCCTTCTATGCTAGATCATATTTTGACATGCTTAAGTATGCCATGCACAACCATTCAAGTGCACTAACAGGGGCTCCGAATCCTTACAACAAATGAATTATTGACATGTGGCAGAAACGACAAATAGTTGTACATTTGGCCACCATATTAACTAATCAATGTGCGCCATGTGTTTTGCGTATGCCAACGACTCGACATATTCTAACAACCATATATTTTACTACAGAGCTCAAATCGGCACGCGCTAGACTTGTTAGAGAGCTATTGACATCAGCTATAGTGCCAGAAATTCAAAATTCAAATTCTAGCAGATCTAGTAGGTGAGAAATGGGAAAACGTATTTCTAAACATTGATGAGCAAATCTGATTGCTCCAACCACCCAATTTGGTATGATCTACCCTCCTTTGTCTTCAACATGTCAAACAAGCATGGGGAAGCGTATTTCATAGATTTCCAAGTGGATTTACAAACATTGAATGCTTCTTGTTGGTGGTTGTGTTTCAAATTCAGGTTTTCCCTCCTTTTCCCTTCTTCCTCCATGGATTCATCTATAAATGTAAGAGCAAGGCTCATTTGTTATGTTGGACACTCTGGATCCTTACGCATTTTTCTAAGGACACCATATTTTCTGTATTTTGAGTTGTAGACCTCTATGTATGGCTCTTACATGTGGATATCGGCCTCCTTCATCATTGTAACAACTCTGTGCATTTCTGGAAGTAATAGAAGCATCATTTTGTGACTATTCTTTGTCCTAACGTGTTTGCATTCCTTCTTCTTGCCTTTTCTTTTGTGTTGTATGTTGGTTGTGTTATTTCAAGTCCCACACAGTTCCATATTTAGTTGTGTTCCATGAGAACGATCTGGTGAATACGTATTTCGTTGTGCTACTCATGCCTAGCCTCCTTTTGCGCATTCCCTGTCATTCTCGCTCAGAAAAATAGTGTTCATCCCTCTTTTTTGGTGTTATTTCCTTTTAGTCTAGTTTACTTCATGTTATCCTTCTTTCCCTGGTCCCTTGGCATTCTTACCTTAGTTTCCTCTTTTAGCACTACTAGTAGTAGAAATAGATAGAAGAACCGGACTTCTCTGGAGATCTGTCCCAAGTTCGCAAGGTCCCACAACTTGGGGGAGGTTCCTTTATGGTCTCAAACACTTCAGCCCTTTTTGATATTTGAGATGCGGGTGCACGTTTGAGCTACCAACAGGAATCATGTATAGATTAGTATGCTTTAGGACCTAGAAATGTACCCAAGTGCATAGAGTTTTTGTTTACAAAGTGGCCCATCAATCCCTCCTTGATACTAACCTTGTGAAGCGAGGGCTACCTATTGATGCCACATGACACTAATTGGTGTTCTCATGTGTCATGCTCTCAAACCCTTAACATGTTAACTTCTAGAAACAATGAAGTGTTCCACGTCACATAAATATGTACCTCATGGATACAACGTCCTTAAGAGTTAACTTTAATCCCACATTTACGTGGATTTATCTTACTTTTTCATTTATATTTTTTCTTGTTTAAGACTTTCCTTTAGAATCCATTTTTCTCTTTGCGTAAAATTGACTAACTTGACAAGTTGGATGAGTTTAAAAATTAGCTCAACTAGATAATAACAAGGTAAAATGGCTTGACTATATAACAATACAATCTCAAAAATAACTTGAGCTCATCTTATCTCAAATGTAAACCAATACAACTCAATGAGTTTTAAGGTGGTGGCAAATATTATAAGGTAAATTGGTTAAGATGCAACATTGAGTTGGCTTAGCTTGGTAGATAAAGAAACGTAATTTGAGCTCAAAAAATAACTCGGTAGAGTTAAAAAGTAGCTCAATAAACATGATGAAACCAATTTATCAAAACAAACCATGTAAAACTAGGTTAGATCATTGAGGATCTTGACAAGCTCAACCCCATTTAACACTAATTGTAGTAATCTCATATGGACCTTACAAAAGACTAAGCTAGTGTATAAATGCAAAATCATTTCTCCACTATGGTAGAGTCATGGCGTGAAATTTGGACTTGGAGGAGAAAACTAAACTTGGATACATAAGGCTAACGTAGGACCCAATCATCCAAGTCATCCCTACAACAAAACACCCTTTTAATGAAAATATGATTAATTAAATTTTTATAATAACCTTCTTACCATTTCCTTTTACACTTTTCCTATTTAGTAAAACCATTTTATCACATGGAAATAATCAACGTCGATTCATACCACAAGTGGGCCATTTTTGTTAGGCAATAATGCACCACTTGACCTTATATTGTTGTTGCGATGCAAGAAAATCAATCATGTCGCACAAAGAGACACATAAAAGAAATATGAATCACAAGAATGGAAATATAGATCTCAACTTACAGTTTGACACCATTTCTTGTGCACTGAAGCAAATATGGAAATTCTCTCTATCCATACCCATTTTCTGCATCTTTCTTCCTCTCCTCAATGATACCCTTTATCGATCCAAAGAACATCTACACACAAGTAGACAAGAATACCTAGTGCATTATGCATTCAAGTAATAAAATCAATAATAATAAATTGTTAGCAACACATACGTATAAACAAGAATCCCAAATTGTAAATAAGAACCCTAAAAATGTAATATGCATTAAATCATCATTCACTACAAATCAAATCAATATCAATAATTTTTACTTCCAAAATATGTCATAAGCTAACTAAAACAATATATAAAGTGTTGTAACAATGTAGGCAAAGAACCACCTAATCATTAGAGAGTCTCCAAAACAATAATGTGAAATTATGAGATGTGACAATATTATTTTAATTTAAACATAATGAAAAATATTTTTCTTTATTTACAATTTTTATTTATGAAAAAAATCCCTTCATTATTTTCTCACATAAAGACAAAAACATTACTTAGTTGCCCTTAATAATACTAAAAACAACTTTAATGAATCACAATTGGTTACATGTAAAGCACTTGGGTGTTATTCGGAAAAATGAAAATGAAATCTTAGATTATTTCCTTATATTCACAAATCACACATAATACTAACATTATCTCCCAACCAAAAAATTAATTATATAGAAAAAAATTCAAATTTTGTAAAACATTGGAATGTATGATAGACATAATTTATATCATATTTGTCCCCTAAAACAACTTAAATTAACAAATTAATAAAATTAAATTTACAAATAATCAAAGAAACCGAGAAACAAAAAATTAACAAGCAATTGTTTTTATTTAGATCCATTGAATCCATCTAGATATGATATATCTTTAATTTGCACCTATGACACATTTCGATTGGAATACTAGAAAAGATCACCAAACAATAAGACAATATGATGAAGGTACGTTAAAAATAATCTATTGGCATGAGAAATGTGTGAATATCAAATGTGGACTCCTACAACACAAAAATGTGTGAATATTAAGTGTGGATTCCTACAACAATTGAAATATGAGACATGTTATTCGTTGGACAGCCTATGAACTTAAAGTAATTTGAGTTCATTTAACGAGCATCATTTATTACTTATAAATTTGCATTGTCCAGTATTACTCTTATGCTTGATGGTTATTATTTGAGATTCAACTTTTATTTGTGTTTTTTCCTATTTTCTTTATCATATCTATTCTCCAAGTGTTTTTTTGTCTCCTCTTTCTGTCTTTCCACTTTGTTCCCCTTATGTTCCAGTATTTTCCCAAAACCATGCAATTTTGGTTCTAGTTCCAATAAAAAGATGAGTTTATGGTTTTAGGGAGCTTAGATATTATGTGGCTTGATTTGACCATATTTTGGGTCCCTAAAGTATATGTGTTTATCGTATAAAATTTCTAGCCCATCCTATGTTAGTAGTCCTAGTTTTAATTCATGAAGTGTAAAGACATTAATGTGTCTATGACATGAAGATATAGAGATACACGTAATTAAGAGATATATAGCCTCACTACAATGTGTCAAATAAATTAGTTCTAGAGTTGAGTTTGTAAGAATATCTAAAGCATTTATTTCTCCTTAAATCAATCATTATAGCATGAGAAGTCATATATATTAGAAATTACATTACAATGGACTTCTTGGTTGAAGAATTGCATTGTAATTGGCATATTGTATTTGATATTATACATTGTTGAGGGGATTGATAAATATCAAGTAATTTCAAATCCTATATTTGGTTTAACAAAAGCCCAAAAAAAATCTCACTTGCTGTAACCCTACCCACTATATTAGGGTTGAGAGGAAGAATATCAATTTCCTAAAGATTCATACTAAATTTCAAAATGCAAGTGAGGTTTTCATATCCCTATACTTGAACAACAAGTATTAAAATATAATCTTTTCTACACATTAGATACCAAAACTATTAATTAATGATCTCAAAAGAGTGAAATCATGGGTTAGGAAGTGCACCTTAATAGTTTTAGCAAGCTACTTCATTTAGTGTAAGTTTTCTAGGTTATGTTTGTCTTTCCATACAATCTTGATTCAACTCTTTATTCTTAACTTTCATTTCTATGATTTTATAAAAAAATATCTTCTTCTTATGTAGGAACATAACATTTTTAAAATACATGTGGAAACAACATTGCTTCATTTTAAAACACTTGGACCATCGGTGCACATTAGGATCCTTTTGGTATACTTCTTCCATTTCAATCAATCCTATGTGCATTTTACTACCATCAAATTGCTTGTAAATACTCAGTCTCATTTTTCCCTACTTTTGGCATCCACTACACCTATATGGATCTTTCATCCATTATTTATAAGTGGTTACCCCTCATGGACACTAATGACAACCATGTCCAACATAAAAAAAAATGACAGGGTGGAAGCATAATAGTGTGTCCCACTTGGTGTTCCAAAAATGTGCGTAGGAGTTTGGGAGGGTTGTAGTTTAAGGGGTGTTCATGTGAATACCCTTCACCCGAACTGCCACATAATCCACGAAAAATGTGTTCACGCGAACACCCCATTTGCACGAATAGTGTTCGCGTGAATACCATTCACGAAACCCTCTATTTATATATTTGTGGTTGCATGGAGGATGCCATTTTTTCCTCCACCCGTAAGGTCTTCACCTGAATGATTTTCACGTGAATGAATTTATGAATAGGAAAACTTAGCCCATAGCCCAACGTAGCCCACAACCCAGTGTTGCCCAAACAAAGTAATCTCCACTGTTAATTGAGTTTTTTTTGTAAAATTTGAAAAATAGGGGAGGGTTTGAATTTGTTTTGTTGTTTTTTGGGATTTCTTTGTTAGGTTCATTATGGTTCTTTTCTTTCTAGTTTTGAACATGTTAGATTTGTGTGTTGAAGCAGTAAAAAAATTCGACATTAGTATATTTTACGTATGGAAGATAGTATTATGGTCCATACTTGGTGATATTTATGATGATCGGTGTATCCAAAATTATTAGGTTCTAATAACACTCTCCCTTCCTTAAAAAATGTTGTTTTGTTTCAATCTTCAATAGAATACTGCATTGAAAATTTTGATTCATGATGTGATGGGATTTCATATAATTGAAATTTTTTATTCATGAATACACATTTTGTTTTCTTCAAAAGAAGGTATCTCAAGGAAAAATGAAAAATAATAATATAACTTATATAGTTATAGACATGTATGTACATATTCACCACACACATATTGGGATAATTTATGTGTGTATTCCCATTCATGTTACAATGATCACACTAAATTCCTTGGTTTTTATCTAGACCAGTTGCCATATTTTAAAACTTATATGTAAAATTTGGGCAATTTATACCTCAACATGAGAACTAAATACACAAAACTCCAACGTATGGTCTATAGCCTCAATGTGTAACAATACTTCTAATGATCTCTTTTAGATTTAAAAGGGATACTATATAGTAATTTTTAATATCTTTATTGTACCTTTCCTTAGAACATTATTGGGTGTTACATATCATCTAACTCGTGAAGAAACCTTGTCAACAAGCCTTTATAAAACCCTAGTTCATATGACTTTACTATTTTCAAGGAAAATAATGTATACCTCTCTACTCAACCAAATTATGTTGATCAAATTTAGGGTATCAAAAATTCTCTAATGAATACTTATAAAACTACTTGAAATGTCATTGAATACTTTAGATCATACCTTAGATACCAATCTTTTGCATAATCTCCCAAGGTATAATAAAATTTATGAACCTTCATTAGACCATATGTGATGTATTTCAGCGCGTAAAATGATACGATGAGACTACAAATTCCTTTATTTATTGTGAACACATAATTCAATATTAAATTCATTTATGTATTATACACTAGGGATTAATTGTCATCACAGGGGGTACATTTCATTTTGTATCAATATTACTTCCAATTAAAAATGATTACAATCATTTAATGGCAAGTTACCTCTTGGTAGAGGTAAGTTACCTTTCATCAGAGTGCAATGGTTGATTGAATCTAGAATGGGGTGGTGGGGTTGTTTTTATTAGACTATGTTAAACATCACAACCACACTTATTAAATTATCTAAAGTACCAACAATCTATGTTTCCCTTATTAGATTCCCGAAAGGAATCTTTATGATAACTCTAAATCATCCTTGTTATATGTGAAATTAATGCAAGACTCTAGTTTTAGTAGGTGCTTTAGGGAATTATCCATCTATCATGTCCCAATCCTCTTGACTCATGGTGGTGGTAATAATATCCATAAGATCTTGCTTTACAACAACTTCAATTATCATGTTGTCATAAAATGTATGCTATATAGTGGTGATCCCACTCTACACAAGATATTTGTTTACCTTCCCACCTTGATTATCAATTTATTGTAAACTTTATGCAATATGAGCCCCACAATCATAAATAAGGTGAATAATATTGAGTGCATGGGTCAATTTAACTTCACTAACATGTAACAAAGAAAGTGATGACTTATTGATTTTTTATTAGATAGATAATGACTCTATAATAAGATACATAGTGTGATTCCTATCATGTTACTTTTTTTGAGTTTATTAAATAAGAATAAATATTAAAACTAAAATTATCTAAGGATTAGGTTAGTTTTTTGGTGGATTTTTTTAATCTACTTCAATCAAGGCAATATGCATGAATAAGATCACTTGTTTTGATACATTAAGAGGTAAAATAATAGAATTTTGGATTCTTCAACTATGAGTAAGCTTAGTATTGTCCACTTTTATGAAAATTGTTATCAGGTCATGTCTTAGTTGAACAATTCAAGAACCAACATTATATGAATTTTTATTAATGAATATTTAAAACATATTTATGACCAAAAAGTAATACACTCTAAACTATTCTCCTATTAAAAAAATAGAAGGAATAGAACATAACATGAATCGATCGTGGAATGGAAATTAGTATATATTAATAGTTGATCACATTACATTGGGATACCATTAGGTCATATCCCATAACATCATATTATCAAAATAATAAGAATGTATCAATAGTACACAAGTTACCAATAAGTGAAGCTTAAGGCATACAATCATTCAAATGAAATTTTAAACCTTATAGTACAAAATAGTACAATCATGAAATTATATTACCTTCCACGAAATAGTATAGTAATCAATAAAATAAAAAATTGTGGTTGAGATCATTCTCAAATAAAATAATTCCCATATATAATTCTAAAAGAGTTCCTTAAATGCAAAATAAGAGTTCACACCCAAAGGATGAATCATAATGAGCCTTCCATAGAGTATAATGCAAAAATTGGCCCTACCCTCCCAATCTATTAGTAGGATTCTAGGAGGAAGCTCACACAAGGATAAAAATCACACCAAAATCCAAGAAAAGGGATAAGGTAACATTTATTTAGCGGATTCTTTTAGTTATAAAATTCAATATTTGTGCAAGTTTAATATGCCCTTATAGATGTTATTGTGTTCAACCATCACTAAAAGAGAGCTAAAAGACTTGTACTAGTAACCTTGATATTAGTTTTCTAGCTCAAAAGTAAGGGATAAGGTAGCATTTATTTAGCATTTTATAGGATAATTTAATAATCATTATCTTAACTTTTTAAACTTTTTAATCTAGATTCCTTTGGTTCCCTATGTGATGAATATGTCAAATTAAGGCGTGTAGGTGATATCATATTGGTATAGTGCATATAGAGATTTAATTTCTAAATTCATAAATAGTTTACTTTTTCATATTACTTTCTTTTTTTACATAATTTTTTTGGTTAAAATTGAAAAATATGGGGAGGCTTTCAATAATTTTTTTCAAAAGAAATTTAAATTTATGTGAAATTTTATCAATTTAAGGTTTACGATTTTAAAAAAGTCTTCTAAATTGAATTTTAATTTCATTTTTTAGTTATGGCTTCTTCCTTTGTTAATTTTTTTGAGAGGACTGATTTAGAGATAACAAAACTATCATCTATTCTTTAGCTTTTGAGTATAGTTGGGAAATACAAAACACATTGTGAAAATATATTGAAAGATCTTTAAAAATACAAAAAAACTTGAAAACATATAACCCTTTCCAGCTTGAGTCACTAAAAAAATTTATGGATGAATTAAAATCAAGTGTGACAGAGTGATGTGGGATATAATGAAGTTGTAGCTAGAATTCTGATAAGGAAGTTGTAAAGATCTCATGTTGGGTGTGACTTATTTAGGTAAAAATAAAATCAGGGAATATTATGTAAACAAATGTACATGTCACCTTTGTGCACCATTGATTTATCCTA
Source organism: Taxus wallichiana var. yunnanensis (assembly GCA_018340775.1). Classification (NCBI taxonomy): domain Eukaryota; kingdom Viridiplantae; phylum Streptophyta; class Pinopsida; order Cupressales; family Taxaceae; genus Taxus; species Taxus wallichiana. The sequence continues at coordinate 447,840,304 of CM031237.1, read as the reverse complement.
GATTTGTGGCCTCTCAAGGCCAATTTCCTAACAATGACCAGATTACCATTATATTTCATTATGATGCTACATGTTGAGGTTCACCTAAACCTAAAGGTGAACTATTTAGACATCCCTAGTTATTTTGGGTAGGGGCATGGCCGTATTAGCGACATGCCTACATATTGACAGGAAGGAGCTCCTCCTGTTGTTGACGTGCGACAACTTGTAGAGAGGCCATGACCTTTCTTATCTAGCTTTCAAGATGTCGTTGCACCTATCATTATGAGTGCCCATGAGGGTTCTATAGAGGGTCTTGGGAGCATTTCTTGTGAGACCCAATTTATCTCTTATGACCATGTGGGTTATCTCTTTGAGAGACATGGTAGCGATGGACGAGCTAATAGTAGAAATGATGCATGTATTGAGTTATACACTCGTGCACATTTGATATCACATGATGACTTTGAGGCGATTACAAATGTAACAGAGATGCATTAGCTGAGATGCATCATGGCTTGTGACTTGTTGCATGCATATGATCTGATTTCATGGCAGTGTGGCATTCCACTATTAGGGGTTTTAGATTTTATAGAGCATATTATTTTTTAGGGTAGTGTATCTTGTATTCAAGGTACTACTGCAATTGTTAAAGTTAGACCTCTTGTTGTTGGGATCATGACACCCGATGTTCAACACTTTTTTGTTCTGGTGTGTAAAAATTAAACATTAATGTAATTGATTTATCTTATTTTATTATTACTTTACAATTTATTAATATTTAAATAGATATATAAGATCTAGTGTTGACATATAATATTGAATGTTTACTTATGTGTTTAGGATTCTAGCTCCAGGGCATGCTGATGAGTATTGTGGTGCTTCCCACCCACATCATATCCACATATGACATATACACAACTCTTGAATGAGCCGAGCCATGATCTATCACTTGATGTTGAGGGCTTGAGTCAACTTGGTTCATTTGGCTTGTTATTTTCTGGTGTTGAGATCGTGGGTCAGCCACAAATAGTTGTTGGTGGCAGCCCCATAGATTTGGAGACACATTTTACAGAGGTATATATATATATATATATATATTGTGTTTTAGATTTAATATTTAATCTAAATTGAAATTTGTGAAATTAATGTTTTATTCAAAAAACTTGTTTATCAACTTCTTACATTTAATTTATTTTGTTTCATAGGGATCTACAAGCCAATATCTACACATAGTGTATATAATCCCAACATCTGCCCGCATATAGATACAGAGGTAATCAATTACATCTAGTTATATGATATATTCAATTAATCAATAAATTGTTGTATAATTTTGTTTATAAATTTTAATAAGGTATGTTATATATAGTTTTTGATGTGTATAATTATTTTTATGAATACAGGGTTTAGTAGAGCCTAATGATGGATTTGGTACTTACCCTACTAGGCGGAAGAGACTATCTAGATGATACATTGTACTCTTTTTCATCATGTACATGTATATAGTGTTTACACAAGATTTTGATATGACTTAGACATGTATATATATTTTAGGGATATTACTTGTATATAGATATTGATTTATCACATGTATCTTGTTGATCTATACACATGTATTTTATTGATTGACTTAGAAATGTGTTAATTGATTTATTTATGAGTTGTGATTACAACATGCAATGTGATGATAAGAATGGATTTAAGAACATGTTATTAACTTTGTAATATGATGAGTCACTGATTTATGTTACTTTAGAGAAAATGATCATTTAATATTATTTGTGTACTCAAGTAATGCATGAACCTAATGAAACATGAACCTCATCATAGTAATGCATAGGATATTATGAACCTAATGAACATATTATTAACTCATTAATTTCTACAAGATATACTCACACCATCAAATAATATAAATTCATCCTTCTAATTGACACTTAGATGATTAACACTTTAATCCTCCTAAGAGTTAATTGGAAAGTGGTTTGACATTATTAATTTATTCAATTAAGAATATTTGTGTTGATTAAGCCTAAATTTAATCAATAAATTCAAACTTAAAAGTGTATAAAAGGAGTTTAGGAATATTCTAGAAGTATAAGGTAATCGAAATAATTGATAATATGTTAGAGAAAAATACAATTTTTAGACTTATATAGATCTAGAAAAGGAGGCAAAGTAAACAAAACAAAAACTAAAAACTTCATCCAAATTATAGTTCTCTAGTGACACAACCAGAACCGTAATAATTTACGGTTTTAAAAATGAAAAATACTATGAAATTGAGTTGACTACTTTGTTTTTCTACTTATGAACTCCAAAAGTATTTCTCTCTTTTTCTAGAATTCACTATGATACACTTGGAAACAAATATTCTTCCTTAGAATGTTATTTAAAATGTAGCACCTTGACAAATTTTTAAGTGTTGAGTGTAGAACTTAATTTCTTAATAGAAAGCTTGTTTTTACATGTTGTTGGATTTGACATGACCGGCATCGGTCAATTATCAATAGGCATTGGTCGGCAAGAATTAGCATCGATTAACCTATGCGGTGGTGCCTTGTTTTTGGCCAAGAATTAGAATAAATATTTTTCTTTAAAGATGATTTCTTGATTGTAAAAGCATATTTAGTTGCCCGAATAGATATATATATGCATGTATGCATTATATGAGGGTATGAGAGAAGAAAATAGCAATTGTTTGCATGTTAGTTTTCTTGGTGAGCAAGAAAGAGTAGGTTTGAGTGAGGGAAAAATATCGAACATTCTATGAAGTGTTGGAATATAGTTAATATTCATTGTATTTCCTCTGTAAATAACTGAATAATAATTTTGGTTGTTTCTTGGTGGATGTAGCCCATATTGGGTGAACCACGTTAAATATGGTGTTATCTTTCTCTTGTTTATTTTATCTTCTGGTTTATTTCCGCATTCATTTCTTGTATGCTTTATCTTATTTTATATTTTTACAAAACTATTATATGGTTAAAACCCAACAATTGGTATCAAAGCTTTGTTTGGAGGTTTTTAGTGTTGACGGATTTACTCACCGAGGGTTTTCTCGATTGAGTGGGAGCATTGCAATGATATAAGATAGTAAATATTGAGTAGAGAAATTTGGTGTTCATAATTATCAACTATGGAAGATGCACGTGGAGGATTATTTTTATCAAAAGGATGTATACTTACCTTTGGATGAGCATGCACAACCGAACATGATGACTAATAAAGAATAGAAGGTTCTTGACAGAAAGGCTCTGGGATCTATAAGATTGAGCTTGACAACATTGGTGGCTTCAAATTTTACAGATGCATAAACCATGTTAGAGTTGATGAAATATTTATAAAAATTATATGAAACTGCTAGTGCTTGAATAAGGTTTATTTTATGAAAAATTATTTAATTCTAAGATGCAAGAAGGTGGATCTGTATCTAATCATTTGAATGATTTTTGGTCTATTGTAAATCAATTAAAATTGGTAGAAATTTTGTTTGATGATGAATTGAAATAACTTTTATTCTTATTCTCTTTGCCAGATAGTGGGGATAACTTGGTAATGGTTAATAATACAATGTCTTCTTCTAAAGGTTTGAAATTTGATGATGTGGTTATTGTAATCATTAATGAGAAAATATGCGAGAAAAAGCTCAGGAGAAGCATCATCTAGAAACACTTTAAATGTAGAAAGCAGGGGAAGATCTAAGGAGAGATCATCAAAGAGCAAGAATAATGGGAGATCAAAGTCAAGAAATGGTAGATCTAGATCCAAGTATAGAGATTTACTTTGTTGGAATTGTGGAAAGAGAGGACACGTAAAGAAGGAGTGTTGGTCCAAGGAAAACAAAGAGAATACATCAGACAAAGGTAAAGAGGAAAATGTTGCAAGTGAGGTAAAGAAAGATGCCCTTATTCTCTCCTTGGATAATAAATTAGAATCTTGGGTTTTAGATTTTGGAGCTTCTTTCCATGCTACCCCTAATAAGGGTTATTTCAAAAATTATGTTCAGGGTGATTTTGGACAAGTTTATTTAGGAGATGATGAGCCATGCAATATTAATGGTAAAGGTGATGTTTATCTAAATCTGTAGAATGAAAATCCATGGGTATTGAAAGATGTGAGGCATGTGCCAAGCCTCAAGAGAAATATAATATCTACATGAAAACTAGGTGAATTTGGATGTGTGGTTCCATTCACAACCGATTCTTGGAAGGTTACCAAGGGATCTCTTGTTGTGGCACTTTATATCTAACTACCTATGTTACTAATTCCTTTTATGTTTTATCTACTACATATTTAGATGCAACCATTTGGCATAATTGGCTAGGCCATATAAGTGAAAAATGAATGCATATCCTAAAGGCTAAGGGTAAGTTATTGGATTTGAAACAATTACATCTTTAATTTTGTGACCATAGCATATTTGTAAAGTAGAAGAGAGTGAGATTTATCAAGGTTGGGTCAACAAATAAGGAGAATAAATTGGAGCTTGTACACTCAGATGTGTAGGGACCATCTCAAGTAGCTTCTATTAGAGGATCCCAATATTATGTGACTTTCATTGATGATGCCACAAGGAAGGTATGGATTTATTGTATTAAGCATAAATATGATGTTTTTGAGACTTTTAAAAGGTGGAAATCCCTTATGGAAAATGAAACAAACTTAAAATTAAAGTGCCTTAGATCTGAAAATGGTGGTGAGTATTGCAACAAGGATTTCAATGATTATTGTTCAGTGAATGGAATACGAAGAGAAAGAACAGTTCCTAGAACTCCACAGGAGAATGAATTTGTAGAAAGAATGAACAGAACAATTGTGGAGCATGCTAGAAGCATGAAGATACATGTCGGTTTGCCTTTGAAGTTTTGGATAGAAGTAGTGGATACTACAGTGTACTTGATCAACTATGGGTCTTCAACAACACTGGATGGTGGAATACCAGAAGAAGCTTGGTCTGGAAAAGAGGTATATTTTTATTTTTTTAGAGTTTTTGGATCGAAGCTTTTGTGAATGTTGATAGGAAAATAGGAATAATTTGGATTCTAAATCTAAGATATGGACTTACATTGGTCATGGCTATGGTGATTTCGGGTATCGTTTTTGGGATTTAGAATATTATAAGATTATTAGGAGTCATAAAGTTGATTTAAATGAAAAGAGAATGTACAAGGATCGGGTTTTGGTGCCTAAATATGAACATGTTGATGACATTTTGAAGGAAAATAAAATTTTGGATCTAAAATAGACATCCAGTAGACACTAGCGTTGGTTCTACGAGCTGAAGTCGGTGCCATCATGCTAACCAAAGATCGATAGATGGGATTGGGTTCATAACAGACAACTACTAGAACCGGTGTCGGTAACCCTCGAACCGGTGGTGGTGAGGCAATCACAGTCGGTCGGTAAACAGAGGAACCATGATCGGTTACAGAACCGTCATCGGTATCAGGAGACCAACATCAGTCACTGACAAAGATTGACACGAACATTCAATAGGCACAAAATGAGCCCCAGATACCCTAGATCCCATTGAAAATGTCACAAAGAGTAATTAGACATCCATAGATATTTTCACCTTCCTTTTCTTATTTATTATTGATTGATAGTGGTGAACCAGAAATATTTGAAGAAACAATGCAGGTAGATACCCATGAGTAGTGGGAGCATGGCATGGATGAGGAGATGGAATCCTTGAAAAAAATCAAACATGGGATTTGGTCAAGTTTCTAGCAGGTAAGAAAGCACTATAGAACAAATGGGTTTACAGGATCAAGGAAGAAGAGGGTGGACATAAAAGATATAAGGAAAGGCTTGTGGTAAAGCTATTTGCACATAAAGTAGGTATTGACTTTGATGAAATTTTTTCTCCTATAGTTAAGATGAATTTTATTCATATTTTTCTAAGTTTGGTCATAAAAAATATTTTCATTTAGAAACAACTTGATGTTAATATGGCTATTCTTCATGGTGATTTTGAAGAAGATATTTATATACAACAATTGTTTGGTTATGAAGTCAAGGGTAAGGATAAACTTGTGTGTAGATTGAAAAATATCCTATATGGGCTCAAGAAAGATCCAAGGCAATGGTATTTGAGATTTGATAGTTTTATGCATGAGCATGGTTATATGATATGTGAATATGACCATTTTTTTAATTTTAAGAAGCTTGAAAATGGGAGCTATTTTATTTTGTTACTAGTATGTGGATGATATGTTGATTACAAGATCTAGTATGTAGAACATCGGTAAACTTAAAAATACTATCTCACACATTTGCAATGAAGGATTTGGGAGCTGCAAAGAAAATCATTGGCATGCAAATTCACCGAGATAGGAAAAACAAGAAGTTGTATTTGTCTCAGGAGGCTTATATCAATAAGGTGTTGGAAAGGTTTAACATGTAGAATTCAAAACATGTTAGTACACCTATGGCTAGACACTTCAAATTGAGAAAATATCAGTTTCCTTCATCACACGAGGAGGTTGAGTACATGATATGTGTTCCTTATGATTCAGTAGTAGGAAGTCTTATGTATGTCATGGTTTGTACTAGACCAGACATTACACAGGCAGTGGGAGTTGTGAGCAGGTTTATGGATAATCCAAGTAAAGAACATTAGAAAGCAGTCCAATGGATTCTTAGGTATTTGAGAGGGACATTCGGCATGGAGTTATGCTATGGAGGGTCAGATACTTCTTTACGTGGATATGTTGATTCAAATATGGCTGGAGATTTGGATGGAAGGAGGAACACCATTGGATATGTTTTCACAATAGGTGGAACAACAATTAGTTGGATTTCAAGATTGCAAAAGGTTGTGGCTTTGTCTACTATAGAGGCAGAGTATGTTGTAGCTACAGAAGCTAGCAAGGAGATGATATGGATGAGTAGGTTCATGGAAGAGTTGGGTAAGGAGCAAGAGGATTGTAGATTATACAGTGATAGTCAGAGCACAATCCATCTGGCAAATAACTCAACATTTCATTCAAGAACAAAACACATTTAGTTGAGGTATCACTTCATATGGCAGTGTTGGAGGATGGGCAGATGAAGTTAGAGAAAATCCATATGGATGAGAACCTTGCGAATATGCTAACGAAGCCATTGGTAAAGGAGAAGTTGGATCTTCACTCCACTTCATTGGTATTTGATTTTGAGACTTGAAGAGGAAGAAACGGGCCAAGGAAAAGGATCCAAGGATGGTGATGTACAATATAGTGCAGCAATTGATCTCCAAGTGGGATATTGTTGAGTTTGGAGCTTAATTGCTTCACATAAAGCTTGATTTTACATGTTGTTGGATTTGATAGTGACCGTCATCGGTCGGAAGTGACCGCATCGGTCAAGCGGTGACCCGCATCGGTTAGTTATCAACCAACATCGGTCAGGCATTAACCGAAATTGGTTAACCTGTGCGATGATGCTTTGTTTTTTGGTCAAGAATTAGAATAAATATTTTTCTTTAAATATGATTTCTTGATTGTAAAATCATAGTTAGTTTCCTAGAATATATATATATATATGCATGTATGCATTGTATGAGGGTATGAGAGAAGAAAATAGTAATTGTTTGCATGTTAGTTTTCTTGGTGAGCAAGAAAGAGTAGTTGAGTGAGGGAAAAATATTGAACATCCTGTGAGGTGTTGGAAGACAACAAATCTTCATTGTATTTCCTCTGTAAAGAACTGAATAATAATTTTGGCCATTTCTTGGTGGACGTAGCCCACACTAGGTGAACCACGTTAAATACTGGTGTTATCTTTCTCTTGTTTATTTTATCTTCTAGTTTATTTCCACATTCATTTCTTGTATGCTTTATCTGATTTTAGATATGTGCAACACTATTATATGGTTAAACCCCAACAAAAAGAAATGGAGGGGGATTAATGGAGACCTATATTGTCCATAAATTATTATCAAGGCCCTAAGATTTTGACCGATTTGGAAAGTAACACACCAAGTATAATAAAATTGAGCATGTAGTCCAATATTTTAATGCATGTGTCCCTTTCATTTCAATTATTTAATCACTTAAGTAATCAAATGCTAGATACTCTTTTCTAATTGCTTGAATTTTTCTTTTGGCACATGGATGTTCTTTAAAAAATTAATTTCTTACTTTTACAATTGTCTATGTGTAATTGTGTCTTAAATTCACTCAAGTATTTATATACTTCTTGAATATAAATTAAGACTCTTTTGGCATGTTTGTCAACATACAATAGGCAATAAATACCTACATCACTCCGAAAATATCAACTCAACAAGTTACTGAAGTAGTATAGAGAAGTATTCACAACGTCTTTCTTCAAAAATATTTTGTGTAATAAAGCACTGCATAGATTTGGTTCCTAGATCTCGTCTTACAAAAATCCCTCTATATCACATATCACTTTGGAATAATGATGGTCTAGTGCCAAATACAAGATATTCTCGATCAAGGAAAAATCAGCCCCAACCCATCTCCTTGTGTGAATCTAATAGTCCTTTATCCCAAGAATTATGGATCATGTTGAATATGCATATACTATCATGTACTTTAGTATCCACAACCACGTATTAATGACCCCTTGGACTATTTATCAGGAAGGAAAAAATTTACCAAAATTGACAAGAATTCAAGTTATCATAGAGTTCTAACCATATATAAGATAATTTTCAAGACACAACAAGAATTGTGTGAATGGGTGTTTATGTCTTTCATCTTGATCAATGTTCTAGTAACATTTATGTAATTAATGGGAAATCTACTCAGGGCCTTCCTTAACTCCTCCATCATTTTATACTATAATGACATCATCATCTTCAACAAGACTTGGGAGGAGCATGTGGATCACATATCCCATGTCTTCTACATCTTGCACAAACACATGTTACAAGCCAAAATAGTGAAGTGTGCATTTGGAATTTTACAAATTCAATATTTGGGAAACATAATTAACCATACTAGAAGACATGTAGATCTAGATAATATCAAATTGGCCAAATATTGACCTAATCCACAAAATATCATAGAATTGAGGATTTTTCTTAGACTCACAAACTTTAATAGTAATTTTATCATTGGTTCCTCACACATAGTACTATGATCCCTCACCAAATAACACATGTGTAAGCCAATTTTATTAGATTCAATCACAACAATGCATTTTTGAGCTTCTCAAGAAATATCTTTATGTAACATTTATTCTCGCAATGCCTAGCATTACACACTCCTTCAAAATTCACATTAATGCACCTCACTATGTACTTGATGTATTACTTCATGTAGCATGGACATCATGTTGCATATGAGTCAAAGATATTCAATGACATGGTGTAAAGGTACTCCACATATGAAAAAGAGTATATTCATTTAGCCAAACCATTATGGAAGGTGTTTATAAGGTTTGAATGGGACGAATTATAATCAACATGCAAAAGTTTCATACTGAGCCAAAATAAATATATGACCTTGGGATAATATTTATGTACCTGAAAATAGGTAATAATGGTTACACAATATCAAATGTTAAAAATCAACTTTAGATTCAAGGAGGAAACCTAATTTAAATAAAAATGGGGAATATAATAGTTTGATCACTTTGATAATACTAAAAATTCTATTGAAAAAATTTCCAAGTTGGGATTGTAAAAAATTAAAAATATGATTACATGTTGGGCATACTTGATCAAAATAAAATCATTAAGGAGATAATGAGAAATCTCAATTTAGAAATGTGCTCTTGATAGTTTCATACATTGTGCTCTCAATTTTGAAATGTCTTTAGCTTTTCCACATCATCCAAGATCTCATAGACTCCAATGCACTTGAATGGGATGATCCTATTGACTATTGATCATGCTTTGTTTCCTCATCTTAACACTAAAATGTACACAAGTTTTAAAAACATATCTCATGTGATACCAGTTATGCCATATGTATTACAATCACCCCTACTAATAATCATAACCCATAGTATAAGCTTAAATTCATATCAAGAAATTTTAATCCATAACATATAGGAGGAGGATATACTTTTTAATTCATAGCAAGAAATTTGTCAAATATATATGCCAAAGTGAGAAATAAAATAGAGAAAATATTCCACTCAGAAGACATCAATATATAACATTATAGGTTCTTCTATATAATACCAAGTGGCTCATCTCATTGTTCAATGACCTGTAAATTTTTTTCATAATCTTCTACATCTAGTCTCCATTTTGTTTCCACGTGCATTCTTCACTTTGATGCAATTGTAACCTAGTAGCAACTATGTGATGGGTGTAATGATATACCTTATTTTTGGTTCGTAATCAAAAAAGTGAATCCCACTTTGGAGGGCTTTCACTTGCTGTAAATATGTTCCCTGCACTACAATTGAGCCAGTATAAAATGTTGTCTCCTCACTTTTTATTTCACTTGTTAGATTTGTTTTCTCTTATGTGCAACGTAACAAGTAGTACTCCACTTTCTCAATATTGTCTTCTTTTGCAATGATTGCAAATACATCACCTACAACAAAATCATTATACAAAAAGTTTTTTTGTTAGAATTAAATTCAAATAAATATTCAATGATCTATATACTATAAATTATATATTAATTCAATGATTAAAGACAATCCTTTTTTAAAATACCTTGTTTAACAAGTCCAAATATGTGGTCATAATCAGGTGAAATCAAGGGAACATATTCAAAAATATCATCATGATCTGATCCATATGAGTCATCCACAACTAAAGGAACTTGCTTCCACTCACCTACATACCCACGTTTTTGAATATTGCACTTTGTATATGATTTTTTCATGCATTCATATAAAAACAAGAATAATCTCTTATATAGATTGTCCAGTTATTACTATCCACAGTCATCATAGAGTGCAAATACCTATAATTATGAATCCTTTCACATCCATGTTTTTTCCTTCAATCAATACTTGATTAATCATACAAAATCAATAAAGTTTAACAAACATCAAAATTAAGAAAAATAAATGTACATGTACATAATTTTATGTGTAATTTGTAATCAATTTCACATCAAGATACATATGTTTTAAATACATGTACATGTTATCTCCAAAAACACTTTGTGTGGGGGCATGTTACTATGATGCGAGGTTAAAGACTTAACTACAAAATGTTGCCTAAACCATTCAACAACAATGTGGGCATCAATCAATCAATCTCCCTTATAATAAAAATTGTTTTTCTTTAGAGAACGTTTGATGCATGCACTCGCACCATCGTGTTCTCCCTTCCCATGACCACTCTAAAAAAATCCATAAATAAGGTATTTTGAGATAATGCTGATAGTGACAGAGTGCAAAGAAAGGGTGATAAGATTTGAATTGTGATGCACAACCATCGACCAAATAAAATTTTGATCTATTTGTACTCCTCGTTGATTAATATATTGGAAAAACAATTCAAAACAATGTTGTATGAAGTGGGTGTCATGTTCCTTGTCATCATTTATATAGAAGTGACACTCCTTCTTAATCACTCACTTCACATATGTACTTTTAACCCCATCCAAATCTAATTGTGCATGCCTATAAAATACGTGAACCCTAATGGTAACCTAATCAGTATGATAATATTGTGTTTGAATCTATTATTTATGATAAAATGAGTAATTCTCGAAAATCAACCACGAACAATATGGAACCAATAGGGAATGTGTCTCTATTGGTCTTAAATTGTGTAGCCTACCACTTTGCATAGTGATAATGTTTGATGTACAGACTAATCAAACTTCAGAAACTATGCATGAATGTTGCAATGGGGATTTCCTCTTCTACCAAGTCCAACCTAGTTTCATTATTTCCAAGTCATGTTTAATATTTTATGTATTTGAACCTACAAAATCAATACATAATGGAAAACTTGTTATCTTAATTTACAATAAACATAAAAAATAAAAATAAAATATGTACATCCAAATTTAAAATTAATTAAATTTTCTTTATTTAATAATAACATCTTGCAAGTCACCATTTGAACTGTGTCCAAGTCTTCATTTGTTTCTAGAAATAATTTCAAGTCCCCACACTTGTCACAAACACCTTTTATGTAAGCCATAAGACCGCTCACATCATCATCGGATATTGTGCAAAGAATAGAATCTATGAATTCACTCACACGTCTAGGGGGCATTTTCTAGACCATTTGA
>CM031237.1:447798152-447823152 GCA_018340775.1 Taxus wallichiana var. yunnanensis | reverse complement strand
ATTTTTTTATTAATATGAGGATAACATAATTATGTGCAAGCTATATTTTTTGGTAGGAGGATAGGTTTATAGCCAAAATTGTCTAAGGGATATCAAGCTCAGAGTTAAATACACAATACTAATCATAGACTGTATTCAAAAACACACAATACAAACTTTCACAATACTAATCATTCTATTGTATTTATAATATAATATTCTTCTATCTAGAAGGCGTACTAAAGCTAAAACTTCATATTTACCCTAGACAAAAAAATAAAATTATGATTGATCAAGGATTTCAAGTATGTATGTATCAATTTTTGTAGCCATCTCTCTCTCTCTCTCTTTTTTGTTTCTTCCTACAAAGTGATCTTCTAACATTCTCCTCTGCTTTCCTTTCCTCACTATATTTTCGCTTGTTATTCTTCTCGATTTCCCATGATTCCTCCACTTCGATAATTTTCACCTACACACACAAATTGAGCTAGATCTGGATCTAAGAGTAAATTCAATAGAAAAATATACACATGTAACTCTTATTATATAGAAATCTCAATAGAAATTAGGTTATTTTTAATTAGATGCTTTTCTAACTTTAAAACTACTTTTCTAATTTTAAAAATAAATAAATCTAATATACAATTATTTAATTTTGTAATGTCTATTTAATAAAATTAACTATGTTTTAAAGTTAATTTAATTATATATAAATAATAGAATGTTTTTTTATTTTTATTTTTTAAAATAAATTAAAAATTATAATATACTTTTGATTAAAAACAAACAAAAATAATATGAAAAAGTATATTTTAAAATTAAAACCATTGAAATTGAATCTAAAAATAAAATAAAAACAATATTGGAAAAAACTTTGCTTTAAAACTATAGTTATTTAAAATTATTTTTAAAAACTAAATTTGAACTATCGACCATGGGTCTAAAATTAAATGTGTACTTAGCGTTCGGGTGGTAGGTTTTGGGTTTTGGGATGTTCGCGCGAAGGGGGTTCGCGTGAACACTCTTACTGAAGCCTACATGGCACCTATGTGGCACATTTTGGACCTTAATCTATTTGGAGGATAATTATTGGCCAAAATGTGTTACATAGCACCACATATTTAGGGTAAATAATTAGTTAAATTACAAAAATTTACATCAAAATACAATTTTTTATTACCTTTCCAAAAATATATTTTTCATTTTTTAAAAATTTGTTTTACTATTTTAAAAAAATTCCAATGTATGGTATTTTCATGCGACAATCAATAATAGTACACTTTCAACACAATTTGAAAAATGTAAAATATATAAAAATAAATAAAAATAATCTTACTATTTTTTGAAGTCTTCTTCGTAGTTATGAAAAAAATCAATTTCGATATAAATCTGAAAATATATTGGCATAAACATATGTACACCCTTAATCTGAAAATATCTTCACTAAAAAATTAATAAAAAAATACAAAAATTTGTCAGAACTCGATATTCAAATCTAGAACATATATCTAAAATTTTATGGTGAAAAAATAATTTTTCATTTAAAAAACTGATGCCGGATGGTTATTGCTCTATTATAAAATAAGAAACAACATATGAATAAAATTAAGAAAAAGGCCATATTTTTTCTAAAAAAATACATGTATTCTACACTCTAAACATTTCGTTAATTCATGGAATTTCATGAATGTGTATGGTTTTGTGGCTATTACCTTTGGAATTTCAATGAAACTAAAAATTTATGTTTATAAAGGTATAACAAATGCAAAAAAGTGGGACACACTTATACTTTTTCACCCAACACTAATGGCATTCGCTAGTGGTCATGTCACTAACGGTGTCCATTCTTTGGTTAGATTTCTTTTTTGTCTTCTTCCAACTTGGTTATGTATTGGTTCTCGTTGTTACATATTATTTTGGACAGCTTGTGCTAGAAATTATCCTAGGAATGAATTTATGTAAAAACTATGATAAAGGTAATTTAAGAGGGATCATTTATCTAAAACACATATCTACCTCATATGCGTAATGCAATTATAAGACTGAAATGTATTCAATGATCAAATGAGTTAATAACATGAGAATATATGCAACAAAGAACAAAGTGGAGGAATGAAGAGACAAGTGAGGACCTAGAAAGTCACGAGAAACATGGAAATGAAGAGACAAAAAAAAGTAAATAATGAAATAAGCCAACATTCCCCATTATTTTTTTGTTTTTACAAATGTATCCCCAAATCATTATCATCTTCATCTTCTGATTTTGGTTCATATTCTTTTGAGTCAAAATCTTGTTAAGTCATGACACGTTCTTTCTCGCTTCTTGTGGCGAGGACGTCATCCGGATTTCTTTAAATCACTAAGACCATATGTTCTCTCATTTCCCGAGTTGTGGATGAAGAGGTGGGCTCCATATGCTCGTGAAGTGTAAAATGAACACTCCCGTGGGTTTTCTATCTCGTGTTCAACATCTACATCATAGCCTTCTTTGAGCGAGAAATGACTCTTCTCCATCTGTACCGTGCGTTGAACAAGAATTATTCATGCAACTTAGTTTATGCATTATGTCCTCAAATATTGAATTTGTTGAGACTTTTAACAACTCAAAGTAGAAACCGAAACTCTCTTGGGATTGAATTTGGTCTATCAAAGGTTACACATTCCTATGGTTTCTCACAATATTGTTAGCTTTTATGGGCATGATTATCATGTGCTCGGATGTCTGGATGAGATCACAAGCTTTACCTTGTTGTTGATCAAGTGCTTATGTTCTTGTAGCGAAATTGATGAAGTTGGGGTTGTAATCTTGTGTTTTCTCCAATTGAAGTATCTTTAACTAATAGTGCCCCACTACTACCTCTGGTGAGCGTATTGAGAAATTCCCTTTCTCTTCCATTGTTTTCATAGGAGGAAAAGCTTAACATTTTTGCACGAACTACAAAATCACTATAGTAAATATATTTGACTCCAAAATTGCATTCCTCTATAGATTAATCAAACACATGAGCTAATGATTGAACACATATACTTATGTGGATGGTTGCAGCTAGATACATCTCTATAACACCAATATATTTTTATGCAATCATTGTTATGGGATTCATCGTTCCATTAGCACCCACATTACTCACACTAAATGTGTTACTTTAGACAAATGGAGCATCCATGAAGTCATCCTTATGACATACATATTAAATGGTGTAGCCTCTACTTATTGGGAAAATAACATGTGATGATACGAGGATATGAAGTGTGTCATAATATATATATGCAACGTGTAGGATCAAATCACATAGGAAGTAGAAGATGAATGATCGACTACTTGATTTGGATTATTTCTCTCCTAATTCCTAACTTGACTTGACCTAACAAACAGTGTGTGTAGGGATTCGGTGGCTAGTTCCTCTTTTGACACCCCTCCCCATTGGATTTGGTGTATTTTTGGTTCACCTAGCAACGATTCCCATCACAGAACAAGAATCAACCCCGCTCAAAGCTTTGGAGATTCCATCATTTACAATAAGAACCACACTTGCGATGACCACTATATTTTCGGGTGGAACACTTCATTGGTGTCGGTTTCACATTTATTTACCACTAGATGATTATCCAGTCCATCCCATTCAAATGCTCTAATACCAATGTAATTAAATGATAAGAATAAATGTATTTAATGATCAAATGAACTAACAAAATGACAATATATACAATAGAGAACAAAGTGGAGGAAATGAAGAGACAAGTGAGGACTGAACTCGAGCACCGATTGGATAGAACCTCAACACCTAAGTGGACATTAGCGCCCATATCAATCACTAGCACCCAAGTGTTCCTATCTTGTTGTGGATGCTCTATCCCACACATCGCTAAGTTCCAAAACCTCTAGTGAACCTTGATGGCACTCTTCCCAGTAATTCCCTAGGTCATATCAGTTCTAGATCACTCATAAATCAGTTGATTCATTTATCTCTCTCACTTGTTTAGGGTTTCATATTTTATATGATTATTGCTTACAACTTACTGTATATTATCACTTGTATATAATTAGTTACAATAGTTACTCTAAAATAAATATGTAATTCAATTTATATTAATCATTTGGTGAACCAGCTTCCTTATATGCCCATTATCGTATCTTTCATGATTTCCCATCCCTTTTATTACAATGCTTCCCCAATGTATACCCTAGTTCAAATTCATAATATCCTTGTTAAGTGTGTCCTAGTTGATCTTGGATCCGATCTTAACATATACACACTGTCCTTTCTCCATCAAATAGGATTTTTTTCTACTCATCTCACTCCATCTAATATTTGTATTTATTTCTTTGATTCTACACCTAAACAAGTATTAGGCACAACCTCTCTTCCCCTTACTATGATATCTTGTAATCTTAATATTTTATGTCACATTATGCTTTATGATGTTCGTTAAACTATCCTTCTAGGCCATATTTGGTTACATACTGTGCATACACTTATTTCTACCCCCCTGAAATATCACACAACGCCCTTACTACACCTCCTTCCATAGATACTTCTAATGAAATTACCTACATTGCACATCCTTCTCCTCTTAGGGTGCACTATAGTGCTACTAATTTACATGATCAATTCTCTATTAGTACCCACGATACTCTTCCCATTGTGTCTCACTCTCGATACACTTCTATTGGTCATATGCTTATTATTTCCAACATGTTACATCTCTCTTTGCACCTTCCCCATCACAAGTTAAAGCATTGTATGTTGGTTTTACAATGATTCCTAATCCTCACACTTTCCAAGATCCTATGAATAATTCATTTACCATGGTTCCACATTATATTGTTACATCCATGGGGAAATCAATTCCTCTCTACCTTCCTTTCTGTCTACATGGTCACATGGGATAATTCATACTACTTTATTACTAATGGTCTTCCCAAATTGCACTGTTACTTTTTGCGAATCTTGTTTCTCTACCTCCATTATTTGAAATGCATACTTGATGAGCCTTCTGGAATTGCATATCTTACACATATTTTGATTCACATACTGATCCTTATGTTTTCACTTCCTTTTTCCATTATTTCCAACACACACAATGCTACACCTATTCTATTTTATCCTAATGGGTACATTTTTACTGCTCATACACTACCTATTCATCTAGTTGGGATCTTTAACTCTGTCGGGTTTTCCCCTCACTATGTTTACATTATTCTTGGTAGTTTATGTGTTTACCAATGTTCTCCCTATTTTAGTTTTTCCACATGCATGACACAATCGACTCCACATGCTATTATACATGCACTTTCACGTAACATGTGTTCATCCTCTTTAGCATATTATGGAATCTTGCATACTACTCTCATTGCATAGATCTCCACCACTCACACACTTGGGGGACATCCAACTTCCCCCTCCCTATAGTCCCACGTTCTAATCAATAGTCACCTATCCATACATTACTCTTGTTTTACAATTCACATCAATCTTTCCAGCAGCGCTTTCTCTCATCTACACTATGTGTACACCTTACTACATCTATATACACTCCTATGCTAATTTATAAACTTTTTATAATCATGCTCACTTATGGCCCATTCTACTCATGATACACATAGTAATTTGCATATACGATATACATCCTTTCGTACACTATACATCCTCATGATATTCTTGCTAACAATGATCATATCTATTTACACACTTGGAGGGCATCATGATTTCTCCTCCATTCCATCATTAGTAGTTGTCTCTAGTGTCTACTGCTACACTTCATGCTTTGCGCTTCATGTATAATATTTATAATCATTCTTACATCATTGGTACACACATTGTATCATCATCACCCAATGACACACTCTAGTGCTATGGTTTTGATTAACTACAATCTAAAAAATATGGAATATTTAATCTAAGATATGAACAACTATAAATAAAGTAAATAAATGATGTAAATAAATGTAAATATGACTCAAGAAACTATTAAAAAGGAAACTCTAACCCTAATTTACAAGAGAGAAGAGGAAATAACTCAGATGAATAGAATATACTCGTGAAACTGTCGCATAGTTGACTGGAGAATCTAGAAGCAAGAACGACTATGAAGAAGCCATAAAAAGGATTGATCTTGGCTAATTATCTAGGCTGGAGTGCCTGGAGAGGGACTGGGGTGCCTACGAGAGCTCTAGTATGCAAAATGGACACCTCGGTTTGTGCAAAATATCTCAACTGAGTTTCACAAGTTCGGAAGGTAGTTTGAAACCCTCATTGTGTGTGTCACATTGAACTCCTGTTGCACTTTGTCGATGTCCCCGATAATAAAAGATGATAGAAATACCTACAAGAAACCACAAGAGAAGAATCAAAACCCTAAAAAATAACAATTCAAATGAATGGGTCAGGATCGAGCTCAACCGCCATAACAATGGGCTTACTAATCGAGTGTTGGACTACATTTTGAACCCAAATGTAGTTCTAGTGAGTGTGTGCATAATGGGCCCTAGGTGTTCTTGTGTCAGTCACACTTTTTGAAGTAGTGAGCGATAACTAGATGTAGAAAATGTAATAGAATGTGTGCATGGAATAGAATAGAATCCTCCCCTATGCTTGTGTAATGCATATGTCCTATCCTTGTGCCTTATGATGGAGCTATATGGATGCAAGTGATTTCCAATGCAATAGATGGATTCAAATCTAGATGAATGATAGTCATGACTAGTGTTTTGTCCCTCATTATGGTCTCATAAATTTATATGTGTAGAGTTATGTTGATCTAATTTTGTAATTAACCCTGAAATGGCCGACCACCAAAAAGATAAGGATCTAAAATAGCTAGAAAGAGCCCAAAAAGTGGTGGGAAAGTTTGAAAAGGATCAAGGTGCCCCTGGTGGGATCGGGGTTCCCATGGGTTCCCAGTCACTAGCCTTGAAGCCCCAGTCAAGGCTAAAATAGCAAAAGATGACCGAAATAGACTAGGAATGTAGGTGTAAAAGGTTGGAAATGAAAAAATAAAATAAAAGAAGATTTCCAAAAATACGGGGTTAATTAGTACTTTCTTCACTCAAAACCTTCTAAATAGTAGTATGAGACCGGGACTAAATAATGTCTAAAGTGCATGATTTTTGTCTACATTTGACCCCACTTTATGTTGGTCGTGAAGCCTCGGTGACATAAAGTAGATAGAGATGCATACTTGATATCCATGAAGATTATAGTAGAAAACATTCCAAAGGACTAGAAAAAGCATGGAATGACAAAAATATGATGGAGCATGGAAACTATAGATCAAAATACGTAAAAAGGTGATGAGAGTGAACCTAGGGTAGAAATGCATGTGTTTGATGTACCGCATGGTTAGTATAGTGTGTGTTTTCGCAAAGTGTTGTTATTGACGTTGTTGTTATTGTTTCCCCCATTTGAATGCTTGTTTCTCATACGACTGGACCTGCAAGGAGAAAATGATTAAGTAGGCAAATATGTAAGTATGTATGTGTAAAAATGTAATGTAAAAGATGTGTGTATATGAATGTAAAAATCATGTGAATGTAAGATACACAAATGAAATAGCGTAAATGGAACATGTGCACCTGATCAATGTCAAGAAAGAGAGTGTAGAAGGATATCTTGTACTGTAATTTTTTTGGGTGATCTCGTGCAACCCTGGTTGAAGAAGTGTAGGGAGAAAGTTGTATTATTCTCCTTCCTATAAATAATTCCCTAAATGTGTGTGAAGATATCTCTATACGTCCTAGTTTTTTGGGCAATATGATGTCATTGGACGAAGTAGTGTAGGGAGGCAAACCGATTGTAACCTCCAAGCATGTAACTTATTCCTATAATGCTAAGGACAACCATGTCCTATAAAATTCATTATGTATGGGGTTCATTGACTGGTCTAAACCCACTCGCTGAATATAACTAAATTGAAATGGTGTATAATATTTGTGTAGTGTGTAGAAAAAACCCAAATGATGCCCCCCTGTTAGGAAATAAGGGATAAAATATGTGGAATAATCCCTCACGTAATCGCAATAGTAGAAACTAATATGCGAAATTATTACGATCTCAAATAAAATTACGAATAAAATAACACAACACAAAGAGACAAGATTTAATGTGGTTCACCCAATTTGGGCTACATCCACCAAGAATCACTTGCTCAGATTTTATTACAAGCCACCACTCTCTCAATACAATACCCAGATCCGTTTGGAGCTATGCTCAACAAACTCTACAGAATTCACACCCGAATTCAAAACACATCTGCAATACATTTGCTTGTACATCTATCATATGCATAAGACCATATAAATAGACAACTGCTTAAGCAGTTTTACAAAACCATGGGTATCAAAACCATGGGAAAACCCGTCCCATAAACCTATGGGTCAAAAAACTCGCCCATATGAGAAAAGCACGTTTCCCGATATTTCGGGTGTAATTTTTCGAGGCCAAAAAATTTACGCCTACAAATTTTTTTTTTTTTCGGGGGCTACACCCCCGAACCCCAGCAAGGATACATGAAAAGTGTACAGTACTCTTAGTGTACAGTCTTCAACACTTTCACACATGAAAACATGCTCCACAACCTAACAATCTCCCACTTGGAGACTAGTTTTCCACTGAGCAAGCTTCTCAACCCTTCACCGTTTGTGAAGACCAACCAAAGTTGAACACAACTTTAGTTTTTCCCTTGTGACCACCTTGGTCATCATGTCTGCAAGATTCTGACTGGTATGAATCTTCTCCAACTTCAACTTCTCTTCCTCCAAAGTTGTCCTAATGAAATGGTACCTTAACTGTATATGCTTTGTCCTAGAGTGGAAAGCAGAGTTCTTAGCTAGGTGTATAACACTCTGACTATCACTATGCAGCTTACATTCCTCCTGCTTATGCCCCAACTCCTCAAGAAATTGTTGTAACCAAATCATCTCTTTGCTTGCCTCTGTGGCAGCAACATACTCAGCCTCTGTGGTTGACAAAGCCACCAGCTTCTGTAGTCATGAAATCCAACTCACTGCTGTCCCACCTACAATGTAAATATAACCTGTCGTGCTCCTCCTGCTGTCTACATCTCTAGCCATGTCTGAATCTACATAACCATGTAAAGTGGTGTCTGATCCACTGTAGCACAAAACTATCCCCATGGTCCCTCTCAAATACCGAAGGATCCACTTTACTACTTGCCAATGCTCTTTACCTGGATCACTCATAAATCTACTCACAGCTCCCACTGCATGGGCAATATCAGGCCTAGTGCACACCATAGCATACATCAAACTACCAACTGCTGATGAGTAAGGTACCTTGGACATTTGGTTCCTCTCCTGCTCTGTCTTGGGACATTGCTCCTTTGATAACTTGAAATGGCCTGCCAAAGGAGTCCCAACCGGTTTAGCATCCTGCATATTAAACCTCTCCAAGACCTTCTTAATGTACTCTTCCTGAGATAAAGTCAGCTTCCATTCCTTCCTATCCCGAGATATCCTCATACCAAGGATTTGTTTGGCTACACCCAAATCCTTCATAGCAAAGGATTCACTTAGTCGCTTGAGTAATTTTATTTCCTGCATGTTTTTACCTGCAACTAGCATGTCATCAACATACAAACACAGGATAATATAACTTCCATCCTCAAATTTATTTGTATACACACAATGGTCAGAATGACATCTGATATAACCTTGCTCCATCATGAAGCTATCAAACTTTTTATACCATTGACATGGAGCTTGTTTCAGGCCATACAAGCTCTTCTTCAATTTGCACACCATCTCCTCTTTACCTTTGACTTCATATCCTTCTCAAGTTGCTGCATATATAGCTCCTCCTCTAAATTTCCATGGAGAAATGCAGTCTTTACATCTAATTGTTCTAAGTGCAAGTCTTCTAGTACCACTATTCCAAGAATAGTTCGATAGAAGTCATTTTTACTATAGGAGAAAAAATCTCATCAAAATCTATACCTTTTTTCTGTGCAAACCCCTTGACCACCAACCAAGCCTTGTATCTTTTCTTTCCTCCTTCTTCCTCTTTGACTCTAAACACCCACTTATTCTGTAATGCTCTTTTTCCTTCGGGTAGCTTTACCAAATCCCATGTCTGGTTCTCCATGAGAGCCTGATGCTCCTCATCCATGGCTTGCTCCCACTTCTTCCTGGCATCTACCTGCATTGCTTCATCAAAGCTCTTTGGTTCTCCACTATCAGTGAGTAATAAATAATAAAGAGAAGGAGAAAACCGTTCAGGTTCTCTTCTTACCCTAGAAGACCTCCTCAATATAGGAGTTTGGGGTTCCTGTTGAGGGGGTTCCTGAACTGATTCATGTGTCACTTTCCCATCCGGAATATCCTCTATCACAGCATATTATTCTTTCTTGGATTCTTCCATGTTTTCCTCCGCAACCGCTGCTTTGCTTATACATGACTTTCTCATTAAAGACCACATCCCTACATCAAATGATTTTCTTGTCCTTAATACTCCAACATTTATATCCAAAGTCATCACCACCATAACCAATGAAAGTACATTTTTATGATTTAGACTCTAGCTTAGTCCTATCATCCTTGTCTATGTGAACAAACACCTCACATCCAAAGACTCTAAGAAATGAATAATCAACTTTCTTACCATACCAAGCCTCCTCAGGTATGCCTCCATCCAAGGCACTTGAGGGTCCTCTGTTTATCAAGTACACAACTGTGCTCACCGCTTCTGCCCAAAAAGAAAGAGGCAGTCCTGCATGTAACCTCATGCTCCTAGCATGTTCCATTATTGTTCTGTTCATCCTTTCTAATACCCCATTCTGCTGCAGATTTCCTGGAACCGTCTTTTGCCTATGGATTCCATTCTTAGAACAATAATCATTAAATTCATTGCTGCAATACTCCCCTCTATTATCTGACCTGAGACATTTTATCTTAAGACCTGTTTCATTCTCTACTAAGGCTTTCCATTTAACAAAAGTGTTAAATACATCATATTTTTTTCTAATACAATAAACCCAAACTTTCCTTGTTGCATCATCAATAAAAGTAACATAATAACTTGAACCCCCAAGAGATGATACTTGAGCCGGTCCCCACACATCAGAATGTACCAACTCTAACTTACTCTCTTTCTTCGTAGGTCCAACCTTGAGAAACCTTACTCGCTTCTGTTTCCCATATATGCAGTTCTCACAGAAATCTAAACCTGTTTCTGTATATCTAGGCAAATTCTTCTTTATGATGTTCATGCCCTTATGGCTCATATGACCGAGCCTATAGTGCCATAATGTTGTATCTGCATCTGAAGCCACAAGATTACAATCATTAGTACTATCAATGGTTAAATACAAGGTTCCAACCTTCTTACCTCTTGCCACCACAAGAGCACCCTTGGTAACCTTCCAAGAGTTAGCTGTAAATATCACAGTACAACCATCACTTCCCAATTGCCCCACCGATATCAAGTTTCTCCTTAATGTAGGCACATGTCTGACATCCTTCAATAGCCATGTATTCCCATTCTGCATCTTAACCTGAACAGAACCTTTTCCAACTATGCTGCAAGGCTCATCATCACCAAGAAAAACATGCCCAAAATCTCCTTGAACATAATCAACAAAATAATGCCTATGTGGAGAAGCATGGAAAGAAGCCCCTGAATCTAAAACCCAAGATTCAATAATATTGTGCAAAGAAAGAATCAAAGCATCCTGACATACATTACCCGTTGCCACATTTACATCCTTGTTTTCTTCATGTTGTTTCTTCTTATCCCGAAGCTCCCAACAAATTCTTTTCGTATGCCCAAGCTTTCCACAATTCTAGCATATAATCTTGTTCTTGGATTTTGACCTTGCCCGATCTTTTGATTTTCCACGGTTTCTCTATTCTTCTGTCTCTCTCTAGTTTCCACTGTCAAAGAATTCCCACAAGTAGAAGATTCCCCAGAGCTTTTTCTTTGCATTTCCTCGCTTATAATCACCCCTACAACATCCTCAAACTTCAACTTCGAGTTAGCTGGAACCGAGTTACTTACCGCCATTACTAGGCTATTCCAACTCTCAGGTAAAGAGCACAGAATTAATAAAGGCCTAACTTCTTCA
The DNA here is from genome assembly GCA_018340775.1 of Taxus wallichiana var. yunnanensis. Classification (NCBI taxonomy): domain Eukaryota; kingdom Viridiplantae; phylum Streptophyta; class Pinopsida; order Cupressales; family Taxaceae; genus Taxus; species Taxus wallichiana. The sequence goes on along the minus strand of CM031237.1, from coordinate 447,811,092 downwards.
TCAAATGCTATCAGAATCAAGCTAGCATATTCACTACCGTATTGAAATCATTTAAATGATCTGCTACTGAACTATTCTCAGACATATTCATATTAAACAATTTTTTCATTAAAAATATCTTATTAGAGGCAGAGGGTTTTTCATACAACTTCCCTAATGCATCCATTAGATCTTTTGTAGTCTTTTCCTTTGAAACATTAAATAATACCAAAGATGCAAGACACAGCCAGATTGTCCCAAGTGCTTTCCTATCCAAAAAATCCCATTCCGCATCTATCATACTCGAGGGTTTGTTCACCTTCTCAAACAACAGAGTATAAATATCCTTCTGATAAAGGTAATCTTCCATCTGCATCTTCCAAAGATTGAAATTTTGCCCGTTGAATTTATCAACCCTAGATCTTCCTTCATCTGCCATAGCTCCCACTCAAGCTAAAAACTTTCCCTACGATTCAACACTTTAGCAAACCAAACCAGGCTTTGATACCAATTGTTAGGAAATAAGGGATAAAATATGCGGAATAATCCCTCACAGAATCGCAACAATAGAAACTAATATGCATAAATTATTACAGATCTCAAATAAAATTGCAGAATAAAATAACACAACACAAAGAGACAATATTTAATGTGGTTCACCCAATTTGGGCTACGTCCACCAAGAATCACTTGCTCAGATTTTATTACAAGCCACCGCTCTCTTAATACAATACCCAGATCCGTTTGGAGCTATGCTCAACAAACTCTATAGAATTCACACCCGAATTCAAAACACATCTGCAATACATTTGCTTGTACATCTATCATATGCATAAGACCATATAAATAGACAACTGCTTAAGCAATTTTACAAAACCGTGGGTATCAAAAACATGGGCAAAACCCATCCCATAAACCTATGGGTCAAAAAACTCGCCTATATGAGAAAAGTACATTTCCCGATATTTCGGGTGTAATTTTTCGAGGCCAAAAAATTTACGCCTAAAAAAAAATCAAGGGCTACGCCCCAAACCCCTCGCTACCGCCCAACCCTAAACCCCGGAAAGGATACATGAAAAGTGTACAATACTCTTAGTGTACAGACTTCAACACTTTCACACATGAAAACAAGCTCCACATGATGTCATTGGACGAAGTAGTGTAGGGAGGCAAACCGATTGTAACCTCCAAGCATGTAACTTCTTCCTATAATGCTAAGGACAACCATGTCCTATAAAATTCATTGTGTATGGGGTTCATAGACTGTCTCGAACCACTCGCTGAATATAATCTGAACTAAAATGGTGTATAATATTTGTGTAGTGTGTAGAAAAACCCCAAATGATGCCCCCTCTTTGGGGGCATATGTGACATCACTGATAGGAGAAATGCGGCCCCAAAAGAGGACCAACCACATGAACTCTAAAATTGTGCCCTGTAGAGGGAAGGGAATGCGCTTGGTAGAAACTAAGGCATGCACAAACAAGGATGGCTAGCCAAAAACAAGTGTTAGTACTAAAAAGCATGCATGTAAAATATAGTGTGTAAGCTACACAAACAAAGGTAAAATCTACCAAAAAAAGTAATGTAAACATGTAAGAAGAAAAGAAAGCCACAAAAGAGGTTTGCAAACATGGGACATCACTCATGATGTCACAAGACATGCAAATTCCATCATGTCCGCAAACAACAAACAAATGTGTACACAAAACATGAGGCAAGGCCCGCATACAAAAGAAAACAATGACAGATAAATGTAAGAAACAAGTATGGAAGCAAATATCCCCGCATAACAAATGATGTGCATGAAGTGCCATTTATTGTGTTAGAAAGATAACTAGTATGTCACAAGCATGTATAACCAAGTAATGTAAAGTGCTAAGTACAAAATTAAACAATAGCACTGGAAAAGATGAATGTGGATACCCCTAGTAACCAATATAGGAAGGGTAGAATGCAATCATCCATGTTGCATGTAAGAGACCTATATTTGTGCTCACAACTAGAAAAATATGTGAACACACATAGGTGGATGATATAGATAAATGGAATATAAGCAATCTTACTAGCATGTGTAATAAAGTGACCATGAACAAGTAAAAATAAGCAAGAGTAAGAGCGAAAATAATATGCAGTATGTTGTGGATGGATGAAATGGAATGAAAATGGAGTGATAGGAGCCACATGCCCCCTAAGTGAATAGAAGTGTATGCAGTGAGGTTAATTTATTTTTACCCTCAACAAGTAAGAATGAACTATAAACGAGAGTACGTCATTAAGAAATGGTCGAAGAGTGTGTTATGTCTAACACGTTGTGATGAATGTGTAGGTGTAGTGATGAGATGTGACCTAGTGACGATGTGTGCATGAACCCTAAATGTAGCACTTGTAGACACCAAATTCGTATATCATAGCCATACCTGAACATATAATTGATGATTTAGCCTAAGACGGCTTCCCAAAACCAAAACAACGGATGGGAATTTCATTTTTGGAAGATCGGTCAAGGATTTTTAATCAAAGGAGAGTCCAAAGCGATCGGCGAGTCCGTAACTTCACTTGACCAAGCAGAGACGAGTAAAGAAACCAAAGAGTCAAGCAAAGAGGAGATCAACTTGCACCTTCATCAAAAAAAACAAGTAAGTTATATCTTGCATGTCCTCCATTATAACATTTCTTGTGCTTTTGGAATTGTAATCTTCCCAAATCCGTTCCTGAATCCATTATCTAACATACCATTGCCTCTAACCATCATTCTTTAGCTTCTAACCATCCCATTTCTCAATACTATCCAAAAACCAGCCATTACAAACACCACAACCAGCCCAGAAGATCCTGGAACCAACCGGTATCGGTTATCAGTGACCGCCATCGGTTATAGATAACCGGCATCGGTTCCTTTGATCAAAACCAAGGAAAACAGCCTTTTCCCTACCCAGTTCCACGAAACAATTTAATTAGTACTCTACAGTATTTTGTGTTAATTCATATTAGCAGGGGAACTGACCACCTTCGAAAGGAAGTTTCATACTTCCTGGGCCCAAGGCAGTTCCTCATTTATTATCTAATCAAAATCTTGTGGTCTTGTGTTCTTATTTGCAGTAGTCCTTCCAAGACAAAAGGAGTTCTTCACAGTCCACTGATCTTTCTCTACGGTACGCGCACATCTTCTCGACATTCTACAGGTATTCCTCCTAACCCTAACCTTATCTGTTTCTACAAGGAACGAAGCATTTCCGAGTGAAACATTTTGGCACGCCCGGTGGGACCCATTTTGGGTTTTTCTTTATTTCTTGCTTGCTTTTATTATAGGGAGCATACTTGCTGTTTTCTTCTTCTAGAGATATTCACAGGGTATTTTATTATTCTGGTAAAAGAGCTTGCTTTGTTTTTGCATCTTGCATTAGTAAAAGTCATCTCTTTTGCTTCATCGAATATCACTTTCGATTTGGGTTTTAAAACACATGCATTACATTCCCGCTTTTGTTGTTTTCAATTCTAGTGAACATAGATTAAGTAACAGTCGTACACGTGGGGTGATATCCACGGTATTGACAGGAAATTAACCTTAGTTTCACTGCACAACACATACTGAATCACTTCACAATTAACACAACATCTCAAACATCCCCCCTTTTCCGCGGTATTCCTCCGCCCGATTGAGGTAACCTTATAAGCCAAAACAAACTTGACATTTCCCCTAAGTCTTGTTGTTTAGGATTCTGACATCATTCTACGTCTAAAGGCATAAGCCCACAATAATTAAAATTAACCCTAAGGTTAATCTCTGCATTTGCGTGTGCCTCTTGCTTGTTTTCAAATCCTGTTTTCTCTGTCATACTTTGTCTTCTGTGATCAATAAGTTGCTAAACTACTCAACGTTGCTAAAAATCAAATTAGCAACCCCTTTGTATTTTCTTATTCTAGATTTTTGACACCGGCATCGGTTAAGGGACCGACGTCGTTTTCCCTGTGACCGACACCGGTTACCAAACCGATATCGGTTACTGTCTCTCTCAGCCCCTGACAAACCAGCAACTTGCTAAATTCACCATTCTGAGGTTGTTTTTGTCCTTGATAGATTGAAACTTTCCTGTGTGTTCTGGTCTATGGTTGTCATCACTCGGAAGCAAGCCGCCGCCATGGTTTCACACGCTTGCTCTGTTTCTTTGCCTGAATCACCCCCTTCACATTCTATAGGAAACCCTACGGACACCAGTGAGATCCCCCAAATTCCTGTAGGAGACAAGGACTTTGCCAAGTTTCTGGATGCTAATCCCAGCGCTGTACAATACTATTTGTCTCATACCCCTGACCGTGCGCCTGATGGTCAGCTCCTTATGGGCATGCCTATTAGTATAGCTGCTCATTTAGCTCCTACTCCTCCTGATAACAATACCTTACTTCCCGCATCACTAGCCCCGTCTCCCAATCCGACAGCGGCAGAGGTTCATACGACCCCGATTAGCTTTCCTTTTGTTAATCTTGGACCCCATGTATCGCCACCACCAACTGCCCCTATCTCGTCTCTCTTTCAGACCACTCCATTCATGACTTACTCTCTGCCACCTATTCAAACGAGCTTTCCTTCTCAAGCTCCGCCTACCTTTTCATTCCCATACACGTATCCAGTAACCTCAACACCTTATATGGGACATCCCTATTCTGTGGCACCATCACCTCATCCAACCACAGATTTCATCAAGCAAATGATGGACAAAATGCAAAACCTGGAGGCTTCCAAGTTTGAGTCGTAGCGCTTCTTGACATACGAGCAAGTTTGTCGAGCCCATTCACCCTTCTCTGTCCCCCTTCATTCATATCCTCCTCAATGGGAGTTGCCAAAGTTTACTCGTTTTAACAAGAAAGAGATCCTCAACAACACTTGCGATCATTTAGACATGCTTGTTATTTGATTGCCCATGATGATGCCTCTCATACTCCGCACCTTTCCCATGTCCTTATCGGGAACTGCGCTTGAGTGGTACGGTGCTTTAACCCAACGACTCAATCTTCTCTTTTAACTTGACTAGCCCAATCTTTCTTGGATCATTTCTCCATTAACATTGCCAAGAAAGTATCTATCATCGACCTTTATGCCATCCGACAATTGAAGACGAATCTATCGCGATTTCGTTGGACGATGGCGGGCCTTATCAACCAACTTACGTATGCCTCGCCTCAAACCGAGACTTATCGAACTCTTTACGCGGCCTGCGCTTAAGCACATCTCCCCTACCCTCCAAATTCAAACTTTCCGTACATTCGACGAGGCCTTTACTATGGCTCCTAAAATTAGAAATTCGGGCCTTGAGGAAGAGAAATGCGGTTGTCAGCAACAAGAACTCCACTTTCCGAACTCCCGATTCTACCATAAACCAAATACCACCACTCCTCACGCGTCAACCTCTTCTAAATCAAAAGGAGCTGTCCACGCGCGTGATGGTCAAATCCCAACCACCGTTCAATACTCCACCAAAAACCACCTATAAATACAAAGCCGAGCCCACCAATTACACTCCTTGGGAGAAACTTATGGCATCATCCTAGAGAAATTGCTCAAAGTCAAGCTATCACCTGCCCCGTAAACCTCACTCTGGTTTGACTCCACCCGCGCAATACCTTCTGGTACAAAGAAAATGACTTTTGTAACTTTCACCGCGTAAAAGGACATAGTCATGAAAATCTGCAAGATGTTGAAAAACATAGTGCAGAAAATGGTTGATGCAGGGATATAACACTCGATAATCCTAACGCCCCCTGTAACCGAAATCTGAAAATTTTCAACAAGCCATTCCCGAATCACTGTCCAAAGAAATGAACGTAAACCAAGATATCTTAGCCGAGGAGAGTGTTCATGAGATCCATGCGCTTCTTGATTCTCAAATCAAAAGCCTCTATCGAGAAAATTTTGAATCAAGCCTCTTCACTAACACAGAGGAGCCGAACCTCCTTTACCACCATCAAGCCAAAGTGAAATCATTCCTTTACCCATAGAAGAGTTAGCTGCCGAGTGCTTCCCTTCCCATTAATGAGTCTTCTTACACCACATCCCTACAAACCGTGAGCGGATGCTATCTAATTTATCTATTTCCCCAAACGTCCCTTCTACCACTCTCAACTACACAAGAGGAAGGCTCACCACTCCTTTTGACATCCTTAGACGAGAAATCTCTTACACTAACATCACCACATTCTTTTAACATGACAGATCCCCTCGAACACGTCCTCCTACCTATTAGTCCCTCATCGCCTAAATCTTTTCAACGACCGGTTGACCTTCTAACATCTATTGATACAGTGCCTCATCTACCTCCTGTGTCACACCCGCAATGGACTGGAATTACAACCCACCTTTCTTCCATACCAAAATTACAAATCACACTGAGACTCACATTCCACGGAGAAGATGACAGCGAGGCCTATGGGAACGCTTTGAGTACCCTTTTCCTACTCAAATGCAAATGACTAATCCCCGATGTCTCCACCATCTACCCGAAGTGCTTACGTGCTTAAAATGCCCCTGTTCTCGCCTTCACCCCCTCACCTCTACCAAATTCCCTGTCCACTTCTATCAACTTAACCGAGATCTTCCCCTATGCTTGGGACCTCACCAATGCCTGATCTAACACCCGCTTTAAGCGACTCGATTTATCCCAAAATAAACCCGCCCCGCCACCTAGGAGACAAACGCAATCCGGCCTCTATCAAAACCCCCATCTTCACACCCACCTTCCATATCGGGACCTCATCCCTCCACCTTACATCAATATATCATACCTCCTTTGTTTTCTGCAAAACAACCTACGCCTTTTACACCTATACAGAGATCAAAGGGTATCACAACATCGTTACCCCGTGTATCCGGTCCACCTATCAACCCTAAACCCATCCCATCATCAAAGGATTTATTTTCTGTCACTCCCCTTTCTCCGTGGTTGTTTCCCGCTACCATGCCATCTGTAACCTCATCATCTAACCAGCTGAACGTAACTTCTGTAACCAAGAAACCACGTTTAGTGAAAAACATGTGTCAGTACCCCTCGACTAAACCACCACCCATACGAACTAAACACGCCCAAACATTACCACAACCCACACAATCAATACCCTCATCTTCTTCTGATTTTGACCCACTCAAAGGATCCTACGCCAAAATCCTTGCTATGTTGGTGGAGAATGCGACCATCTCTCTACCCCCACTTCGACCTTATGACCCGTCTAAGCCCCGACCTGTGGATTATGATGAGTCTAAAATCTGCGCCTATCACCGCACACACTGGACATGATGTAGAAGGATGCAAAGCTCTAAAACCATCCTTCGCTGCCACCTCTTCCGGATCGAAAGATTAAGAAAAACAACTTACGCAGGAGAGACCTCTAGCGTCGAATTCCCTCTACTATACCATCTGTCCCGCCTCACCAAGATCGATCATTATTACAACCCCACCTCTTGAGACCATGAATTATCCCAACCATCTTCTTCATCTCAGTCTACTTGAGATTAATATGATTAGTGTCGCTCACTCGGAGACGACGAGAAAAACAATGGGGCGAAAGAAAACACACCTACGACATCTCTTTCTCCTTCAACCATCCCGATTACACCACCACCTAAAGTGGTTATTCGCGGACCCGCCTATCCCGTCTCTAATGGAGTTGCCCACCGAACCATGATCAAACAGCTTCATCAATCGCCCGTAAAAATGACACTATATGATCTCATTCAGACTTCTGAATCTCATCGACAAGCTCTCGTTGAGATCCTTCAAGGGATAGAGGTTTTACCCAACGAAACCCCGCCTGCTACCTCCATTCTAACACCCAATCACGTTTCTCTCACCAAACAATCCATCTCCCCACCACTACGTCTCAAAACAACAAGCCGCTGGTTAGTTTCTCGGAAGATGAAATTATCGACTTTGGTACGAAGACCCCCGACCACTCGCCCTTTTCATTTCCGCTACGTCCGAGACATTCGAGTACGTTGGGTTATGATTGACGGGGGCGCTAGCCTAAACATCATCTCTTCAAAAGCCTTCCAACAAATGAACATCCCTTCTAGTTGCATGTGTGCCAACCCCATCATGTTGCGGTCATTCAATGATGCTATTACTTCTACATTGGGCACCGTGATCCTCAACATTCGCGTAGGACCACGTACTTTACCCGAACTCTTCTATGTCCTTGAAGGAGAGTTCCAATATAATATATTGCTAGGTCGTCCTTGGATCCGGGCCATGGGATGCGTCCCCTCAACATTACATCGATGTATAAAATTTGAGTACGAGGGGAAGTCCTACACTGTAAAAGCTGATCCTCCCCCTTCAAAACTTAATATGTTATACCGCCCAAACGATGTGCTTATACCACCATTAAGACACCCATACATTCAACCCAACCATCCTCTTCCAATATACCTCAACCGTCCACCTCAACCGCACCTGCAATCGATGAAACCACCGTCGCACAAACCACTTCTCTTCCCGCACTAACATCCCAACCTCCTCCGACCCTTAGTAGACGTTTTCATCGCCTTACGCCTGGGGGAGTATCGCTGCTATAATAGCGTTAGTTCTTTCCCTACCCCGCAGGAGTACGGACAATTACATGCACACCCCACCTACGACCGTCGCGTGGGGGAGATAATCTCTTACGGACCACCCCATTGTCGCACTAACCTAACATATGGGGGTGTTGACGCATCCTCCATTACCCCTGAACCTCCTCTTGGTGTGGTTCCCTTCCAATCCGATTTTCAATACTTGACAAATCGTTTTGCCCTCACCTTCTTGACTCGTATGCGTGTGGAAAGGCTTTGGTTTTGGCCTTTACGAACAAGGCCGACATACTCTCATCCCCATCACCACACGCAAACATAATGATCGCAGTGGTCTTGGTTTTTCCGAAACACCTACGCAGGAGACACCTCCTGTCAGCTGTATCCTGGAAGAAGAGGACGTCGCCCCTACCGAACCATCATCACCCACTTTGCCATCATCTCCCACAGAATCGATGGACCCCGACCTATCCTCCTAACTTTTTTTTTTCATAAATGCTATCTTCATAGGTCCTCTCACTTATCAACGCGATAATGAGGACCCATCTTCTCTTCCCCTTCTGTATCCAGACATGATCGAAGAGGATTCACCTTTGATTAATGTTGTTGAATGCCAGGATGACGACTCCATCCTCACTTACCTGGGCGCGGATGATTCTTATATTCAACGCGCCCTACCATCTGAAACCCAAACTATGCTGAACGAATCTACTATAGAAATCAACATCCACACGGAGGAAGATCCTCACATAGTGAAGATTGGACAATCCCTCGACACATCGAACAAGCCGCCTTTACTACCTTTCTCCATGCTTTGCGCAACCAAGCTTTACGATGGTCTTACGCCGACATGCCAGAATTGATCCTACCATTGCCGTCCATAACATCACTCTAAACCCCGATTCCAAACCAGTCAAGCAGAGAAATTGAGAAAATGCATCCACACATTGCTCTTGGTCAAAGAGGAGCTCCAAATCGACTCACTTTCTGCTTTCCTTCATTCTCGCCTATTGACTATCCTCAATGGATTTCTAACATCGCACTGTCACGAAAGCGACGGGGGACTTCGGATATGCACGGATTTCCTGGATCTTAACCTCGCTTGCCTAAGGATGACTTCCCCCTCCCAAGTATTGATCAACTTGTTGATCTCATCAAGGGTCACGAAATGCTTTCTCTAATGGATGGCTTTTCAGTTACAACCAAATTTTGGTTGCCCCGCCGATCAACACAAAACTCGCCTTCATAACTCCTTGGGAACTTTTTCACATTCATACCGTGTAATGCCGTTTGGCCTTAAGAATGCCATGGTGCGACCTATCGGCTGGCTATGACCTACATTTTCCATGACATTATGCACACTTATCCTCGAAGATTACGTTGATGATCTTACGGGCAAGTCTAAACATCGCAAAGTTGAACATCTCGATGTTTTAACCATTATTTTGATCGCCTATTACAATATTCTCGTCTTGTCTTCAACCAAAGAAATGTGTCTTTGAGTGTCCTTTCAGGGAAACTTCGGCTTTATCGTCTCTTTACGTGGCATTGAGGTCGATCCATCTAAAGTAAAGCTATCCTAGAAATGCCCCACCCAAAACCTTAAACAATCATGTAGTTTGCAGTGGTAAACTTCAATCCATCCAGTGTTTCATTTCCCAACTCTCATGATCGATGTCACCCCTTTTCATCACCTTCTAAAAAGGACGTTGCCTTTGAATGGAGTGAGGAGTGTCACCAAGCCTTCAAGCTCTCAAAACATATCTCTTGCAGCCACCATGCTTATCCCACCTCTGTGACGACCGTCCTTTCTACCTTTATCTTTCCGCCACCACCATGCTATAGGAGCTATGCTCGCCCATCGAGACCAAGCACGCCGAGAGCAGGCCGTTTACTTATATAAGTCGTACCTCGTGGATTACGAGACTAGGTATACACATGTAGAAAAATTGTGCCTCTGCCTATCATTCGCGCCACCAAACTCCGACATTACCTCCTGAATCACAAAACTTTACGTCATCACCAACACAGACCCCATTCATTATATGTACGCCAAACCAAAACCTAAACCAACGCATCGCTCGATGGCTCATGCTCTCGCCGACCTCGACCTTGAGTTTATACAACAAATCAATCAAAGGACAAACTCTTGCGATCAACTTGCGCGAGGCCCCTCTTACTGGGAACAATTTACCAATTTTACTTCCCCCGATTTAACTCATCGCCACTCTTTCGCTTCGGAGAAGTGTCGTATCAAATGACCCTCTTCTTGATGGATCTAAGTGCCGGTAGCGGTGGAGGAGCCGGCATTGTTCTCATCCTCTTGACGCCAAACCTATGCCTCTTTCATTCGACTTGATTTCCTTGCACTAATAATACGAATGAATACGAGGCCCTTGTTCTAGGTCTCCAAGTTGCGTTACACTTAGGTATCAAATCTATCAACATTTTTGCGACTCTCAATGGTAATTCAATCAGTTATGGGCGTCTACCAATGCAAAAACGAGGAACCGTATACAAACACCACGTGGAGTCACTTCTAGCCTTATTTACTCACTATGCTATACAAACCATTCCCCGCTCCACTAACAAATTTGCGGATACTATGGCTTGCTTAGCCTCGCAAATTCCCGCCGCACCAACTGACTCTGAATTATTCGTTGTGGTTCAGCAACTTTTTGCACCATCCTATTCAACCCCGGTAGTTTGCATGATAAATACTGTGTCTACTAATTCACAGGATACCTGGTACCACCAATTTCATGACTACCTTACAATCTCTGTCCTCCCACCTGATCTTACTAGTAACGGCAAACGTGCTTTTCTTAAAAGTGTTTCGCGTTATGTTGTCATGGGGGGACTCCTCTATAAACGTGGCTTTGATGGCATCCTCCTTCGCTGTCTAACCGGCGCAGAAATCACTCATACCATCCAACAGGTCCATGACGGTATTTGTGGTGGACATTTTAGCGGCCTTGCACTGGCCAAACGAATCCTTCGCCTTGGTTATTATTGCCTACTCTCAATAACGATCACTACGAATATATTAAGCGACGTGTGTCGCATGTGTCAACAACATGCCAATCTTCAACATACTCCTAGCCACCCGCTACAGTGTCGCACGAGATCTTTGGCCTTTCTCACATGGGGCTTAGACCTTATTGGTGAGATTCACCCGACCTTCTTCACAACGTCACCGTTGGATACTCACAAATGACCGAATATTACACAAAATGGGTGGAGGCCGCTCTCCACTCATTTCAATCAAAAAGAAAAATTGTCGAATTCATTAACCATCACATTATCAATCGCCGCTTTGGTATTCCTCATCGCCTAATAACGATGTATAATGGTAAATCTTTCAAAATAAGTTGTTATAAGACCTTTGGACAACTTTGGTATCAAACTTAGTTTCTCGTCACCTTACTATCCACAAGCCAATGGTCAAGCCGAATCTTCTAATAAAACTCTAACCAAAATCCTCATGAAAGTCGTCAATGAATCTGGAAGAAATTGGCACGATCACATTCCCTTTGCCCTTTGGGCTTATCGTACTAGCATTCGTACCTCCACTAATGCCACACCTTTTTCATTGGTATATGGCACCGAGGCTGTTTTGCCTCTCGAAATACAAATACCCTCCCTTAGAATATCTCTTCAGGATATTCTCACCAACGATGATTTCCGCCAAGAGCGGTTAGCCCAATTAGAGCTTCTTGACGAACGACGTCTTACAGCTCTCGATCACCTCCAAATCTATCAAAAACGCATCAAGCGTGCTTATGATAAGCGACTTCATGAGCGTACCTTTAAGGTTGGTGATCTTGTCCTCAAAGAGAATCAACATGTAACCAAACTAGAAAAGAGCAAACGTGGAAAATTTGCTCCCAATTGGATTGGGCCTTATATAATCACTCACACCTATGGATCAGGCACTTATCGTTTAGCTTCGCTTAATGGTAAACTGAGTTCAGACCCCATAATGCCTCTCGCATCTTCGACCATCTTCTAATGGGCTGAATCTAGTGTTATATCACTCCTTATCTACCATCACTGGGCCCAGCTCATATATATCACCACCACATGACTGTTTTTAAGATTCCCTGAAATGTAATCTGCAGTTTCACCCTCACTCTCCCCTTTTACGAGTGTTTCTCTATTTAGTCCACTTCAAAGTACAAAATAAGTCTATTCTATGGATTTTCTAGGTCAAACTCCTACTAAAACCAAGATGTTTCACGCCCAAAAGAACACATCAGTTACCTGGGAATGAAATACAGACCGCTCTCGGACAGACATATAAGCTAACTCATCTTCCATACTATGGCTGACTCAAGCCCTCCAAGGATGTAATTTATACACACAAACACTTTTAGTAATAGTTGTAATCTGAATTCAGCA